>JADWQK010000742.1:600000-1048881 GCA_017933935.1 Sesamia nonagrioides | reverse complement strand
CGAATCCCTTGGCGGCAAGTCTTTGTCTGGTGGGTGCTAACTTCTGCCGGCAGCCGATGTTATGGCCTACCACCGAGCAAAGGCACCGAGCATAGGTGCAAAGTTCTTATCAATACGAATTAATCAAGCATTAATCATGCTCGGGCTAGTAGGGAATCAATCCGGTCCGAAGGAGAGGCCATGGTTGAGCGAACGAGAGTTGCACTGCAGGCAGTCTCCGAATGGCGCAATGCCAATCTTGTAGCATTCAATGCCGCCAAAACACAGGCGTGTCTTTTCACCGCCAAAAGGAGCCCGTTCACCTTGGCTCCTACTTTTCGGAATGTGTCCTTGGAGTGTTCCGACCGCCTTCAGCTTTTGGGAGTTGAGATTTCCTCGGACCTTAACTTTGGGCGGTTTATTGAGTCCAAGGCTAAGGTGGCTGCCAAGAAACTTGGCGTTATCGCAAAGGTCCGGCAGTACTTCACACCTGGGCAGCTTCTAATGTTATACAAAGCACAGGTCCGTTCGTGTGTGGAGTACTGCAGCCACATTTGGGCTGGTGCTGCCAAGTGTCACCTGGCCACTTTGGATTCAGTGGAGAGACGTGCAAAGAAGCTGATTGGTGACCCTGATCTAACTCGAGCCAGCCTTTCGGTGTTCTATAGGATGCATTTCGGGGAGTGTGCGAGGGAATTGCATGATTTAATTCCCCCATCTCCGTTCCACCAGCGGACGACCCGTCGTACGGCTGGTTTCCACCCTTACGTTGTTAACACCACTACGATCCGGACGAAGCGTTTCGCCTCCTCCTTTATACCGCGTACGTCGAGGGACTGGAACAATTTGCCAGCGGCGGTGTTTCCGTCGGACTACAATTTTAGTGTCTTTAAGGCTAGAGTGAATAGGTTCTTAAGAAACTAGTGCGCTTTACCATCAACGATTGCGGCACTGCTTACCATCAGGCAGGATTGCGGTCAAGCGCTGGTTTATAATATGTAAAAAAAAAAAACAAACGCAAGGTGGCTGCTGTGAATAGTTGAGGAGTTCCCTCGACTGCCTATAGTCTTCATCATCAGATTTACTACAAACCATCATTTTAACCCATATAGGTGCAAAGTTCTCATCAATATAAATGAATTAAGTCCAAACACAAGGTACCTACTATTAACCGTTGAAGAGTTCCCTGAACTGGCCTTTGCTTTTATCACCAGAGCCTTCATGACAGGCATAACCCTACTTTTTGTAAAGTTCTTATCAATACAAATTAGTCAAGCACAAACTCAAGGTAGCTACTGTGAATAATTGAGGAGTTCCCTTGACTTTCTCCAGGCTCCATCATCAGCTATACCAGACCTTTATCAAATTGTAGTTCTCTGAAATACTTAATGAAGATACTTAGAAATGCACTAGTCGCCCCTACGATTTTTGGAAGTTCCTCTTGATTTCTTTAGTCTTCCATCATCAGATCCTGACTATGGGACCATTTAGAAAGTTTACATTTTCTAACATAAAAAGAATTTTGTAAATCGGTCTAGGCGTCTGAGATTTATCGGTGAACATACATAAAAAAGTAACTGCTGCTTATCCAATCGCTTCACGCCCTTGGCAAATGCTGCACCCTGATTGGCCCGTTTGAATTGGATCAACAACTGGTCAGACGCCAAAAAGGTGGATTTGTATAAAACAGCCCTTAATTATTGTTATTACTTCTTATTATTCATCGTGACGCATGTGGATCCGAACGGAGCCACATATTTATGATCAGATGGCAACGGATCAAGAAAAGGCCCCCGGATCAACAAGTGAAAATGGATCAAAAAATTACTACCTATACGGCACGTCTGATCAACAAAGTGCCCAAAGGGATATCTATATATATATATATATATATATTGCTAGCATTTGCTTGTGACTTTACCTGTATTCATGGGCTGGTTGCATATAATTCACATCTTTTCGTTCATAGCTTCTTTACTACTTATCAGAATAAGACCACTGTAGTACCATTAGAAGGGCCTTGATATTCTGTTAGTTATGAGCTATAAAGTTTGTCACCAAATTTAGTATTGCGCCCTCTAGCGGACAAAAAGTTCTAAAGTAAAATAAGTATACCGTGTTTGGTATCACGTGAAAGAGCTTCACGAGTACTTTATTTATTTATTTATGGCACATCAACAACACAAACATGGTTATTTAACATTGCAAAGGTCTTATCCTAGTGTTAGTGTCAATAACAGACGTGCACAACATTCGCGTATAAATAAAACTTACGTTATGAAAATTAATATTCTAAATTACGAAGTGAACAACCAGATACAATAACAATAAATTGAATATAAGGTGTCAAAAAATACAATAATAAGATTTAAATCTAGTCAATAATAATTGAGAATTAATTCATTAACATTGGATATAATAAAATAATGTGACAAAAAAATATATAGTAAAATTATGTAGGTACAATGATGACAAAATATGAGAATGCACAACAAATACAACACTAATTACAATTTTGTTTAGGTTTAGGTTTCAATTTCCCTTCCAACAACTTTTGTCTGAGCCGAGTGCTTTATGCTTGTACATAATTAAAAAATACACAAGAATGCTTTAATGATGTTAAATATGAGCGATAAGAGTAAAGCGCGGATCACGGGAACTGTGAATCGCAATATGCAATGTAGAGCAGTGTGAACATTAATAGAATATGTAATGCACTAATGAAAACGACATAAGCTGGGAGTAACTCCACGCGGTGAAGGCGTAACAGTTTGATAACTGGCTAAAACTCCCATAAAAATGTCCTCTGCTCTATATGCCTTCGGGCTTATGTTGTTATATGTGCGTGTAGATGTAATATGTCAAGTACCTAGTTCTTAGTTCATCGGTTTAACTTTTGTTAATATTATGCGCCACAAATACACTTTAACACCAAAGTAGTACAAATAATAAAAAGTAAAAAAACTAAAACCCAACTACAACAAAAAACGACGCTGAAAAAATATAAAACAAGATTTTCAGAATACTGAACTGAACAAAGTTGTTAATATAGTTGCAAGTAAATGGACAAAGTAGTAATGTCATACAATACTATTCTGAAGTATGTAATATTCACTATGTAGAGATAAATTTTCATGTTTGGAAAGTAATTAAATTATGTATAATGTCTGTATGTGTAAGTGTAATTTAATTATGTATCACCGAAAGTGTTGACTATGGTTTTGTAATGAATAAAAATACAATGTTTAATTTTTAACCGACTTCAAAAAAGAGGAGGTTACTCAATTCGACCGTATATCTGCTTTTTTTTATGTTTGTTCGCGCATAACTTCGTCGTTTATGAACCGATTTTGATAATTCATTTTCTGTTAGAAAGAAGACGTTCTCAAAGTGGTCCCATGATAAGGATATCAGGGTTTGATGGTAGAAGACCAGAGAAAACAAGGGAAACTCTCAACAATTGCAGGGGCGACTAGTGCATTTCTTAGCATTTTCATTAAGTATTTTAAAGAACTAGTGCATTGCTTAGCATTTTCATGAAGTATTTTAAAGCACTACAATTTAATAAAGGGCTGGAGTAGATATGATGATGGAGCCGGGAGACAGTCGAAGGAACTCCTCAACAATTCACAGCAGCTACCTTGTGTTTGTGCTTGAATAATTTGTATTGACAAGAACCTTACACCTAGATGGGTGGTGACTGTCACTAGGGAGCTAATGATGACGACAAAGGTCAGTTCAGGGAACTCCTAAACGATTTACAATAGCTACCTTGTATTTGAAC
The DNA here is from genome assembly GCA_017933935.1 of Sesamia nonagrioides. Taxonomy (NCBI): domain Eukaryota; kingdom Metazoa; phylum Arthropoda; class Insecta; order Lepidoptera; family Noctuidae; genus Sesamia; species Sesamia nonagrioides. Next base: position 1,045,118 of record JADWQK010000742.1, on the reverse strand, counting down.
TCAATTCATTTATATTGATGAGACCTTTGCACCCATTGGGTTAAAATAATGGTCTGTAGTAAATTTGATGATGAAGACCATAGGCAGTTGAGGGAATACTTACGGGTAAAAATTAAAGTAAACAAAATTGCGTCGTTTCCCAACTATATTTGCGCCAGCTTCCAGTCTGACCGGATGCAACTGAATAAATAGTACGTTTAACAACTAAAAAGTGTAAAAAAAACCTTTTTTACAAAAAAACAACCGACTTCCAAAAACCACTAGAAAGTAGAAATAACTAATTTCGGAAGTCGGTGTCAAAAATGAATATAGGTACAAAACCAAAGACACCGACTTCCGAAATTAGTTATTTTTCACTTTGTAGTGGTTTTTGAAAGTCGGTTGTTTTTTTTTGTAAAAAAGTTTTTATATACATTTATTTTATCTATTATTTACACTAACTCATCTCTCAACGTCACCGCACTCAGGTCCCAACTTATCGCGCACGGGTAGTACTTTTTGTACACTGCTTTGTGAATTCAACTATAAGCAATCTGCGTACGATTGAATTTGCAATAAATTGTTTATTGTATGGCCGGAACTATGTACATACGTAGAATTGCCGAGTGTTTTGGTGATAGTTTCAAATGTTCCTTTTGATTGATACTGTGCATCTTGATATATTTAAAAAAAAATAAAAAATTAGCACACTAAAAAATCATAACCTTTTAAATACTATTCAATATGTAACCTATTTATTTTTAATTAACAAAAGCCTATCGCGAGCTTCGCGCCTTCACTTCGGGTCGAGAGGCGTGTGCATGTGTTCGTGCAGGCTCGCCGGCGGTGTGTGTGTGTGTGGATGTATGTTGTGGTCTGTGGGTACCTGCCGCTATTCATTGAATACGGATTTTAATTAAGCACTTAATGCTAATTAACACGCCAAGCTTACTCACACTCTCACCCTGAGTCTAGTTATATTCAAATAATATTAATCGGTACTTAATATTATTAGATACAGCTAGTATTTTTTGCCCGTGAATTCCCCCACGTAAAAACTAATAAATCGTGATGCCATCGAATATAATGTTATGTTTGCTTTTCTCGATAAAAACCAGTTTTTTTGATGAAAGGTATTCTATATCTGTTTTTACTAACGATTGACAAAGCATTTGAAAAATAATAGGATTGCGGGTTCAGTGTTTTAGGAAAAGGTAACAAAGAAACTTACTTTCAAACTTACATTTATTACATGACATAGTTGGTTTACAGTACAGTAGTTACATCACTTGTCATCATTTTCAATGCACTTCAATGCTACTCCTGTGAACTTCATCAGCCTGCATGAGATACATCTACCTCTTCTGAAATCCTGTTTAATTAACAACCTTGAATTTATATGGACACGTACACACGTGGTGAATGAGAGCCTGAATAAATGTTACACGTTAAATTGTACCGGCACGACTAGTGAACGTGTCGTAACGGTTGGAAAATGTAAACAGATGTTGTAGGAATTACATTCCTTCATTTTTGAGTCAGCCCTTTACACATCAGCACTTATAGACACAACGACCCATGTTGGTACCTTGTGTACTGTCGTCTTTCTTCTACGCTCGCGGTCACGCGTCGTGTCGTGGATCCCGACCACGCGATCTCGCGGACGTCGGCGACCTCAAGCCACTCTATACTTATTCGCGCGAGGCGGCAGCACGCGGGGACTGAGGGTGCAAGGGGCGCAGCGGGGAGATGTGTCGGATCCGATCGTGTCGAGAATTTTAATATCGCGTTCGTCGAGGCACAGATTTCGACGTATTGAGTGTAACGTTGGGTTAGCAGCGGCCGGGTCGCGGAGAAGTCGCGCGTCGCTAGATCGCTAACCGTCGATGTCGAGCACGCCTCGTTGCTTCCGCGAACAATGACGTGTGTTATGATGTAAAAAGATCGACGTTGTATCGACTCGTGGAGTGTCGGGCTCAGTCGTGTACACTCGGCATGTTGTTTATTCTATAAATCCGGCATCTATCATGTTTTGGTAGTAACGTTCACATCATGAGGGTCGTCCGCCGCTAGCGAGTGAATATTTACAAGTGAGGGGATACAAATATCAGACAGTTTTGTTCAAATTACGAACTCAAACAATACTTCTTTAACAATTAAAATTCGTGTGGTAACGTTATTCAATATCTATACTAATATTATAAATGCGAAAGTATCTCTGTCTGTCTGTCTGTCCGGCTTTCACGCCAAAACTACTAAACCGATTGTAATGAAATTCGGTACACAGATAGTCTAGAGCCTGAGAAAGGACATAGGCTATATAACATCCCGCTAATAGGAGCAGAGCAGTTACAAAAAATGTTGCGGAAACGGAAGTGAACGCGGGCGTACATATTGCTTCCATTATTTTTAACAGGCACTTATTTTATATCAACTGAGCTCCTGTAAACTGAAGTCCACGCGGACGAAGTCGCGGGCAACAGCTATAATTTTGCCCACCATACTCGGCCTAGAACGTCCCCGGGACACGGCCACCTATCTGAGAGAGGGGGTGCGCTATAATCCACATCACGTGGGTCAAGTGCGGATTGGTAGATTCGAAGACTTGTGACATGTCTTCGCATTTTTGTCTTTAGGACATGCCGGTTTCTTTCTTCACTTCACTATTCTAGTTACACATTGCTACACCTCTACGCTACATGTTAGTGTTACTCACAAACAGTACGTATTGGACGCTGCACGCCGACCCTGTCGGTGACAGATGCGTTCAGATTAATGGATGGACTCCCTCGCGATGTAACGATGAGCGATCGATAGCTCACACGTGACGTGTATCTAAGAATAGGGAGCCATCTGTTGTGCGCGACGATGACGGTGGCGAGCGGTACGGGTGCGACGCCGACAAGTTCTGATATCAGAATGGCCAGGCAAATGGACTGTTTAGCCATACAATATCACTTGTGTTATGAATATACGGTCAAATTTAAGTTGATAGCTAAATTGTTGCTGAAGAATTTTCTTCCCTCTCGTACAGAGACAGTAGTAAGACATGAAACGTCGTACTGAACTTAAGTCATGTATATAAAAATGAAGCAGGTGTATTACTTGATACATATCAAGTAATAAGTCATCGCTCTGCCACCAATTTGTTATTAATGAAGCCTCTTACATTCTCTGTGTAGGTAAGTCCCAACACTACCCACGGCCGGACATGAAGACAGCGCTAGCACTACTCTCTTCACGAGGCTGGGTATTATAACTGCTGAGTTCTATTACCAGGCTGGGCACAGTGCCTCAGAAAACATATTAAGTTGTTGCACTGGCGCCTGACCCCGGTCTGTCGAAGTGGGGAAGAGGGAGTGCATTCTCTGTACACACACATGCGACCTATAATATCTTCTGCACTGAAGGCTAGTCTCCGTTTGGACTGGTCGTTGTGGCCAACATACGATGAGGAGTACTAACTATAGTACTCCTACACATGTAGATACATACTAATGTATCTATACATGCGCAATAAGTTTTTAATTAAAATAATTAAAAAACGGGGGACATATAAAATATGTTCCCCGATTACTCAAAGACGCTTAGACAGATTTCAAATATTTTTTTTTTTTGAAAGCGTATGCCTCACTGGTGGTCCCATTGTCACCAGGTCACGATCTGATGATGGAAGACCAGAGAAATCAAGGAGAACTTATTTTCATTAAGTATTTTACATCATTACGATTAAATAAAGTTCTGGAGTAGATCTAATGATGGAACCGGGAGACAGTTGAAGGAACTATTCTACGATTCACAGCAGCTACCTAGTGTGCGTGCACACAAAAAAGGCAGATCCGTTCGTGTGTGGAGTAATACATCCACAAATGGGCTGGTGTTGCTAGTACAGCAGTACCATCTGGCAACTTTGGACTCGGTGAAAAGGCATGCGACGAAGCTAATTTTTGATCCAGATCTGGCAAAGAACGATCTCTAAAGCTTGGAGCATAGGAGTTGAGTAGCCAGCCTTTCGATATTCTATAGAATATAATATACGTTGAATTTGTATGCCCGCGGGGCTGATCTTTTGGCGATAGATTGAACATAATATATATATATTTTTTTTTTACTTATTATAAACCAGCGCTTGACCGCAATCCTGCCTGATGGTAAGCAGTGACGCAATCGTTGATGGTAAAGCGCACTAGTTTATTAAGAGCCTATTCACTCTAGCCTTGAAGACACTCAAATTGTAGTCCGACGGAAACACCGCCGCGGGCAAATTGTTCCAGTCCCTCGATGTACGCAGTATAAAGGAGGAGGCGAAGCGCTTCGTCCGGATCGTAGTGGTGTTAACAACGTAAGGGTGGAAACCAGCCGTACGACGGTTCGTCCGCTGGTGGAACGGAGATGGGGGAATTAAATCATGCAATTCCCTCGCACACTCCCCGAAATGCATCCTATAGAACACCGAAAGGCTGGCTACTCTACGCCTGTGCTGCCATAATAGCTGTAAACTAGGAATTTCTCATTAGTAACGTGAATTCATAGCGTGATATTTATGCTCATAAAAATCAACATGAATTCTGTGTAATTAGACAAGCAATCACTTATTTATTGTACATGCACGGACCCGTTACGTTATTGCACATGCACGGACTCGTTACGTTATTGCACATGCGCGGACTCGTTACGTTATTGCACATACACGGACTCGTTACGGCAATGGAACAATATTGGTACAACACAACTGTTTAGGATTTCTAGAAATGTGATGATATTATAATAATACATATAAATAATGTATTTAAAACAAAACTGAACTAATACGTATTACGCTCTCACTTCGCCGACATGTCAGAGGCAAGTGCACTTTGTATAAGATTTTAAGTGAACTCAAAATAAAAAATCTGTAAGTTGCGCCCCGCAGTCCACCCGCATAAGTTCCGAGTAGCTGTCGAGATAAAAGTATTCTATGTATTATTCTTGGTTTTAAACCATGAGTGTGCCATTTTGTAACTTTATCCAAATCAGCACCCCAATTGTGTAACACATGGTGTGTTACACAATCTCTATCTATCAACTACTATCAGTTGGAATCATTATGAAGCTTATTGCTAATCCATTGCTCCCTATTTACTAAAATGTGTCTGCTCAACAACGTAAATAGCGAAATGAATTTTGAAGAACTGTCAAAATTAAACCCATTGCTACTGATATTGTGTTACGCAAATACCATTTTTTTTCCACCATTTTTTTTTGTCCTCATGGACTTTCCTCCACCCGGGGACGCGGAGGGGTGTGCCGGGCTCTTACCAGCAAAAAAACCACCAATGTGCGTTCGTCATCTGCCTTTCCGGGGTACCGGGTCGTCCCAATTCTACGGCAATTACCCTGCCGTTCAATAGTTTAGGCGCGAAAGCGGAACAAGCAAACAAACTCATATTCATATTTTTATTTCATATCCATACTATTAATTTATTAATCCATATTAATATTATAAATGCGAAAGTAACTCTGTCTGTCTGCCTGTTACGCTTTCCCGCTTAAACCTCTCAATCGATTTTGATGAAATTTGGCACAGACAATCTTTAGACGCTGAGAAAGGACATAGGCTACTTTTTATTAAAAAAAATGATAAGATAAGATAAGATATTTTATTTGCTTAAAACATGGTATATATTCCCGAGGGAAAACTAAAAAGCGCGATATAAAAGAAATTGTTTAAGTTTTTTTAGAAATATATTTATTTTATCTTCTTTTTTTATTTGTGCGGGTAGTTTATTATACAGTTTAATAGACATGACGTAGGGACTTTTCGCGTGCATTTTTAAGCGTGAATAAATGCGAGAGTATCTCTGTCTGTCTGTCTATCCGGCTTTCACGCCAAAACTACTGAACCGATTGTAATGAAATTTGGTACACAGATAGTCTAGAGCCTGAGAAAGGACATAGGCTATATAACATCCCGCTATGATCAATAGGAGTAGAGCAGGAACAAAAAATGTTACGAAAACGGGAGCTAACGCGGACTTACATATTGCTCCCATTATTTTAACAGGCGCTTATTTTATATCAACTGAGCTGTTTCGGTTCGAAGCTTACGCGGGTGAAACTTCGGTGCATAGCCAGTAATATTATAAACGCGAAAATATCTCTGCCTGTCTGTCTATCTGTTCGGCTTTCACGCCAAAACTACTGAACCCATTGTAATGAAATTTGGAACACAGATAGTCTAGAGTCCGAGAAAGGACATAGGCTATATAACATCCCGCTATGACCAATAGGAGTAGAGCAGTAATAAAAAAATTGCGAAAACGGGAGAGAACGCGGACGTACTATATATTCCTCTCAATATTTTAACAGGCGCTTACTCAATATCAATTCAAAATATTGTTAGTGGCCGAGGTGGTTTGTTCTTTTTGGATGCTCCAGAAGGTACACGCAAAACGTATATTTTAAAATTATTATTAGCTCAAATCCGGAAAGATAAAGGAGTTGCTGTTGCAGTTGCTTCTTCGGGAATAGCTGCTACATTACTTAGCGAGGGACGAACAGCGCACTCAGTTCTAAAGTTACCATTGAACTTGTACTTTTTAATGAAACTGTAGATAAAAATGTGATTAACTTTTAAATACCGAGGAAAAGTTTGAAGGAAAAGTTAGATCACAGATTATGTTTATTGTGTTTTTCTTGGAATTTAATTAGTTAAAACTTACGTAGGTAGTTAAAACAAACTGCCAGTGCCAGAGATCAGCGCCCTTTGCACTGATACGTACCTCGGTCGCTCGGTCGCTCGGTCGTGGCACGGTCGATCTATGAGTTTACGGCCGGTCTCGGACAGAAACTTTTTAAAATTTTTGAAAGAAAAAAACTTTAATTTATTTTTCAATTCAGATGACGTTTTTATAATTAAGCAAACTACCTATAGTTTTAGAGCCAACTGCTTTTACCCTTCCAGGCTGTACATTTTAACCCTTATTTTCATAATATACTAAGCATATCCAAAACACCAATCAACAAAATTAAAAGTATGATAATTGATATTTCATTTCTTTGCCAACCTTTAAACCTGGTAAAATTAAATCCTACTAATATTATAAACGCGAAAATTTGTGACGATGTTTGTTTGTTGTTCAATAAAAAACTACTTAATGGATTTTGAGGAAACCTTGTAGTAATGTAGGCGTTTATCTTGCCATTCCCACGGAAATGGGAACCATCGCGCGCTTTAAACTGAAGTCCACGTGGACGAAGTCGCGGGCAACAGCTAGTTTATAAACCAGCGGAACAAACAAAACAAACAAACTCACTTTCCCATTTATAATATTAGTATGGTAACTGACCGTATTACTAATATTATAATACAAACTCACTTTCCCATTTATAATATTATTATAAATGGGAAAGTGAAACTCAATGGGAAACTCGACTCAATGGGAGAAAAACTGATGTTTGTTTTGTTTGTTCCGCTTTCACGCCGTAACTACTGATCCGATTGCTTTGAAATTTTGCAGACGTAAAGTTAGAAGTCCGGATTAAATAATAGGATACTTTTTATCCCGGAAAAATTTGATATTCCCGAAGGAAATCTAAAAAGCGCGAGGGACTGGAACAATTTGCCAGCGACGGTGTTTCCGTCACATTACAATTTGAGTGTCTTCAAGGCTAGAGTGAATAGGCTCTTAATAAACTAGCGCGCTTTACCATCAATGATCGCATCACTGCTTACCATCAGGCGGGATTGCGGTCAAGCGCTTGTTTATAACATATAAAAAAAAAAATATAACCGAACTCCACGCGGGCGAAGCCACGGGCGGAAAGCTAGATAAAAAATAAAAATATTGCTAAAATAATAAAAAAATCTACACAGCCAAATTTTGTGGGAGACATTCGGTTAACAAAATAAAAAATTAAAGTCCCAATCAATCCCATGCGAGCTTAGAAAGCTATTCGGAGGCAAACGTCATATTTATTGTTAAACGTTCTGTTCAAGTTTATTACAGGCGTCTACTATTTCAATTTGTGCCGATTAATATTTAAACAAAATGTCATTTGAAACTTATTCTACACTTCAAACAATAATTTCGAAAGTAATTCGGTATTTTCTTGCTGTATTTGGAGCTCAGAATAAAATAGATTGCATTGACAAGTACAGGTTTAAGATTAAACTTTTGTCAAAAATACGCGAAATAAGAAGCAACTATTTAACTATCTTCTCTTCCTCAAACAAAGGCATCTGCTATTTAACATTTCTATCATGTATACTGTAATAACTCAATTTCAGACGTGGCAAGGTAATCAATTGACCCCTGAACACGGGGAGAAGAGCCCGAAGATATGTTTCAAGTATGACAGAAAAACAAAAGTAGATCCCGACGTACTTGTGACGTCAAACACAAAGACGAACAGAACAGGACAGACTGGCTGCCGCAGACAATCGGCATTCTGTGAGCTCAGGGCCGGGGATGCGGCGCCAGGTATGAGCGTATAGCCTTCACAATTAGCCTGACGTGAAAAGGCGGCGTTTTGTAGACTGCTTCCATAAAATAGTTTTTTCGGAATGAGTTTTTTCATTTTTCGTTTCGTTTTGCGTGACTGTTGTTAAAGGTTGTTGTTGACAGCTAGATAGCCCGAGTCGACACGTAAATCACACTCCTTTAAAGTAGATATTTATTTCGTACAATTTGGTGGCTTATCTATTAGCGATCACCACCCCTTCATTACTGAATCATGACTATAGTATATTTGGAAACTTCGTTATATCGTTATATCATATTAAACCAAGCCGATCGTTAAACTGCATAGTTTCATGAAATTTAACTAACCTTACGCTATTAATAAGAACATTCGATACAACTCAAACACTGAACTTGGGCGAGATGAAGTCATTAATATGTAAACAAAAAAAAGTAACAAAAAATTTATAGCGGTGACGCAATGTATACCATAGTAAACAAAGTTTATAGCGGTGACGCAATGTATACCATTGTAAACAAAGTTTATAGCGGTGACGCAATGTATACCATTGTAAACAAAGTTTATAGCGGTGACGCAATGTATACCATTGTAAACAAAGTTTATAGCGGTGACGCAATGTATACCATTGTAAACAAAGTTTATAGCGGTGACGCAATGTATACCATTGTAAACAAAGTTTATAGCGGTGACGCAATGTATACCATTGTAAACAAAAAGTTTATAGCGGTGACGCAATGTATACCATTGTAAACAAAAAGTTTATAGCGGTGACGCAATGTATACCATTGTAAACAAAAAGTTTATAGCGGTGACGCAATGTATACCATTGTAAACAAAAAGTTTATAGCGGTGACGCAATGTATACCATTGTAAACAAAAAGTTTATAGCGGTGACGCAATGTATACCATTGTAAACAAAGTTTATAGCGGTGACGCAATGTATACCATTGTAAACAAAGTTTATAGCGGTGACGCAATGTATACCATTGTAAACAAAGTTTATAGCGGTGACGCAATGTATACCATTGTAAACAAAGTTTATAGCGGTGACGCAATGTATACCATTGTAAACAAAGTTTATAGCGGTGACGCAATGTATACCATTGTAAACAAAAAGTTTATAGCGGTGACGCAATGTATACCATTGTAAACAAAAAGTTTATAGCGGTGACGCAATGTATACCATTGTAAACAAAAAGTTTATAGCGGTGACGCAATGTATACCATTGTAAACAAAAAGTTTATAGCGGTGACGCAATGTATACCATTGTAAACACTACACATACACAGTTATCATCATCATCTCAGCGTTTATCCCAGTCGCATCCGTAGCTTTTCTGCCTTGTAGTCTGGGGTCTGCTTTACAAGTCTAACTGCTGATTTTGGCTAAACTTCGATATTTTACGTGAAGCGACTGCCGTCTGACCTTCACAACCCGAATGCCATATCTAAGCATTGCAGTTAGATCAATTGTTGGACTTTTGAGGGCTCCAACAACCCGTAACGACTGCCACTAGATGTTCGGTATGGCAACCGGGACCAACGGCTTAACGTGCTTTCCGAGGCACGACCAGTCCAGTGAAAATAATCATATTCATGCATACAAATATTTGCACTGTGCGGGGATCGAAACCGCGCCTCCTTGCGCAACAGCCGCGTTCGCTACCGCTACGCCACGGAGGCTGTCAAACTACAAACTATACATACACAGTATACATATGTATATCTCAGTGTAGTGATCACGGTGTCGGGTCGGTCACACACACGTGAATTCAATCCTTTTGCCCCATACAACAGAAGTGTTCAACGTTGCTAACGAAATTTTCACTTCAAAAATACACAAAACGACCTGAACCTTGCACTATAATGTTGGATGAAACGTTTGACATGGTTAGCGCAGTGGTTAAGCTGTTGACTGCTGCGTTGCGTGTAGCGGATTCGATTCCCGCACGGAACAAATATTTGTATGAGCTACAAGTAGTTGTTCCGGGTCTGGATGTTTGTGTATGTGAGTTTATATGTTTGTTAACGCACCCACGATACAGGAGAAATTACTGGTGTGGGGCAAAATTTTACTAAAAATGAATGCACATCCGCAAGTAATTACAAACGAAGTGCCGTCATCAGTGAGGATGACAGCTGATGAGACAATGATAGCAACTCGCGACGCCGCTTATATCGAGTGCTGTCGTATAATCATATTTTAAGCTGAACCGATTAGCCAACGTAAACAAAATTCGGTCAAACCTCTTTCATCTATATCAAAGTATATAATTGAAATTATTCCTCTTAATAAATATCAGTTCTTGGTTGGGCTTAGTTTAGCTATATACAACAAGATAGCCTCTTTGCTGGACTAGCCTTACAATACGTTTAAAGCACAAGTAAAATCCAACCTCTGTTCAAATGAATACCTATCAGTCAACGACTATATAAACGATAAGAATAGTTGGTCCCCATGATTAACTCAAGACAATATTCTATTCTTTCTCCAGAATTATCTTACTGACAAGTTATATGCACATTGCACACATTTCCACAACACCTCTGAGGTACACGGCATGATTTAGACGATACTTATGTTTACCTATATCTGCATAAAAATTATTTTTGTTGTCGCATTTAAGTCGTTCTAATATTTTAATCTTCATACTCCTCATAATCAAATTCAACAATCATGTCTTCTTCGATTTCTTCTCCTCCTTCTTCCACCTGCTGAATGTTCAGAAATTGTCTATTATAAGAAGAAAAATCAGTAGTTCCACATGAATCTCCCTGTTTTGTATTCAACTGAACATTAGAGCAATACTGACCGTGGCAATTAGAACATGCCTCATTTGGCACTACAACCTTTTTGCAATTACAAAAAATGAAATTTTCATTATTATGACATTTTATGACAACAGATGATGTCATTATGGCAACCTTTTCATCAAAAATCTTGTTGGCCTGCTATTTTTCTTTCGGAATTGTGATCCGAACTCTTTCAAGCTAAAATTATTTACCTTTTCCTCCTCTATAATTTTCGAATATTCAAATTTCGCCCTAAAACCGTTCTGCGAGGTTTCTTAAGGAATCCACGCAGAGCAGTGGTCAGGGGAGGTCTGGCTTTTTAAGAAGTAACTAAAAGTAAAGCACTTGAGCCTATATAAAACGCTGCCTCCAGAGCCCATTCAGGCGTACTCCGCTGCCTGGCACCGCATACGCTGCCGTCTGCCATTTCCACTGCTTTTACTGCTGCCGACCCTTTACTGCCGGCGCCGCTGCTGCTGCCGGCCCTTTGCCGCCGCCGCCGTTTTTGCTGCCGGCCCTTTACTACCGGCGCCGCATGCTGCCGGCCCTCTGAAGCCGTGACTGCTGCTGCTGTGCCGACTGACTATTGCCCTTTCTTTTTTACCCTTTTTTTGTCACCGCACACATCATCATTCATCTTCATATCTTTTGTTTTTAAATTCTATTACTGTTTACAATATATTTTTAATCTTCTGATTTCCCTCTTTTTTAAATAGATTTCTTGTCGTTATACGACATACTAACTATAGATTCTCGCTGAAAATACAAAGTTATCAGATAAGTTCAGCCGATCAGTTAGGAATACAAGGATCGCCGTAACCAGTTCCGTCGGCGGGAGATGGATGGCGGCGGCGAGGCTCGTTACTTATTAACGGCGACTTCACGTCAGGCTCCGCGCGGGCGTCCTTCGCATTATCTCGTAGTGGCGAATTGACGAAGTGTCTCATACAAAACCACTCAGAATGCTCGAAAATATTTAATTAAATGATAAAAGCTGGATTCAAACCTGTTACTCCTGTATTTAGCGACTTATTTATCTTGTTTTGTGACGTTAAACAATCTAACACTTTAATCTAGGTTTAAACAACAGATGCACTCATAGTAATTTAAGGTGGAAGTGCCCCTGCTTAGTTAGCTATAGCCTCGCTATTACGGCGTAGCAACTACGGCGTAGCAACTACGGCGTAGCAACTACGGCGTAGCAACTACGGCGTAGCAACTACGGTGTAGTAATTACGGCGTAGCATATGCGCCGTAGCAACTACGGCGTAACTACTACGGCGTAGCGAGTTTAGTCTTGACTGCTACGTGAACGGCGAATATAATTCGGCAGTTCGTTATTTTATTTACCGTTTATTTTGTTGTGCATAAGTATAATTCATAGATATTCGATTATCGTTACGAGATTGTTACGTCATTGCATCAAATCAAATCAAATCAAAGCATTCAGCTCAACACAATCTCAAACAATTTAAAATACTCTCACCTAAACACCAAACACTACCACTCACACAGTTCTACACACCCATATACACCCCCCCCCCCACACACACACACACACCCACGCACCCCCGCACACACACACACACACACACACACACACATCCACACACATTTCACCTTCAAATACATATACTGTCATTCTAACATCTACATTCACAATGTTACACCCTCAACATCTCGTTTATTATAACTATTCCGTAATTTCCTTCCTTATCTGTTGTTAGTCATTAATTCTTAATTTTTAACATACTGATATACCTATTTTGTAACCTGTAAGGTACATAACTATTTTTGTAATGTCAGAACACAACACAAGGTTTTTGGTATGACAGTGTCAGCAGAACACTGACTCCTAAGTCACAGGATCACCTAGTTTAGGAGTCAGGGTTGTATTATTAGAACGACCTTTAGTTAACCAAGCTATGTATCCTAGTTTTAAGCAAAATCAAAGGTTTGAATATAGAATTTTTATTTATTTCAAATAAACCAGTTAGAGGCACTTTTGAATTGTCAGAAGGTCGGTCAGTCAATAAAATGAAGCTAGTCGCCCATTCCAAAGAGTAGGTACCTATGGAGAAGAACGGGCAAGAAACTCCATGGACACTCTTTTAAATTTTTAAGCTGTTACAAATCTGAGGGCACGGCAGTGCCCTCGCCAAGTCGAGCGCGAAGCAAACACTGCCGTACCATCTTTACCCGAACCATTTCGCTGCATTTTCAGGCCCCTAATTAAGAACCTCTGGATAGTACCAGAACGCTGAAATTTTGGTCATCCAGTAATCTGTATTTACACACTTCAAATCTAAAATTTCAAGTCTGTAGCTCATCCAGTTCTGAAGTTAAGCGAAAGTAAATTTCCGTGTTTTCGACACTCACTCACTCATGATCATCAAAATAGAAGTAGTACTTCTCATAAACTCAGAGAGCTGAAATTTGGTACAGAGCCAGGGTTTAATGGTCACATAAAGGGAAAAATATAAAAACTAGAATAATGGAAGATCTGAAGTATCTGGTGACCTTGATTAGAAAGCAGAAGAGCCCAACCAAACTAGTAGAGATTGACGTACCACCGTCAATAAAATATTCAACTTGGTGGGTCGCTTCATCAAGTGACTGCAAAAAAAGGAGCGGGTTCTCAATTCGTCGTAATCTTTTTTTTTATTTATGTGTGTTCACCGATTACCCTGAGACGTCTGGATCGATTTTCAAATTTCTTTTTGTTTGAAAGGGTATACTTTCTAGGTGGTTCAATAGTTACCAGGTCAGGATCTGATGATGGAAGACCAGAGAAATCAAGGGTAACTTTCAAAAATCGTAGGGGTGACTAGTGCATTTCTAACTATTTTCATTAAGTATTAGAAAACACTACAATTTAATAAAGGTACAGAGTAGACCTGATGATGAAGCTGGGAGACAGTCGTGAGAACTCCTCAACGATTCACAGCAGCTACCTTGTGTTTATGTTTGATTAATTTGTATTGATGAGAACTTTACACCTCGATGGGTAGTGACTGTCATAAAGGCTCTGATGATGAAGACAAAGGTCAGTCCCGCGTACTTCTCAACGGTTTACAGTAGTTACTTTGTGTTTGGACTTATATCATTTATATTCATGAGGACTTTGCACCCATATGGATTATAATGAAGGTCTGAAGTGGATTTGATGCTGGAGTCGAGAGACAAACGAAGAAACTCCTTAGCGATTCATAGTAGCTACCTTGTGTTTGTGCCTGATTAATTTGTATTGATAAGATACCTAGATAAATTGGGATTGTCATTAGAGATGTTATGACGAAGACGAAGGGCAGTTAGGAGATTCCCAACGGTTTACAGTAGCTACTTTGTGTTTGGAATTAATTCATTTATATTGATGAGAACTTTGCACCTATATGGGCTAAAATTATGGTCTGCAGTAACCTTAGAATTAGATCAGAAGGAAGGAATGTTCGTCGTTCAATAATCTATAATCAAATCTACTATTGCTACATAAAAAAAAAATGATTGTCATTGCAAAAATCCAGCGTAGTGGGACACATATATCTTCTAATTTAATCTAGCTTAGAGCGCCCCACTGCTGGAAATGCCTCCCCTTCTGCTTTGCAATATAAAAACTGCAATATAAAATATAAAAACTGTGGATAAGACTAGACTGGCTTTTATACTTTTTAGTTTACACGAAGAAATAGTCGAACGATTACTAACTACTACTAACTTTTGAACTCGAACATAAACATTACACAAATGAAATGAACAAATTACCCTAAAATAAATTTCACTCAAAATTTGGTCAAAATATAATCCACTTGCTTTCCGCCTGCGGCTTCGCCCGCGTGGAATGAGGTTATATCGCTTTTTAGATTTTCCTTGGGAATATCGATTCTTCCGGGATAAAAACTACCCTATTATTAAATCCGTACTTCTGTCTTTGTGTCTACAAAATTTCAAAGCAATCGGTTCAGTAGTTACGGCGTGAAAGCGGAAGTACTGATTTTTTTAAACAATGGTCTTACATTGTATATTAGACCGCTGGATGATTCTACGTTTGTTGAGATGTCAAAAAGAACCAAAGTAGGATTGACAACTCAATCAGACAGAGATATACTGCCTAACCGATTGATACCTCTGCTCTCGCATTCTAATGAAGGAATGTTTAATGGAAATATGTAACACAATGTTTGAGGGACGTACCAGAAGGTACTGTTTGTTTACTACCGTCGAGAAATATGTGTATGCATAATACTATATTCAAAGCAGTTCCGCTATCCGAGATAAAGTTAATTGCTAGAAATTCTTTGCATTGTTCAAAATGTATGATAACAGAAGCCCGGGCTTGTTAACAAAAATATGAGGATGATGCGACGATGACTGCTGGACTGGAAGAAACTATAATCATTGAACAGGGAGCTAAAGTAATGCTTAAGAGAAACATTGATGTTCGGTTTAGTTAATGGTTCGATAGGCTAGTACAAAAAGTGAGGTGGGACCCGGAAGACCAAATAAAGCCTAAACAATTGTTAGTAAAATTTGCTTATAATTTGATTCACGAATTATTACTTATTATGTAAGTTATAATTTGAGATCATACCCCGGGCATGCTTGTACAGACAACAATTCCCAATCTGTGTGGCGTATGACCTAACATTTCACAAGAGCCAAGTTCTAACTCTAAAAAATGGACATCGGCACCTCCATATTCTCTAGTGGCCAAGCTTATATGGCGCTTTCACGAGTAAACAATTTTCATTGGGCGCACCTCATATTGATTGAAGAAGTAAACATAAATGTTGACTTCAAGAGTATAAAAACTCAAGCTTCAGCGATCACTGAATACAACCACGCGCGCCACGCGAATGGGCAATACATAAAACTGCTACTACTGTACAAGAATCAGAACCGGAAAAAAGAAAAGGAAGATTTGTAATAACTACTTCAAAAAGAAAAAGAAAACTGTGTTAAATAATAAAATCAATATAATACGCTTCTATAAAAAGAAGTGAAATCCAACCCAAAACATTCTGTAAAAAAATGCCAAGCCTCGCTAGAGCTGCTGGTTTATCTATAAAAAGTATTGAAATCTAGACAAAGCCGTGCCAAGTTGAAGGTTCCATAATGCGATTTCATCAATATTATTTTAGTTAATAATGTGTGACTTGGCCGTTGAATATTATACGTTAGTGCGATTTTGTTAACACGTAATGTTATATCTGTTATAACTACCTATGTTTGTTATGTGAGAATAATAGCCCATACTGGTATTTGTAATTGGACTTAATACATTGTGCAACACATGTATTAATCATTGACAATGATGACTTCTGTTCTTTCTGGAGCGTCAAATCGACCACCTATCTAATATAAAATAGACGTACAGACGGATTTCTATGAATGATTAGTCCATCTGTACTGGAAATGACT
Source organism: Sesamia nonagrioides (assembly GCA_017933935.1). NCBI lineage: Eukaryota > Metazoa > Arthropoda > Insecta > Lepidoptera > Noctuidae > Sesamia > Sesamia nonagrioides. The sequence goes on along the minus strand of JADWQK010000742.1, from coordinate 1,028,465 downwards.
TTTTTGCTGTTCGTTTCCGGCTCGTCTAGACATAAGTATTTTTGAAATGCGCAACTTTATCAAGCCCTGGTTATTGAATCAACGTTTTCCAAGTGGCAATTTTCCATCGTCAATGGGTAGCGGTTCTGGCGACAGATTGGTGCAATGGTGTCACGGAGCACCTGAATTTGTAGCCTATACCCTTCAACGGCCAAGTCACACATTATTAACTAAAATAATATTGATGAAATCGCATTATGGAACCTTCAACTTGGCACGGCTTTGTCTAGATTTCAATACTTTTTATAGATAAACCAGCAGCTCTAGCGAGGCTTGGCATTTTTTTACAGAATGTTTTGGGTTGGATATTTGATTACATCATTCATGTTGAAATCAACCGTGTGAGGACGATGCAGAAATATATTGTACGCTGAGAGCGTCCATTATGGAAAACACACACAAATCAGTTCAGAAATTAAAATACGCCGTGGCAGCTAAGAGATGACCAGTCTCCTCCGACGGCGTCCGTTCACGAACATGACGTATGGATCAGCATCATTCAGCTCAACCATATTGAAGGGAACCTAATAACCCAACACACACGCCACCATCAGCGAGACATTTCAGTGAGCATGACATACTCTCAACAGCCAGAGCACAATCAAGTTAATAAAAAAGACTAACCCAACAAATAAATGCCTTACAGCACATTCGTACATTGTGCTCACACGTTTGCCATGCAATTATACAATACTAAAAAATTGAATGTACACAATGCTAAGATAGTATTGTCTAAGGTTCAGCAGCTCCAACAGTGTTCCCGAATACTAAGTTTAGCTCCTGTATAGCTGTACAAGTGCCGAACACCTCTGTCAGCGATACAATTCCGTAACGCACAATATGCTTGGCTACATAGTGTGTAATACAGGCTTTGAATTAATAACAAAAACTATTACATATTAAAACTACAAGAGGAAAAATCAAAGAACAATCAGTGTATAGAAATCGGACGCAGCTCAAGCCCAAGCCTTTTTGTCCTCAATATAATCCTTCACACTATAAAATGCTTTTTGACACAGCTTACGTATAATGAAGGATTTGAATTTATTCAGGCCCAGATCTTGAACCACCTCTGGAAGTCCATTATAAAATTGTATACATTGGCATCTGAAAGAGCCACTTATTTTCTGGAGCCTTGTTGTAGGTAAAATAAATTTGTGCCTGTTCCTAGTATTTATATTATGGACATCACTGTATTTTTTAAACAATTTTATATTTTTATGGGTATATAAAAGATTTTCATAAATACAGTATGTTAAATAACAGAGGGCGTTCCCTTAAACTCGTTAATATATATCATTAATAGATTAAAATAAAAATATCAGCATAGAAAAATAAGCATAAAAAAATCCGAATAAAAAAAATTCTATTTGGAAATAAATTTGAAACCTCCTGTTTTAAATCAAAATAGTAGTCGTCATGTATAAATAAATTGCGACGTTGCCGTCTTTCATGTTCGCGTGTACAGTGTGTTTCTTTTACATGTCAATTTTAAAATTTTATTGAATATTTTCATATTGGAAAAAATTTTAAAACATTTTGTTTTCGAATGGAAATATTTTTTTAGCATGTATGTATGCTATACTATTTCGGGTTAACGGGAACGCCCTCTGTTAGTTAACATACTGTATATTGAGACGGCACGGTCAGTACATTAATCTCTTTAAATTTTTCTCTGAGAGAGTGTCTCGGACTTAATTTATAAGTTGCATGAACAGCTCGTTTCTGCAAAGCAAATATTGTTTGAATATCGGCGGCATTTCCCCACAACAGAATGCCGTACGACATTACGCTGTGGAAATAGCCAAAGTACACTAAACGGGCCGTCTCAACATCAGTCAAATTACGAATTGTTCTGACTGCGTATGCAGCAGAACTTAGTTTTTTTGTCAATTTTTCTATATGTAGACCCCATTGAAGCTCAGCATCCAGAGTTCTACCCAAGAATACTGTGCTGTCTTCAGATTTCAATTCTTCGCCCTTTATCAACACTTTAGTTTCCACCTGCCTAACGTGAGGTAGAGTAAACTTAATGCATTTGGATTTTTTCTCGTTTAAGAGTAAATTATTAACATTAAACCAATGGACTACTTTGGAGATCGCGCTATTTACATCATCAGTGACCTGCTGCTGACGTTTCAGTTTAAATAAAAGTGAAGTGTCATTTGCAAACAACACTAATAATAATAATAATAAGTCACACTGAAGGTGACTGGGCTCGGGATGTCGAGCGAGCCTGCGACCCAATATCTGAAATGGGGGCTATTACCATCTGCCCCCAAGATGTAGCTCGTGCAGTCCGTCCGTTACCTAACTGGAAGTCTCCAGGACCGGACGGGCTGCATAACTTTTGGATAAAATGGTTTCCAAGGTCGCATGCTAGCTTGGCATCTCAATTCCAGACTGCTTTAGTGTCTGGTCCGTTACCTCAGTTCCTTACTACTGGAATAACCCACCTGCTCCATAAATCAGGTAGCACCGCGGAACCCAAAAATTATAGGCCGATCACCTGTTTACCGACGGTCTATAAAGTTCTTACATCCATTTTGAAAGCCAAAATTAACAATCACATTGACAGCAACTCGATCATGTCTGTCTCTCAAAATGGATGTAGAAGTGGGTCCCGCGGTACTAAGGAGCTACTCCTCATTGATATGGCCATTAGCCAACAAGTTCGTCGTTCCCGAAAGGATCTATCGACATGTTGGATAGATTATAAGAAGGCCTATGACTCAGTGCCGCATACTTGGCTCATGCGGGTGCTGGAGTTGTATAAAGTGGATACAACTCTACGCACCTTCCTGATGACGTGTATGGGGCAATGGAGGACAGTCCTTCGCTATCCAGGATGTCGAAATATTCAGAGGAATAGCGAACCGATAAGGATCGAGCGAGGTATATTTCAGGGCGATAGTTTGAGTCCGCTTTGGTTTTGCTTAGCACTGAATCCTCTAAGCACACTGTTGGAGGATTCAGGTCTAGGCTATCGGTTGAGGAGAGGTGGTCAGGTTATATCGCACCTCCTCTATACGGATGACTTGAAACTTTTTGCTCCCAACAATTTACAACTGAAGGAGCTACTGAAAATTACTGAAACTTTCAGTAGCGCCATCAGGATGGAATTTGGTGTGGACAAATGTGCGGTCATGCATATAAAGCGAGGAGAGATTGTGGAATCCGTGGGAACCCAACTCACGAGTTCCATAAACCTTAGAGCCCTCTCTTCATCCGAAACCTATAAGTATTTGGGTATGTCGGAAGCGTTGGGTATCAATGTTACTGTCATGAAGCAATCGTTGAAGGAACGCTTCTTTGGCCGCTTGAAAAAAGTACTTAATAGTCTTCTATCAGGCGGTAACAAGGTGCGCGCTTTCAACGGTTGGGTCATGCCGGTTTTGATGTACTCTTTCGGCATACTCAAATGGACTCAGACCGAACTTGACGCCCTGGATCAGAGAGTCCGTACGCTACTGACTGCAAATCGATTGCATCACCCACGGTCATCGGTTATGAGGTTGTATATCCCGCGAAAATGTGGAGGTCGTGGCTTTTTAAACGCCAAGACCCTCCATAATCGCGAGATATGCAGTCTCAGAGAATATTTTCTAGAAACCGACGTGGGGATGCATCAGGATGTGGTCGTGGTTGACAAGGGCCTCACTCCGCTCTCCTTGGCTAAAGAGAACTGGCGTAAACCAGTAGTGCTTGACACAGATGATCGCATGGAGGTATGGAAGAGCAAAGAGCTTCACGGACGCTTTTTCCGAGCCCTTCACGGGCCCGATGTAGACTTACAAGCGTCCGTAGCCTGGCTACGATTCGGTGACCTTTTTGGGGAAACCGAAGGTTTTGTATTTGCAATTATGGACGAAGTTATGATGACGAATAATTACCGGAGATTTATTGTGAAAGACGGCACAGTTGACATCTGTCGGGCATGTCACCGGCCGGGGGAATCAATAAGGCATATCATATCCGGGTGTTCTCGTCTAGCTAACGGAGAGTACTTGCATAGACACAACCTTGTAGCCAGGATAATTCATCAGCAACTTGCTCTTAAATACAACCTTGTGGAATCGGAGGTGCCGTACTACAGGTATATGCCCGACCCAGTTCTCGAAAATGGCCATATCACATTATACTGGGATCGATCCATCATCACTGACAGGACTATTGTTGCCAATAAGCCTGATATAGTGATGGTGGATCGATCAGAGCGGCGTGCAATGATTGTTGACATAACCATCCCGCATGATGAGAACCTCGTGAAAGCCGAGAAAGATAAACAAATCAAGTATCTTGACTTAGCTCACGAGGTTGTCGACATGTGGGAAGTGGATTCAGCAATCATTGTACCGATAGTCGTGACAGCTAATGGCTTAATAGCCAAGAGCCTCGACCAACACCTCAGGAGGCTCTCGTTAGGCAGCTGGATCAAGGGCTTGATTCAGAAAGCGGTACTGCTGGACACGGCTCGCATCGTCAGGAAGTTCCTCTCTCTGGAGCCCTGACCGCCGGTAGCTTGGACCCTGTTCCCGATACCGGTGGGCTACTATTTTTTATATTTTTAAATGCTTTTTATACATATTTTTTTTATGTAGAAATATTTAAAAATATAATTTATAAGTGTATATAATGGAATAAAAGAATAATAATAATAATAACCTTGAGCCCTCTTTGGTTCTGTCTTGCCCTGAACCCCTTGTCTAATTTACTCAATCGGTGCCGGGTTGGATATCAGTTTAAAAACAATTCCGAAGAAACTACTATCTCGCATCTCATATATATGGATGACATTAAATTATATGCTCAAACCGAAAAACAAATGAAGACTTTGATAGACATAACAAAAACATTTAGTCAGGATATTAATATGCAATTTGGATTAGATAAATGTAGGACATTACATATTATAAAAGGAAAAGTGAAGCCCGGCAACTATACAGTAAGTAACACCGACATAATAGCAGCCATGGAACCATCAGATCTGTACAAATATTTAGGGTACAAGCAACTAAAAAGACTCGAACACACAGCAATTAAACAGACACTAAATACCGAATATCGGAGTAGAATAAATGCAATTTGCAAAACACAGCTATCTGGAAAGCATCTTATAAAAGCCTTGAATACCTTTGCCATACCAATATTGACCTACTCATTTGGCATAATAAAATGGTCAAAAACTGACATCGAACAGAAAAAGAACTGTCATAATAATAATAATAACAATAACGTCAACGTCAACATCATATTTTTTCATCATATTAAGGAATAATATTTTATATCAGTTTTAATCTCTATACTGTGCAATATTTAACCAAAACCAAAACCAAAAGCTGAAACAATTTAAAAAACTATATAAAAAGTATATAAATTTATCTACAATGATAAAAATACAGAACCATTGGAGGTGACATATGTCATGTCACCTCGAACACAAGTTTACAAAACAGTGATATGAAATGTTGACAAGATCTGCTGCTCGACGTGCACGCCCACCATCTCCGGACTCGTTGCTCGGCTCCGCCTCGCCGCCGCCGGTCTCCAGCGCCACTGCAAGCGCTGTGACAACCCCGGCCGCGGCAGTTGCGTCGAGCTCGAGCGACGAGTACTTCTCTCCGCCGACGACGCCACCACCTGCTCGCCGACGGGGAGGACGCCGGCCGCCGGACCGCTTAGGACCTCGAGGCCCATCGGCTTCTGACAGGGTCCCAGCCCCCGGCGGAAGTGTGCAGCGCATGAGATGGACACAATCCATCAATGAAAACGTCATGCGCTCATACTATGGGGCTACAGAGGGAGGAAACAACCTGACCGCGTACCGTGTTCGAATGCTCTCTCTGTTTCAGGTGCTTGAGCCAGCTGTCAACGTGTCGGCGCAACGACTGTCGGATCAGGTACGGGTTATCCAGCGTAATCATATGTTGGATGATACTGTGCTTGATCGCCTGCGAAACGAAATGCAGAGTAACCGTATCATTGCTCACCAGTCGCAGACTGCGGAGATACCACCGCAGCCCACAAACTATGCTGACGAGGGGAGTAATGATAGGGCTACAAATGTAAGTACCCAGTGCAATGAGGAGTTAATAAATGCTTTGGAGGCTGCGATTCGGGAATATCGTTTCACCCCGGCAGAACTGAGACCACGCTTGCCACGTTTGCCCATGCATAACAGAAATAGGGCACTGATGGCTGCTCTGGATGCGCAGTTATCAGATTATTTTGATACCTGCGAGGACCTCACTGATACTCATTCAATCCTGTACTGCGCAGCTGTAGCAGCTTGTCGTGTAGCTCATGTCAAATTTCCCAGTGACTCTAGAGCTACACGACCGAAACCAGTAGTACCAGCTTGGCAGCACAGGATTGAACGTCGTATTGGTGGGGCTAGAGCACTCATCGGTAAACTAATCTGCTTCAGGGAGGGAAATACTCGTCCTAGAGTGATGCGCTTTGTGAGGCGGGCATTCTCAGGTACAAATACCAGCCCTCAGAATTATATGGCCCGTGTCACGGAGCGCATCGACTTCCTGAAGCAGAAAGTGTATGCATGGGCGAACCGTATTAGAAGATATAAACGACGAGTGGAACGGTACACCCAGAATCGCACCTTCCAAAGCAATGAAAGGTGGGTCTATAGAGCTTGGGAGCGATCAGACCAAGGTGTCACTGACACGTGCCTACCGGATGATGACGCCACGTGTTCTTTCTGGCGCAATATCTGGTCGGTGCCTGTCAGTCACACCGAAGGTAGTTGGACTCGGGTTGTTGAGCGAGCCTGCGATCCAGTACCAGAAATGGGGGCTATTACCATCTGCCCCCAAGATGTAGCTCGTGCAGTCCGTCCGTTGCCTAATTGGAAGTCTCCAGGGCCGGATGGGCTGCACAACTTTTGGATAAAATGGTTTTCCAGGTCGCACGCTCGCTTGGCATCTCAATTCCAGACTGCTTTAGAGTCTGGTTCGCTACCCCAGTTTCTAACAACTGGAGTAACCCACCTGCTCCATAAATCAGGTAGCACCGCGGAACCCAAAAATTATAGGCCAATCACGTGTTTACCGACGGTCTATAAAGTTCTTACATCCATTTTGAAATCTAAAATTAACACTCATATTGACAGCAACTCCATCATGTCTGCCTCTCAAAATGGATGTAGGAGCGGGTCCCGCGGTACTAAGGAGCTACTCCTCATTGATATGGCCATTAGCCAACAGGTTCGTCGTTCCCGAAAGGATCTGTCGACATGTTGGATAGATTATAAGAAGGCCTATGACTCAGTGCCACATACATGGCTCATGCGGGTGCTGGAGTTGTATAAAGTGGATGCAACTCTACGCACCTTCCTGATGACGTGTATGAGGACATGGAGGACAGTCCTTCGCTATCCAGGATGTCGAAATATTCAGAGGAATAGCGAACCGATAAGGATCGAGCGAGGTATATTTCAGGGCGATAGTTTGAGTCCACTTTGGTTTTGCTTAGCACTGAATCCTCTAAGCACACTATTAGAGGATTCAGGTCTAGGCTATCGGTTGAGGAGAGGTGGTCAGGTTATATCGCACCTCCTCTACATGGATGACCTGAAACTTTTTGCTCACACCGATTCACAACTGAAGGAGCTACTGAAAATTACTGAAACTTTCAGTAGCTCCATCAGGATGGAATTTGGTGTGGACAAATGTGCGGTCATGCATGTAAAGCGAGGAGAGATTATGGAATCCGTGGGAACCCAACTCACGAGTTCCATAAACCTTAGAGCCCTCTCCGCATCCGAAACCTATAAGTATTTGGGTATGTCGGAAGCGTTGGGTATCAATGTTACTGACATGAAGCAATCGTTGAAGGAACGCTTCTTTGGCCGCCTGAAAAAAGTACTTAATAGTCTTCTATCAGGCGGAAACAAGGTGCGCGCTTTCAACGGTTGGGTCATGCCGGTATTGATGTACTCTTTCGGCATACTCAAATGGACTCAAACCGAACTTGACGCCCTGGATCAGAGGGTCCGTACGCTGCTGACTGCAAATCGATTGCACCACCCACGGTCATCGGTTATGAGGCTGTATATCCCGCGAAAATGTGGAGGTCGTGGCTTTTTAAACGCCAAGACCCTCCACAATCGCGAGGTATGCAGTCTCAGGGAATATTTTCTAGAAACCGACGTGGGGATGCATCGAGATGTGGTTGCGGCTGACAAGGGCCTCACTCCGCTCTCCTTGGCTAAAGAGAACTGGCGTAAACCAGTAGTGCTTGACACAAATGATCGCTTGGAGGTATGGAAGAGCAAAGAGCTTCACGGACGCTTCTTTCGAGCCCTACACGGGCCAGATGTAGATTTTCAAGCGTCCGTAGCCTGGCTACGTTTCGGTGACCTCTTTGGGGAAACCGAAGGTTTTGTCTTTGCAATTATGGACGAAGTTATGATGACGAACAATTACCGGAGATTCATTGTGAAAGACGGCACCGTTGACATCTGTCGGGCATGTCACCGGCCGGGAGAATCAATTAGACACATTATTTCCGGGTGTTCTCGTCTAGCTAACGGAGAGTACTTGCATAGACACAACCTTGTAGCCAGGATAATTCACCAGCAACTTGCTCTTAAATACAAACTTGTGGAATCGGAGGTGCCGTACTACAGGTATATGCCCGACCCAGTTCTCGAAAATGGCCATATCACATTGTACTGGGATCGATCCATCATCACTGACAGGACTATTCTGGCCAATAAGCCTGATATAGTGCTGGTGGATCGAACAGAGCGGCGTGCAATGATTGTTGACATAACCATCCCACATGATGAGAACCTCGTGAAAGCTGAGAAAGATAAACAAATCAAGTATCTTGACTTGGCTCACGAGGTTGTCGACATGTGGGAGGTGGATTCAGCAATCATTGTACCGATAGTCGTGACAGCCAATGGCTTAATAGCCAAGAGCCTCGACCAACACCTCAGGAGGCTCTCGTTAGGCAGCTGGATCAAGGGTTTGATTCAGAAAGCGGTACTGCTGGACACGGCTCGCATCGTCAGGAAGTTCCTCTCTCTGGAGCCCTGACCGCCGGTAGCTTGGACCCTGTTCCCGATACCGGTGGGCTACTATTTTTTATATTTTTAAATGTTTTTTTTTTAAATATATTTTTATGTACTTAGAAATATTTAAAAATATAATTTATATGTACATAAAATGGAATAAAGGAAATAACAATAATAATAAACGTTTATTTTTTTCCACCACATAATTAAACATAAGTTTAACACAAAATTAAGTATACATATAAGATATAACGATGTAGTGGAAACTGGAGCCTGTACTAGGACAACCTGTGTTACAGGTCTCCAGGCCTCCTGACTACACGGTCGTGTCACAACTAATCCAAACGTATACTAGTAATAGTAATAGATGACAAAGACTAAGGGATGACAGAAAATTGAAGATGCAAAAATGAAAACACAAAATAAATAATTATGTAATTTAAAAGATTATACAGCAAACGAGGGTATGTTCGTGTCGATGTTTGAGTGATGATGATAGAATGAAGTTTAACGGGAGCTGTATTGAGTCAACAATAAACTTTCAGTTTTGTTGTAATTAAGCGTTTGCAGCCAAGTATTAATTTTCTTTTTAAAAGACATTATAGGGAGTGAGAAAAAGTTCAGAATTTTGTTAAGACTATTGTATAGGTGAGGGCCTTGGAAACAGGGAAATCTTCTTGTAAAAGAGTACTTGCAGCGGAAGGGTTGGCAAACCTTGTCTATGCGTCTTGTGGTGATTATTTCATAAGAGGTTCTTTGATGCTGATATAGTAGTACATGCAGTACAAATAATTGTCTGACTGTAAGGAATTTACAGCTCCTATATAGCTCTTCAGTTGGGAAGAGGATGGACCGAAAGGTACTAATTTTCAGAACGGCTCTCTGAGCTCGTTCGAGCTTCAAAAGTACCGTTTTGGGTGCACCACCCCAAGTGCATATACAGTACGTTAAGAGAGACTGACAGAGAGCAAAATATGTACACCTAATAATATGAGGTTCTGCGATGTGGCGAAGACTACTAAAGACAAAAATCAGCTTTCTGATTCTTTTGGTCAGTAGTTCTATATGAGGCGCAAAGCCCAGACCATCATCAAGAGTCACACCTAGATATTTGATGGTTCGACAACGTTCTAATTCTGGGCATGTACATGTCGCAGTGCCAGACAGTAAACATGAGTGCGCTATCAAAGCGTATGAATTTGGAGGTTGAGTCGAATTTCGTAAGCTGTACGTAAGAATTTTAGTTTTGTCGGTATTGATTGTGAGAATGTGTCTGTTGAGCCATTGCAGAACACGATTTAGCCCTTTTTGTGCAGAATCAAAGGTGTCATCCCAAGTGTCACCCGAGAAGGTAAGAACGGTATCATCAGCAAACGCCACGATTCTTCCACTCTCCAGACTCAAATTACAGAGTTGATTGACGTAAATAAGAAACAAGGCGGGGCCAAGCACACTGCCTTGGGGAACGCCGAATGTCACTGGTTCCTCTTTACTGAGGTAATTTTGTATTTTTACACACTGAGTTCTGTTTTGAAGGTAGTCCCTAAAAATGTTAAGTGAATGGCCACGAATACCGAGTTCCTCTAACTTTATTATTAAGTCAGAAATCGAAACGGTATCGAATGCCTTTTTTAGGTCCAAAAAAATTGATAATACTTTCTTTTCCTTGTCAAGATTTTTCGTAACATGATCAATTAGCTCAATTACAGCACTGTTAGTAGATTTATTGCGCCTAAAGCCGAATTGGTTGGGAGAAAAAAGCTTTTTATCTTCCATGTAAGTCACAAGTCTCTTGTTGATTAGGCGTTCTAGAATTTTAGAAATAGAAGGTAATACTGCAATAGGTCGATAATTATTAACAAGTTTTTTACTCCCACTTTTGTGAATTGGGTGTATGATGGCCTTCTTGAAGTATAAGGGGAAAGTGCCGGTATGAAAACAAATATTAAAAATATGTGTAAGTAATGGGACTAGTATCAATGAATAGCGCTTTAAAAACTTTGTTGAAATATTGTCCCAGCCTATAGCAGAATCTGACTTAAGTGACATTAGTACTTCCCCGACTTCCGCCTCGTCGGTGTCTAACATGACGAATGACTGTAAGGGTGAGGATATGGAAGCAATGTCTGGTGAAATTTTAGGTCTACCAGGTGGACAAGAAAAATTATCAGCAAGTTCCTTCCCGATATTGGAAAAGAACTTGTTTACTTTGTCCACCGAGAGCTGTGGTGTAGTAGAAGAAGCCAATAAATCAGTGTTTGGTATGTTTGGCTTATCTGTATTAGATACTCTCTTTATCACCTTCCAGATCTTTTTATTGTCTTTTGAAGCTTCAGTCAGTTCTCTCTTGTCAAAATCTCTTTTTAGTTTCTTTATAATGTTTGAGCAGAAGTTTCTATAACTTTTATAAGTAATACTTAAATACACTATATCGTGGTTATCCTTTATTAGGTACGGCAGGTCATTGATGTAAATAAGAAACAAAACAGGACCAAGAATTGACCCCTGTGGGACTCTCATTGTTACTAAAGATCCGGAAGATCTTTTTCCATTAACGTAAACGCTTTGAATCCTACCACTCAAGTAAGATGTAATAAGATCCAGTGCAGAGTTCCGGATCCCGTAGTGGCGGAGTTTCCTGATTAACGTATCGTGAAGAACGCAATCGAATGCCTTAGACAAATCACAAAAGATGCCCAAGGCATCGCATTTATCCTCCCATGCATTATAGATATGTCCTAGAAGTTCAACACCGGCATCAGTGGTTGAACGACCCCTTGTAAAACCGAACTGTTTGCTATGTAATAATTTATGTTTATTAAAAAAAAATAGCATTTGGTTTAAAATTAATTTCTCAAAAATTTTACTAAAGGTAGGTAGTACAGAAATAGGTCTATAATTTGTGGGGTCTGATGTACTACCTGATTTAAACAAAGGTATTATTTTACTATTTTTCATGAGCTCAGGAAACTCTCCACTGTCAATACAAGCATTAAATATAACAGCTAGAGTGGGTGCCACAATATCAATAATAGACTTAGCAACTTCTACCGAATGACCCCATAGGTCAGCAGTCTTTTTTACATTTATAGTGTGAAAGATTTTAATTATATCTCTACTGATAACATGTTCAAAATGAAACTCCGAATCACAAACATTAATATGTTCTTTAAGCAAAGACTCGGCAACAGAAGGTGATGAGTTTAGGGATTTAGTAGTTGAAACAGGAATATCCGAAAAGAAATTTTCATATGCCTCAGAGACTTGCGAGTTTGATTTAATTATGTTGTCATTAATAGACAGGCTATAGTCTGTATCCCTATCACTGGACCTTCCCGTTTCACTGTTAATAATTTTACAAGTCATTTTAATTACATTGCCACTGTTTTTTATCTTTGAACTCAAGTAACGTGACTTGGCCATATAACAAACTTGTTTAAATAATTTTGAATATTTTTTAGCATACAAATTGAATTCAATAGTGTTAATATAAATCCTCTCATTTTACAGATCATAAAGCCGAGTTCTACTTTTATGAATACCGATGGTAGCCCAATCAGAGAAAGATGGATTACTATTAACAGAGATAGTCTTGGGAACAAAGTTGGAATCAAATAGCTTACAGTATATATTAAAAAAAATTGTCATAGAGGTGATTAGGATCAGCATTAACAGCACTGGATAAGACTGGTAATTTATTGATGAGATTAAATCTAAAAACCTCCAAGCGGCTTTCAGTTTTGGGGTTAACAGTGATATCCTTTTTGGCCACTTTTTTACTATGGTTTGGAATAGTAATCCTTTGTCCGCAGTGGTCAGAATCAAGTACATTTAAAACTTCTTCCAATATCTGAGTTGAAAAGGTCTGACAGGCAGCCGCGCAAGGAAAGGGTTATGTAGATGACTAGCATCCGCCAGCGACTTCGTTCGCGTGGAATTAATTATGCTCCGCTCCTATTGGTTGCAGCGTGATGTTATATATCCCAAAGCCTTTCTGGATTAATGGGCTATCCAACGCAAAAAGAATTTTTCAAATCGGACCAGTAGTTCCGAGATTAGCGCGAACAAACAAACAAACAAACTCTTCAGCTTTATATATTAGTATAGATTAGTTATAGATAGAAGATGAGATATCGCTTGTCATAGTAATTATGTTTTCTGGGTATCGGTTACTATTTTATTTCTTGTCTCTGTTCTCGTCGTAGTATGGTACATACAATATGTAAATAAAACCCTGTCCGGTCCGTGAAGGTATTGTTAGGTATTCCGGCTAGGTAGAATCAGTTACTAATACTTACTAGGTGTTAGTAACTGATTCTACTAAAACCTACAAAGCCGGCCTAAACTTTAAAAAATCCCCCTAAAAAATAAATATTATTTCGCATAAAGAGGTAACTTACATGTGCGGTAGGCAATCCATGCGCGAGCGACGGAGAGCAGAGCATGCGGCACGTGGTTGCATCGCTCATAAAAACACTGTCAAAATGGTGTTGTCACTTTAAAAAAAAAACAAATTTCAGGGAACTTGGAGTCAATTCGCGAAAAAAAAAATTCTAAATTCTTAAGTATTGCATTCCGTAAAATTGTATATTATATTTGGTCATGTGTTTATGTAACGTTTATTATCCTTATGGGTCGGACAGGGTTTTCTTTACATATTGTATTTGTATATATATATAGTGCGATCTGTCTTCAAGTTACGATCAACTGACAGTTGACTGGCATTTCCAAAAAGCCGAAGGAAGCTGTTGACCCCCTGTGAACCTTGTTGGTGTATTTATGAGACAGCAGTATTCGTAAAGTCAAACTTATATCTATTTATAACATTGAAGTCGAAACTTTATAATGACATTTGCGCCAATACTAACACGGCTTTTCATACAAAAAAGTTTTAGGAATTTTGTATTATTAAATATTTAGTTGTGTTCGATATTATTAGGGAATGCAATCCCGATTCGAGATCGTAAAGCTGAGATCCCGTGGAACTAGAACTAGTCTAGTTAAAAAACACTCGACTGAATACAAAGAAAACTGCTTTGTTGTGATTAATTAAAACAGATTACGAACGAGAGAACGAAAAACCTTTATCCTATTTTGGACTGTGATATTACTAACCAATTATTGAATATTATTAAATAATATTTAAAATTATTAAATAAACAGTTCTACTAACATAAACATAATCAAAGCAAAAATTAAGATTAAAAAGTAGTTACGGGTGATTATGAAAGTAACTTCTTAAAAACAAAGTGTATCAAAATTGCTGCTTGTCCTCTGCTGCGACTCAACACTGATTGGCAACAAAGTGACTTAGCAAGTATAGATTAAATATATATATATATATATATTATATACAAAATCTACCCCTTGTTCCTCCACACTCAAATAAATCCATTTCTTTGTTATCCCGAGCCCTGAGAGACGTGTCGACCTCCCGATCCGATATATGTATGTATGTAGTATCGCTGACCGTTGGCGCTCAGTCGCGTCAATCTCGAACGGGATCTCGTCATATTATGCTTTGGGATTGATCCTGAAATACATTTCAAATTTAATATGAAGGTAAATAAGCAATTTTGTTTGCAATATTGTTAAGTTTGTTTTATAATATTGGTTATAAGTTATTTAATTTTCAACAATATTTAATTGTAATATCTCCATTCATATTACAATTAACTTTTGTTGAAAATTAAATAACTAAAGTGAAAAGTAGGCATATATAGGTAGGTACTTACATATATAGGTAGGTACTTACATATATAGGTAGGTACTTACATATATAGGTAGGTACTTACATATATAGGTAGGTACTTACATATATAGGTAGGTACTTACATATATAGGTAGGTACTTACATATATAGGTAGGTACTTACATATATAGGTAGGTACTTAGTACTTACATATATAGGTAGGTACTTACATATATGTATAGGTAGGTACTTACATATATGTATAGGTAGGTACTTACATATATAGGTAGGTACTTACATATATAGGTAGGTACTTACATATATAGGTAGGTACTTACTTATACGCCCCTATTATATACTCACTTCAATTACGCTGATATTTGTACGCCATTGACGGCAAAACATAGAGATCACCGTACTTAGTAATAACCACTATTTGGATACGTATATTTTACAAATAAAATTTTTGACTTTAGTCCACCTCGTATAGGTACAATGTCACAAAACTCTGTTATTTTTTTTATTAACACATACATTTATCTACAAGCAAAACATTAATTAAATTATAATTTAAAAAAAATATTTATAGTCCCCTTGACTAGACTTGTCAAAATCAAATAACTATTAAAATCGACATATTCGAAAAAATGTTTAGAATAACTGATTTTACACACGATAGTACATACAGCTTGTGAGTCCTATTAGTTTCTTCAAAGCGATAGAAGTTGCCGCCACACGGGACCGCGGCGCCTACCTATCCGTATACACTGCCGCTGCCGCCATGCGAATCACTTCCTCATCCTTTAACTACTTTGCTAAGTATTTTATTTACGTAACCGTCTTATTGTAACATACCTAATATACTTTAAGTTCCGCGGGGAGTACGTGACAATGTTATTAGGCAAATTCGAGATACAAGGTGCTCATATCGAACAACATCTCCGTGACCGTCAATTAGACATCATAATAAATTGATGCAGTATGTGATAAACGCACGATTTTATTTTTCCATCTAACAACTATTTAATAATTGTGCATAAAAATACCTAAAAATTCATTAAAGTGTCAAGTAGAAAAATTATTAGTATTTACCTAACTGCGCGCTGCAAAGGGACCCTTCTTTGTGTTCATCGGTCTATGTATACATGTTTGTTAGTTCTTTTGAAGCACTATACGTCATGTAAACGACAAGAAACTAATAAAAAAGAGGGAATCAGTTTAGGTGATTGAGACAAACAGCGTCAGGGAAGACATCGTTAGCCACAGCCTCCCTCGGAAATCACAGTGAGGAGGGTAAAGACGCCTTGTGAGGCCTCAGGACAACCCAGACTACCGGAGGATGCTCTGGAGGCAGTATTATTATTTTATAGAATCTTTTATTCAGAAGCTTCGTTATAGGAAGCCAGACCTCAACTGCCCACAGCTCAGTGAGGATTTCTTAAGAAACCCCGCTGTACGTCTTTAAGGCATTTTCGAAATTATGTTAATGGAAAATAAATTATTTTAAATTTGAAGAGGTTGGGATGATAAGTCATAGTCATAGTCACGCAGATTGACTTACATAATAGTCACGCAGATTGACTTACATAATAGTCACGCAGGTAGACAATAGTCACAGAGATTGACGAATTCTATATAAAATTCTGTTCTTTTTTTATTTTTATTTATTTGATGAATGAAAGCTATTAGGGCATTATTTAAGAGACCCACAGCCGTGTCGGCAAATCCCAGTAAAGTCCCTTTCTGAGCAAAAACAATAATTCGTTTTTTCAGTATTTAGCGCATTATCCTGTATTCCCACATCTAATCGTTTAAGCCCTTCTCGAGTGAGATGAAGAGTAATGAGCGTCTCCGCACTCAGAGCTCGTTCCTCTGTCACTCAGACGGAGTAGGGACTGCTCACTGTAGGGTAGAGGGGCGGGAGGGCTCGCGAGAAGTGGCTGATAAGTATCGCTCGTTAGCGCATTCAATGCACAGAGTCACATAATATACAAAAATGTAGTTCCGCGTGAATCGGCGCCTTGAATGCCGTCTGCCGTCGGGTATAGGCTGTGTTAAATACCCCGTTGGTATTTAGGTAGGTTGACCTGTTGGTACACTAGTGAGGGTTGTAAATAAAACCACTGTGTACTGATCTGATTGCTCTCGATAGCTCGATCTCTTTCACTCGATCTCTCTCTTGAACAAACTCATTTATTAAAAAAAAACTTAACTTATATACTACACGCGGTAACGAAACCATAGCGACTTCTAAATCGACGCCAACGCCATCTATCGAGCGCGCCGACAACTTTACAATTAATTATGTCTTGAACATACCGCCCACCAAGGACATAACTGACGGAATGTCCTTTTAAACTGAACTAGAGTGACACATTGCTAATTCAAGTTGAACTAAACGGTTGTAATACATAAGAAATAATTTGAACTAAAACTTACAAGCTATGGTTCGGATACTAACTAAAATACTCAATACATAAAGGCAGGAAAAAGTTACAATAACTTGAAGCTAAACATGCATTATCCTAGATTATCCCGTAAAGGTGTACTTAAACATAACATAAAAATTGTAAACAGTGTAAAAAAAAGCTTATAATATGTGTATAATTTGATTTTTCACATTTGATCTAAAGTTTACATGCATAAAAATAGTAAAAATAAGTTGGTTTTCATAAAATATAAAGTGTAAAATTCATGGTTGAATAAAATATGTCTTTTAAACAATAAATACAGTACAAATATTTATTCGACTACTGGTAAAATACATATTTTGGATGTTGGCCTTTTGATTGCTGAGGATTTGGTGCGTAACGTGACTACATGGGTAGTATTGTCATCCACTGGATGTTATTATTATTTTTTTTTTAATTTTCGGCAGTATGCAACAACCCTAACCAATCTTCGTAATTGAGTACATTTATGAAAGAAGAAACAGTTTGGAATGACCGCTAGATGTGCCGTTTTGGACTCTTCCAAATCTGTACTGCAATCATTATTTGGCCTATTATAAATAACCTTTGTGATTTAAGAAAAGATGGTCCAGAAAACCATAAATCGTTTTCTAGCAGGGAACTGGGAAGTATACCTCTGGAGGCACAGTCTGCTGGATTGTCCTTAGTGGAGACGTGAAACCATTTCGACGCTTTCATCGAAGTCAATATTTTAGACGTCCTATTGGTCACAAACGTCCTCCATTTACTTGGGTGGCTATTTATCCAGGCTAACACTACAGTGAAATCCGTATATACCTTGACTTTCTCTGAGGAGATATTCAAGACCTCAGATGTTTGCGTTAGTATCTGTGACAGCAAGACTGCACCGCAAAGCTCTAACCGCGGAATACTTATCTGCTTTACTGGTGCGACCCTGGTCTTAGCAACCAGTAACGATACACGAACATTCTTATCAGCGTCTACCATTCGCAAGTAAATCACAGCTGAGTACGCTGTTTTGGAGGCGTCACTAAAACCGTGAAGTTCCAGATAGTCGTTCGACTTGGTGCCAAGCCAACGAGGAATCCGAATCTTGGTGAGTAATACCAAATCTTCACGATATGATTCCCATTCATTCTTTAACTCATTGGTAATCTCCTCATCCCAACCAACACCTGCAAGCCACAACTTCTGGATAAATACTTTCGCTAATACCACACTCGGGGCTAACCAGCCTAATGGATCAAAAAGTCGTGCTATTACGGAAATAATAGATCTTTTAGTTACTGGGGCGGTCGTCGGCGGAGGGAGATTCACCGTGTACTGGAAGGTGTCTGCGTTGCGGTTCCAGGTAAGTCCTAGAATTTTAATAGTACTATCTAATTTTATTTCTACTTCCTTTTCCTTGTGTTCTGGTTTCTTTGATTTTTTGTACTCTATTGCTTGTTTTGTGTCCTGTATGATTTTGTGCTTAGTTGTGTTGTCCTTATTCATGTTGTCCTTTATCGTAATTTGATCTATTTGTCCTTTTAATGTACTACTTTCTATTTCTTGTATTTTGTCTACTACTTCTTGATTATTACTGTTCCATTTTTGGAGCGTGAATCCACCCTTTCTTAATAACGCTGTCATTTGCCTGTAGATTTCCAGACCTGCTTCTATGCTATTACAACCGGTCATCAAGTCGTCCATGTAGAAGCAGGTTAGAACCATGTCGGCAGCCAGATTATAATTTTTACCTTCATCGTGGGCGACTTGATGAAGGGTTCTAACTGCTTGGTATGGTGCTGATGCCGTACCAAAGGTCACCGTCATCAGCTCGTAGTCCTTGATTTCCGTCTCAGGACTGTCTCGCCACAATATGCGCTGAAACATAGCGTCTTCTTCAAAAATCCTGACCTGGCGGTACATTTTGACAATGTCCGCTACTATTGCTATAGGATGAAGTCTCCATCTTAACACCGTGTGTCTTAAATCGGACTGCAATGTAGGTCCCACCATCAACGTGTCATTGAGTGAGACTCCATTATTGTTTTTCTCGGACGCGTTGAAGACAACACGTATCTTCGAGGTAGTTTTGTCTTCCCGGATCACAGCATGGTGAGGTAAGTATACCGCCATTTCCTTATTTTTATCATTTTTGTTTATTTCCCTCATGTGTCCTAATTGTAAATATTCTTCTATTACTTGTTTGTACTTTTTCTTTAGATCGGTATTTCTTTCTAGCCTTTTTTCTAATGACTTATATCTTTTTTCAGCGATAGCACGAGAGCCTCCACCTTTACAAGAAGGATTTTCCACGCGAAAAGGTAGTCTCACTACGTACCTTCCACTGCTATCCCTTACTGTAGTTTTAGTATAAAACGCTTCACACTTCTTTTCTTCAGGTGACAGTATTTTCTTTGAACTATTTTGCTCTTCAATTTCCCAAAATTTCTTTAGTATTTCGTCTTCATTAACTTGCGCATGCATAACATTAATTTTCGGTGAACCTTTTGATGTGTCCCTACTAACTGCACCAGACAGAACCCACCCTAAGGTAGTGCTCTGGGCAATCAGCGTGCCTGCCGGACTTTTAATTATGTCTGCCTTAATAATGCAGCTGTAAGCCTCAGCGCCTAGCAAAACATCTATTTTATTAGGTGTGTTGAATCCTGGATCTGCAAGTTGCAGCGTGTTAACGTTTAACCAATCCAAGGCAGTGTCGACTCTGCACTCAGGTAAGTACGATGTAATTTTCTTTAGCACGTAAGCGTTTAGTTTAAGATTAAACTTTGGATCTATCCGAGAATGGATATTCAAATGTACCATGCATGTTGCTATGGTTGAACTATTACCACCAAGGCCTGAAATAGTTCCTTGAATAGGGATTTTTTTCAGTCTTAGTAGCTGTACTACGGCTTCTGTTACGAAACATGCCTGTGAACCCTGATCAAGTAAGGCTCGGACAGTTTGAGATTCACCAGAGCGTGACTCGGCTTTTATTAGCGCTGTAGCTAGTAAAACCTGTTTGGGCTTGGGAATATTACCTGTCGATAGGCACGAAATAATAGGGCTAGTATTAGTTGAACTAACACTGTCGATAGCTGATGATGTCGAAGGTTGGTCCCTATTGTCCGACTCCTGACCTAAATGCAACAGCGAATGATGGCGCCTCTGACAAACCTTACAGGTAGTAGGTTTCCTGCATTCAGAAATAATATGATTGCCGCCTAAACAGTTGAAGCAAATTTTATGTTTGGCTACAAAATCACGCCTAACTTCAACTGCCTGCTTTGAGAACTTCTTGCAGAAACATAATTTGTGTCCTTCTGAGCAGAATTCACATTTTATTGATGAACTCGTAGCCATCATTGCTTTTGGAGTGTGAGAAAATGAACCTTTATTACTGTTGTTGCCCTGATGAACTGGTGCCTTTATTGGCTCTAAACACTCTAATGCACGAAACCGATTTTCTATAAAAGTTTGGAATTTATTGAAAGTTGGTAAGTCATTGTTGGAGTCATTGTTGCATACATAAAGTTCCCACTGTTTACGCGTTTCGTTGTCTAATTTAAAGGAAACGATGTGGATGATTATGACGTCCCATGTACTCACGTCAATTTTCAAATTACTCAACGCATTAAGACAATCGCAAGTGGTATCAAGCAAATCCTTCAAGGCTGTAGGTGATTCCGCCTATACGTACGCATACGTTTTTGACCGAACAACCTCCTAAGAATACAGTTTGTTAAATATTTCTTATTGCTATAACGCTTTTGTAACTGAGACCAGCACTGAATATAATTAGCATCAGTTATAGGAGTATGACGTATTAATTGCTCTGCTTCGCCAGAAAGATGTCCTTTTAAATAATGAAGCCTTTGTACATTATCTAAAGTATCATTTTTGTGTACTAATGATGTAAAAAGATCATGGAATGTTGTCCATTCATCATATTTTCCCGAGAATATTGGAATAGATATTTTGGGCAACTTAACAAAAGAACCACTTATTTTATTTATGCTAGTTGAAGTATTATCGGTTTGATGTACAGAGTTCTTAGCTAACCGAATTTTATTAAGAGCTGTTTTTATCAAACTTTTATAAATTACATACGTGGCTTCTGTCGCATCGTAGATATCAACAACTTTCTGTACTATATCTTCTGCTTTATAATGTTCATATAATTTAGTATTATTTTCTTTAAACAATGCCCAATCCTTTTCCAATAGTTCTTGCTTTGTTTCTATGTATTCTAGTGTTAATCTATCTTTATTACATTTCTTAAAATTTGTCAATCCTTTTGTGATAACATTCTGTTGATCTTTTAAAACGTTAATTAACCCTTCCATTATTATGATCAATTTATGTACTTTAAAATGTAAAAAATATGTTTTAAGTTGTTGATAATATAACTACTTTCTCAAAAGATAACTAAATGATAGATTTCTGAGTGATGCAAACAAAACTTATAAGTGAACATAACAATTGAACAAAATTTTCTAAGTTATAAATTTCATCGAACAAAATAATACAAGTCTCAAATCACTATTTAAATTTTTACAAGTTTTTAAGTTAGAAATAAAATCTGGTGGAAATCGGGCATAGGTTCCCCGTTCCTCCGTTTTTTATAAAATATTCTAAGTCCTAATACTAACATGCACACAAATTGGTTATATACTAAAAGTTTTCTAAGTTTAAAAATGTTCTTAAAATTTTACTAGTCCAAAATTACGAAATAATGTTCTAAGTCCAAACTTCTTCACTATTGCCTAAGTTAAATTTCTTCTTGAAATAGAGTTCAAAATTGTTGACTCGAACTGTTTGTCCAATTCGTGGACAAGATAAATATATAAAATGTACTCACAAAATTGCACTTCACACAAACACCGTTTTCAACCTGCAAGTGGCGCCCTCTGTGGCCGCAATCTGAACTGTGCGTGATGTCACCTGTGACGTCCTGTGATAGCTGCGGCTGCGTCACCTTGCTGTCCTCCAGTGATGTGTTGAACTGAGTGGCGCCCTCTGTGGCCACCCGTTGAACTAGTCTCTGCCAACGCTGGGCGAAGCTGGTCGTGTACCGTTCAGCAGCGATCCACTGCAAGTACACGGGACGAAAACAAAAACTGTCCAAGAGATCCGGCTCGAAGGACCAATGTTAAATACCCCGTTGGTATTTAGGTAGGTTGACCTGTTGGTACACTAGTGAGGGTTGTAAATAAAACCACTGTGTACTGATCTGATTGCTCTCGATAGCTCGATCTCTTTCACTCGATCTCTCTCTTGAACAAACTCATTTATTAAAAAAAAACTTAACTTATATACTACACGCGGTAACGAAACCATAGCGACTTCTAAATCGACGCCAACGCCATCTATCGAGCGCGCCGACAACTTTACAATTAATTATGTCTTGAACAGGCTGCTTCCGTAGATTGGCAATCGTTACGAGAGGTATAACGTTACCGAGTAGCTGGGTTGTGGAGGTCACTCCGTTATTTTACATTATTTGAATGACATTGTATTATATTTTATGACACAAGTCAATCATGGAGCTAAATGGTTAGCTCCGCACAGCACATATACAGCCCGCCCTTGTACTTGTAGTACACGTGTGGACTAGCCGTGCGGCTCCGACACACTCGTGGCTCATCAAATCAGTCATACCTACAGTTAGCAACAGTGCGTATATCGTCATAGAGAGCGGAAGATTTACTCTCAGCAATAAGCGGCGGGCGGTTGATACAATTTTTAAATGTTTCTTAAAATTAAATGCAGATTTACTGCTATGTTACGGGTCACATCAGTGAAATGTTAAAATACAACACTCCTATAGGCATTTTAGCTTGAATTTTTAAGTGAAGAACATTTAGTCACCTAAAGATATAAAAAAAGACTTCAACTAAGTAAACAATGTTTTTACAGTTTTATAATCGTTCGACTTTAGTCCGTGCCGTCATGACCCTCAAACTAATGTTCGGTGAACTACCAAGTGGTTGGAGGGACTGTAGTTTGTCTGTCTGTATAGTGTTGCAGATTTATTGTGGGAGAAAGATTTTGGTTGACTATTTTATATAATATATTTGTATTATAATGATTAGAAACTGTGACATTAATTATATCATTGACTGATAAAATTGAAATAGCGTTATTGTATTTATTGATCGAATTGCATATATTATTAAGTAATAAGATGAACTAGAATTATGTTAGGTATTTTTTTTCCTTTTATTTTTATATGCCTTTAATTGGCTAAATATGGGTGTTTCTGTATAATAATAGTCTGTATAGTAATACAATGTAATACCTAGACTTATAAGTCTAGGGCAAAATAAGGGCAAATAAGGGTAGGTATACCCTTATTTGCAAAGTAAAATATCTTTATCTTTGTCCGCGCGAAACTCAAGTAAATAGTGGAGCTTTCTAAAAGTGAAATGAATTTTGAATTGTTTTGATGTTGTAGTGTAAGGTCTGCCGACACCTGTATGCGCCAGCTTGTCGTGTAGTATGTAAACACATCGCGATGAGTCCCGCGGGACGAGCACCGCCGCACGCCGCGCGCCGTGCCGGGGCGACGTCGGGCGAATGTCAACAGTCTGTTCATTAAATCATTTGCAATAAGCCGACGCGGAACAATGCCGTACTATCATCTAAAATGAGAGAAAAAAAAACAATGTCTATTAATAAACCTACTTTAAAAAAATCTTTTTTTTTTAAAAAAACAACCGACTTCCAAAAACCACTACAAAGTGAAAAATAACTAATTTCAGAAGTCGGTGTCTTTGGTTTTGTATATTCATTTTTGACAACGACTTCCGAAATTAGTTATTTTTCACTTTTTAGTGGTTTTTGGAAGTCGGTTGTTTTTTTGTAAAAAAGTTTTTATTTTACACTTTTTAGTTGTTAAAAGTACTATGTATTCAGTTGCATCCGTTCAGACTGGAAGCTGACGCAAATATAGTTGGGAAACGACGTCATTTTGTTTACTTTAATTTTTACCCGTAAGTATTCCCTCAACTTAACCCAATGAGTGCAAAGGTCTCATCAATATAAATGAATTGAGTCCAAACACAAGGTCGCTGCGGT
Source organism: Sesamia nonagrioides (assembly GCA_017933935.1). Taxonomy (NCBI): domain Eukaryota; kingdom Metazoa; phylum Arthropoda; class Insecta; order Lepidoptera; family Noctuidae; genus Sesamia; species Sesamia nonagrioides. Next base: position 1,004,197 of record JADWQK010000742.1, on the reverse strand, counting down.
AAATCGTTTAGGAGTTGCCTGAACAGACCTTTGTCATCATCATCAGCTTGATAATGACAGTCACCACCCATCTAGGTGTAAGGCTCTTGTCAATCCAAGTTATTCAAGCACAAACACAAGGTAGCTGCTGTGAATTGTTGAGGAGTTCCTTCGACTGTCTCCCGGCTCCATCATCAGAACTACTCTCTTCTACCTTTATTAAATTGTAGTGCTTTAAAATACTGAATGAAAATGCTAAGAAATGCACTAGTCGCGCCTGCAATTTTGGATATTTCCCCTTGTTTTCACTGGTCTTCCACCATCAAACCCTGATATCCTTATCATGGGACCACCTTGGAAACGTTTTCTTTCCAACAGAAAAAGAATTATCAAAATCGGTTCATAAACGACGAGTAGATAAGTTATGCGCGAACAAACATAAAAAATAAAAAAAAAAGAAGCACATATACGGTCGAATTGAGTAACCTCCTCCTTTTTGAAGTCGGTTAACAACATTTTAATGTCAGTGAATTTCATGCAGTAATTTTCATCAAATAACAAAACACGAACACCATTTAACTGTATAATTACGAGTATTTATTTCATGTAAAGAATTGCTATAGCATTCCCATTGTTTAAAAATTGTTAAAATATGATAGTCGAATAGCCGCGGAACACACTTCCGTGTTGTGGCCTTGTTTTGAATAATTATTCGCGTTTGTTCAACCCCCCCCCCCCCCCCCCTCCTTAACCGACCGGACCCCCTTCTCCCCCCTCTCTTATATTAATCGCTCGCCATCCCTAACTCGGACAGCCATGCATCACGCGCGCTTATCTGTCGACCCCTTTACATTAAAACACCCACTTTTAGTAATAAAATGTAAAACAAAGTGAGAACACCGCGCTGTCTGGCGGCGCGCGGCATGGCGACGAGCTATACCAATGTTCATCTCAAATATTGTCAACCATTTCAATTTTTTAACCGACTTCAAAAAGGAGGAGGTTACTCAATTCGACCGTATATATGTTTTTTTTATGTTTGTTCGCGCATAACTTCGTCGTTTATAAACCGATTTTGATAATTCTTTTTCTGTTGGAAAGAAGACATTCCCAAGGTCATCCCATGATAAGGACATCAGGGTTTAATGGTGGAAGACCAGAGAAATCAAAAAAACTTTCAAAAATTGTAGGGACGGCTAGTGCATTTATTAATTTTTTCGTTAGGTGTTTTAAAGCACTACAATTTAATAAGGGTCTGGAGTAGATCTGATATGATGGAGCCGGGAGATAGGCGAAGGAACTCCTCAATGATTCCTTGTGTTTGTGCTTAAATAATTTGTATTGATAAAAACTTTACACTAGGCACAGCTACTCGCCATGCTGATGCGACAATCAAAAAAATCAAGAGACTAAAATTAATAGGCGTAATCGTGTCATCTCTAGCAATGCTCATACATTCAGTCCGGTCCTAGAGAAATTTTGTAAAAATCAATTCAGTAGTTTGGTATTTAAAACAAAATTACGGGTAAAAATTCGAATAAAAAACGGCGTCATTTGCTTGCTAGCCTATTTCCAACAATGTTGGCGGCAGCGTCCAGTTTGACCGGATGCAGCTGAACAGTACTATTTGCAACTAAAAATTGTAAAATAAAAACTATTTTCCAAAAAAAAAAAAAAAAGAAGGCAACCGACTTCCACAAAAAAAAAGAAAAACACTACTAAGTGAAAAATAACTAATTTCGGAATTCGGTGGCAAAAACGAATATATAAAAACCAAAGACACCATGACCATGAACACATGTTCATGGACATGTATGTATGTATATATATATATATATATTCATTTCTGCCACCGACTTCCGAAATTAGTTATTTGTCACTTTGTAGTGTTTTTTTTTTTTTGTGGAAGCCGGTTGTTTGTTTTTTGTAGAAATTTTTATTATTCTAATTAATTTCAAACTTCATTGTTCGTGTAGTAAATAACAACAGACTATCGTTTTGACAGTTGCATGGAAATTGACGTCGGGTGTCACTTAGCTAAAGAATGTTACCTAGTAGGTATTAGTAGCTTCGCACGGGTGCAATGCTGACACTAAATACACTTCAGAAAAGCTGTGAAAGTTGTATAAAAAAACATATCAGCCCGCCGCTCCCGCCGCCTACCGCCGTAAACGCGACGCCCCGCAATTTTTACCCGACTACGGCAAAGCATAAGGAGGGTTATGATTTTGACAGGCTATGTATGTATGTATGTATGTTCATCTGTTCCCTCGTAACTTCTAAACTACTTATTCGAATTCGATAAATGATATATCATTAGAAGCGTCTTAATTGTCCGCTGGTTATAGGCTATATGGAGTTTCACAAAATCTAATGTGGCGCCCTCTAGCGGACAAAATATACAGAGTAAAAAAATAAAGTTAATATAAATATGCCGTGTTTGGTATCATTTGAAAGGGCTTTACTTGTACATTTTGAATATATATATATTACTAGCATTTGCTTGTGACTTTACCTGTATTCATGGGCTGATTGCATATAATTCACATCTTTTCGTTCATAGATAGCTTCTTTACTACTTATCAGAATAAGACCACTGCAGAACCATTAGAAGGGCCTTGATATTCTGTTGGTTATGAGCTATAAAGCTTGTCACCAAATTTAGTATTACGCCCTCTAGCGGACAAAAAGTTCTATGTTAATATAAAATTAAAATAAATATACCGTATTTGGTATCATCTGAAAGAGCTTCACGAGTACTTTATGTTTGTACATAATCCCTAGTAATGCTTCGTAGAAATTTGAATGTAAACCAGGGTTTGGTAAACGGAGCGATGGGAGTGGTGAAGGCTTCGAATGGCCTGCTCTTCGGCGCGATCAGTTGGAACAGGAGAACAGCCAAGCGCTGTTCTCATACAATTTGACGACGCATCCATAAAAGCAAATATTAACGGACTTATCAAAATCGAGCCTTGCCTCACTGAATTTGACGGCTTGAGGGGTTCTGGGCAAATTCAGCGTAAAATGCTCCCGCTGATTCTTTCTTGGGGTTGTACTGTACATAAATTACAAGGTTGTACTCTAGATAAAAAAAGTTACAGATCTAGGAAAGTCATTGTTTGCTAAAGGACAGGCCTATGTTGGTCTCAGTAGAGTTAAAACCATAGAGGGATTATTTATAAGTGCCTTGGATCATAATAAATTACTTAAAAATCCAGATGACAGTCGATCGTTAGCAGAATTAGATAGATTAAGAAATCTTCCCAGGTCCTCTTAATATATGTTTTTTTTTTTAATAATTATAAACTAGCGCTTGACTGCAATCCCGCCTGATGGTAAGCAGTGACGCAATCGTTGATGGTAAAGCGCACTAGTTTATTAAGCCTATTCACTTAAAAGAACTTAGGAATAGCAAGGATGACGGCAGTTGAGCCAGGTGATGCAATGTTAAACCCAAGACCAACACGACCAACGATGCTGCGCCAGAGGGAGATTGATCTGGAGACTCTCCACGACCAAACTCCCGACACAACAACATTTGGCCCATCGTACTCGCCACACAACGCAACACAACTGCTCAGACGCGTCCTCCCTACGGCTTCACCAGACATCATGCTGGAACACGACGAATCGCTTACCGGCAAGACTTTGTCTGGTGGGTGGTAACTTCTGCCGGCAGCCGATGTTATTGCCTACCACCGTTAGAAAACCATCCAATCTATTTATACTAACGACCTCATCCACTAATTCATGACCCATTCGGTGCCATCGACGCAAATGTGCGTCGCTATTACGAAAATCCGGGAGCTTCATACGGGGAAACCGTTGCTATACGCGCTACGATCCAAATTCTACGAAATAGTAAAATAGGACATCTCTACATATTACTATACGCCGATACATAAGTCAAAAGAAATGTCGTATGTTAACTACCTAGTTTTTAGTTCGTCAATTTAACTTTTGTTAATATTATGCGCCACAAATACACTTTAACACCAAAATAGTACAAATAATAAAAAGTAAAAAAACTAAAACCCAACTACGACAAAAAACGACGCTGAAAAGGTATAAAACAAGATTTTCAGAATACTGAACTGAACAAAGTTGCTCATGTAGTTGCAAGTAAATGGACACAGTAGACTCTACCAAGATGCCTTCGTTGTAAATTGACAATAATGTCTTACAATACTATTCTGAAGTATGCAATATTCACTATGTAGAGATAAATTTTCATGTTTGGAAAGGCGTAGTCACACGTTACATATACCTACCTACCGTAGCACTTTGATAACGTGTGACTGCGGTTTGCGGTTTGCGGACACATAAATATATGAAGCATTATCCGTATCAATTCGTTGTCCTCTCTCCTCATTGCATCATCACGCGTTGCTCACACACTAGCGGTCAACAAGCAGACAAAACTTTTTAAAGTAACGAACTATGGTGACACTATTAACCCTATAACTGCGTTGTTCGGCCGACGTGCGCCCGTCATTCGCCTGACGTGTGCCCGACGTGTGACGGACTCGTGTCGGGCACGTATCGGGCGCGTGACCCAAACGAATGCCACTCATTATTATCTACAGATCGCTCTTAATACATCGACCTTTCTGTGGCTAGGAACCGTCGTGATTAACCCTCATAGACAAAGAAATGCGTAAGTTTCCCTGATAATGAAATTTAAGTTTTATTAGACTTTCAGTTAAAAAGTCTGCATACTGCTCTAATTTTAAAAGATTTTACTAACTGGGAATATACTTTTAGGATTTAAAAGTCTAGCCACGCCGTCACAAAGTTATATTAAAAATGATACCGTATGTATACTGTCTTATGGTATAATTGATAATATTTTTACATTTAACTTATAAACAGTATAGGAGTAAATTTTTCAGATAATTGAATCGTAGCTTTTGAATACCTATCATGCCTCTATATTTAGTAATTATACGTCTGTTATCCACCGTTTTTTGTCATTTGTATCCCAACTTTAGCAAAACTGTATCATCATCAACCTTTTTTTTTTTTATCAAAACTGTATCCAGCGTCGAAATACTTCCACGATAGTTAAATTTCTCTTTAAGTATTCTTTTTAACATTAGCGAGATTTCGTGATGATCTAAATGATAAATGAATAGTTGAACGTCATCAACGTTAAAGTTGTCTAATTCCAACTTTGCTCGTTTTTCCGGTCTTTATACCGAGATTTAAATTTATAGTCAGTTAAGTAATAAATAGATATCCTTCTTTTCTTTCTGAAAAAAAACATCATTAACAATGGCGTTTCCTGCCCAGGATTTCCACTGTCGCGCGCCTCGTACTCGAGCTCGGAGCGCGCCCCCCTCGCGCCGCTCGCGCCGGCGGACGCGGCCGACGCCGTGCGCGATGTCAAGCTGTACCCCGTGCTGAGCGACGACACGACAGATATGACCGCGGCCGACACGACACGCGCGACCGGCGCGCAGCCTGAACACACAACCGACGTACAAGCGAGTGACGTGCGGACCAAGCGGAGCAGCGGACAGGACTGGGAAAGAGCGCCTAAAGTGAATAGAATTCCTTGAATCATTATTTAGATTTGATTTTTTTTTTTGTGATTATTCATCAATAAGAAAGTAATCATAAAGTGACGATTAACAATTTCAATGAGTGTGCACATCTGAAATTTATACTAATACATAGAGATAACTTTTGGCTTTAAGTATTAGTATAGATTGCAGATGTGCACTATCGCCATCCATGGTAGGTACCCATCTCATGCATTTCTTGTAACTTAATTCAACCTTTTTTCTACTAAAATCTTTCATTCCACATTTGCAAATACCTACTTAGCTAACGTGGGTGTCTTGAGGAGTGAAATTGAGTGTATAAAAGTTTAAAAAATATTTGAATTTGTTGCACAAATTGTATTGACTATATGTAGTGTAGGTATAGGTTTTGTGTTTTTTTTTTCAAAAGCAGGACGCACTACGTAGTTAGATTAACTGTGTCGTATGCTTGAGCAGGCGACAGTCGCGGAGCGGCGCGTGAAGACAGGCGACACGATTCTGAACATCCGCGGCGCGGTGCGAGACGCCATCGGAGACGCGGGCGCCGCGCCGGGCCCGCGCGCCTCCTCGCGCCTCGACACGTTCGTCATCCGACCCGCGCAGGCGCAGCAGCAGCGCAAGCCGCAGCACGACCAGCCCCAGCCACATGTCGTGCAGCAGGTACACTCACAGCCAAATAATGAAAATAATACCCAGGTAATATTTCACAGCACTGAGTCAGGAAAATAGATCGTGTAATGGAATGGGCAAACAAAAAAACGGGTTTGTTCCCTTGATCACCAAAATCTTTTCCTGAAACTCTCATTCGCCCATTATTCATTACGCCGGTCATTTTTATATGCGCGTTTGCAAAATATCTGTATTCAGCTTGTTTTTAACCTTGAAAAATATGATCACGTCTTCAACTTTCGTAAAATAGTGAAGGGCCTCCCCATTCGACTTCATAAGATAGTGAAGGGGCTCCCCATTCGACTTCGTAAGATACTGAAGGGGCTCCCCATTCGACTTCGTAAGATACTGAAGGGGCTCCCCATTCGACTTCGTAAGATAGTGAAGGGGCTCCCCATTCGACTTCGCCGGACCTCTCGGATATTGTGTCTGCTTTTTAGTCTCATTCACAATCCTAAAAACCTTCCTATCTGCGGGAACGCTTTACCTACGCCCGTCGTTCAGATGCGTCCTGCAGGTCAAAATCAAAATCATAAGTCATTTATTCAAATTGGGCTGAAGATCAGCACTTTTTGAACGTCAATATTACATAAGAAAAACCTTCAAACCGCCCGTTTTTCGCTAATTACTCGTGCTGGGATGAAGACGTGGCGGATCAATCTCCCCAGCAGCAGAGATATCTGTTGAGTTAAAAAAAAAACAACGGACTTTGTCCATTACCATGCATAATGTAACTAACAGAACACAGTACCTACATTTAATTAAATTATTTACTATAAGGACTGCCCACCTGCTGCAGTTTTTAAAATAATAGAACAGTTTTTCTTCCATGAAGCTCAGTTGTTTCTCGCCACTGTGTCATCATACTAAAAGTCATCAGTCAGCACACAGCAGTTGGCAGTTAGCACACTGGCACACGGCAGTCGGGAGGTTCAGTCCGTTGGTTCAGAGGGACGTGTCCAGTTAGTTTTATATCTTGATTCAATAAATAAATTGTTGACGTGCGCTTGTTATTTTTGTTATTCTTACTTTCTTTGGCCGAACTTCATTAGCAGGAGTTATAACGTAATTAGAGCGAATCCCTCCCCCGCCGATTGTCGCTCTCAACTGTGCACTGTTTGTTATCATTTTAAACTTGTTATTTGTTGGAATGGTTTTCTCACTAATTCTGTTGTCTTTTTTTAAAAGATTTTCTTATTTGTGTGATTTTTAGAGAATTAGGTATGTATTTTTTTTTAATAGTTAAATTCAGGTCAAGACTATTTTGAAATATCTATAGTAATTTCCTTTTGCTGAATGTTGAACGACGCTTTAGAATTAATTAAAATTGCTGTTGATGATAACTGACAACTTTTTTGTAAGTGATCCGTTAAGTCTGTTTAGTTCGTCCATCGAAGTTACATAATATTTATTTTTTCGTTGTTATTTGGTTTAAACACTATAGCAACATAAGTAACTCACAGTACTGTAATCTCCCAAAGTAATGTTCACAGATCCATAAACACAGTCATGTATAGGTAAATAATATCAAAATAGCAAAATATCAAACTTTGAATGTTTGATAGAAGAATAGTTTTAGTTTTTGTGTCAAACCGAGCTGTCATTTGAAACAGATTTTTGGTCTGAACACAGTATCTTGTGCACCAACATGTCATTATCTCAAAGTCAAAGTATTTAATTTGTAACTCCTGAAGAATGTAAGTACAGGAATTATTACCACGGTACAAGAAGGAAGGAGTCAGCAGAGTACTTCTACAACAGTGGGTGTAGGTACCTTTATCCACGGTTCAAAGAGTACTCCAGCGATTTCAAGAGACTAGCTAAACATCACGATAGGATGAACATCAGAAGACCAGGGAATGGCAGGCCAGGGTGCACAACGGTACGAGAAGACTGATTCATCGAAATAGCCCTTAAGAAGTTCACCAAACTTCTTAAAGAATCGATCTATCAACAATGTGAGTTCTGACTCGATCCTACGGCGAATTCGTGAAGCTGATATAAAGCTTTATAGGGCAGCAGATGCCCTATGGCCCTATATTGCTCAGAGAACATCGAGTAGCCAGGTTGCCATTTGCTCGAGAACACATCCAATGGACAGATGAACATTATGTTTTCCCGATGAGTCTAGATTTTGTTGATTCACACTCAACAATAGTGGTATGGGCTGGGATATCTTCAGAGAGTTGTACGGAGTTAGTGATTCTAGAAAACGGTTCTTTGACGGCTCCCAGATACGTAGAGGAGATTTTAAATGAACATATTGGTCCTTTCCCGGTGAATATGAACGCAAATTCCATTTTATGCACGATAATGTGTGACTACATAGTGCACATTTGGTCAACGCGTATATTCAAAACGTCGTTATCACCCTCATGGGATGGCCAGCTCGTAGCCCGGACTTAAATCCCTTACTTAGATAGAGCATTTATGGGACGAACTCGGGAGATGCGTAAATTGTTTTAAAGCATGCCACATCGTCTTAATGAAGTGATACGGGCTCGTGAAGGAAATACGAGCAATTAAAATATCAGAAAAGCTTTTTTTTTGCATGTTAACTGTGTTGTTTATTTTTGTAGTCAAAAGTTAGAAATGCTCTTTTTATTTTTATAGTATTCAAACAAAATTATTGAATTTACAAACATATTATTTTCGGTAGAAGTCATCTATAACACACTACAGTTTTATGGGATTATTGTTGTGTATTTAAGAAACTATCACGCTTTCATGCTTCCAATTGATGGTAATAGTGTGTTAGGCAATTAGGGTGCAGTTCGACACCATCAATCGTCTGTGATTTGATGGTAATAGTATGCTAGGCAATTAGGGTGCAGTTCGACACCATCAATCGTCTGTGATTTGATGGTAATAGTATGTTAGGCAATTAGGGTGCAGTTCGACACCATCAATCGTCTGTGATTTGATGGTAATAGTATGTTAGGCAATTAAGGTGCAGTTCGACACCATCAATCGTCTGTGATTTGATGGTAATAGTATGTTAGGCAATTAGGGTGCAGTTTGACACCATCAATCGTCTGTGATTTGACGGTAATAGTGTGTTAAGCAATTAGGGTGCAGTTCGACACCATCAATCGTCTGTGATTTGATGGTAACAGTGTGGTAGGCAATTAGGGTGCAGTTAGACACCATCAATCGTCTGTGATTTGATGGTAATAGTGTGTTAGGCAATTACGGTGCAGTTCGACACCATCAATCGTCTGTGATTTGATGGTAACAGTGTGGTAGGCAATTAGGGTGCAGTTCGACACCATCAATCGTCTGTGATTTGATGGTAATAGTGTGTTAGGCAATTAGGGTGCAGTTCGACACCATCAATCGTCTGTGATTTGATGGTAACAGTGTGGTAGGCAATTAGGGTGCAGTTCGACACCATCAATCGTCTGTGATTTGGTGGTAATAGTATGTTAGGCAATTAGGGTGCAGTTCGACACCATCAATCGTCTGTGATTTGATGGTAATAGTATGTTAGGCAATTAGGGCGCAGTTCGACACCATCAATCGTCTGTGATTTGATGGTAATAGTATGTTAGGCAATTAGGGTGCAGTTCGACACCATCAATCGTCTGTGATTTGATGGTAATAGTATGTTAGGCAATTAGGGTGCAGTTCGACACCATCAATCGTCTGTGATTTGATGGTAATAGTGTGTTAGGCAATTAGGGTGCAGTTCGACACCATCAATCGTGGTTACGGTCTCGTGTCTCCCCTGATGGCTCCCCTAGGGGAGACATCCGGATTTTTAAATCCTATTGTCTCCCCTAGGCGGGGCAGACATCAGAACTTGCTAAAAAATTATATTATTTCGGTCTCCTGTCTCCCCTGGCGGCTCCCCTTGGGGAGACATCAGGATTTTTAAATCTTCTTGTCTCCCCTAGGCGGGGGAGACATCAGAACTTGTTAATAAATTATATTATTTCGGTCTCGTGTCTCCCCTGGCGGCTCCCCTCGGGGAGACATCAGGATTTTTAAATCTTCTTGTCTCCCCTAGGCGGGGGATAGATTTGCTTTACGGCAGAAGTTACAGTCAACTGGTAGTTGTGAAATTTTTCACACCTCAGAATTGTCAGGAGGCAAAATAACTTAGACTTTTTTCAGAAATTCCAACATAAACATGCATATTTTATTTCTGAAACTTATCTTTAACTATTTATTTCTTTCATAAATAAAAATAAAGTACCAGGACAGCATAAATTAAACGAGTATACCAACTACCCCACATGAGTATACAAACCATAGAACGTCGAGGCATACAATATATTAACGCAGCTTTTCCAAAAAATGTCCAACACTGATTTCTTCGAGAATTAATTGTAATTGTGTGTTTAATATAAACAGTCTCTTTCGGTATTAACTTTCCTCCTTTTACTGGAATGTATGCCATATTCAAAGTTAATGATTTCAACTTTGTTCATCGACATATCTTTTTCTAACACCGAAAACAGCTTTGCAATCGTCACATAATTCCTATTGATTTTCCGATTTATTTTTGAATGCCATCCTTCCGCAAAATTATTGGTTCAGCGTAAATGCACCATTCCGTTATAAATTGTTCATTTTTTAACCATGTGATTTCCATGTATTCTAAAAATGGCTTTAATTTAATTTCATCTAATTCTTTAGACTGGTTTTTAATGTATTAGATCAACTAAGACCTTATGCCGCGGTAACAGTGGAAGCAATGCACACAAACCAACGATTCTCCGATGTAGAAGTTAATATATTGTATGCCTCGACGTTCTGTGGTTTGTATACTCATGTGGGGTAGTCGGTATACTCGTTTGATTTATGCTGTCCTGGTAATTTATTTTTATTTATGAAAGAAATAAATAGTTAAAGATAAGTTTCAGAAATAAAATATGCATGTTTTTGTTGGAATATGTGAAAAAAGTCTGAGTTATTTTGCCTCCTGACAATTCTGAGGTGTGAAAAATTTCACAACTACCAGTTGACTGTAACTTCTGCCGTAAAGCGAATCTGTCCCCCGCCTAAGGGAGACAAGAAGATTTAAAAATCCTGATGTCTCCCCGAGGAGAGCCGCCAGGGGAGACACGAGACCGAAATAATATAATTTATTAGCAAGTTCAGATGTCTCCCCCGCCTAGGGGAGACAAGAAGATTTAAAAAACCTGATGTCTCCCCAAGGGGAGCCGCCAGGGGAGACACGAGACCGAAATAATATAATTTATTAGCAAATTCTGATGTCTGCCCCGCCTAGGGGAGACAATAGGATCTAAAAATCCTGATGTCTCCCCTAGGGGAGCCATCAGGGGAGACACGAGACCGTAACCTCAATCGTCTGTGATTTGATGGTAATAGTATGTTAGGCAATTAGGTTGCAGTTCGACACCATCAATCGTCTGTGATTTGATGGTAACAGTGTGGTAGGCAATTAGGGTGCAGTTCGACACCATCAATCGTCTGTGATTTGACGGTAATACTGTGTTAAGCAATTAGGGTGCAGTTTGACACCATCAATCGTCTGTGATTTGATGGTAACAGTGTGGTAGGCAATTAGGGTGCAGTTCGACACCATCAATCGTCTGCGATTTGATGGTAATAGTGTGTTAGGCAATTACGGTGCAGTTCGACACCATCAATCGTCTGTGATTTGATGGTAACTGTGTGGTAGGCAATTAGGGTGCAGTTCGACACCATCAATCGTCTGTGATTTGATGGTAATAGTGTGTTAGGCAATTAGGGTGTAGTTCGACATCATCAATCGTCTGTGATTTGATGGTAATAGTGTGTTAGGCAATTAGGGTGCAGTTCGACATCATCAATCGTCTGTGATTTGATGGTAACAGTGTGGTAGGCAATTAGGGTGCAGTTCGACACCATCAATCGTCTGTGATTTGATGGTAATAGTGTGTTAAGCAATTAGGGTGCAGTTCGACACCATCAATCGTCTGTGATTTGATGGTAATAGTGTGTTAGGCAATTAGGGTGCAGTTCGACACCATCAATCGTCTGTGATTTGATGGTAACAGTGTGGTAGGCAATTAGGGTGCAGTTCGACACCATCAATCGTCTGTGATTTGGTGGTAATAGTGTGTTAAGCAATTAGGGTGCAGTTCGACACCATCAATCGTCTGTGATTTGATGGTAACAGTATGGTAGGCAATTAGGGTGCAGTTCGACACCATCAATCGTCTGTGATTTGATGGTAATAGTGTGTTAAGCAATTAGAGTGCAGTTCGACACCATCAATCGTCTGTGATTTGATGATAACAGTGTGGTAAGCAATTAGGGTGCAGTTCGACACCATCAATCGTCTGTGATTTGATGGTAATAGTGTGTTAAGCAATTAGGGTGCAGTTCGACACCATCAATCGTCTGTGATTTGATGGTAATAGTGTGTTAGGCAATTAGGGTGCAGTTCGACACCATCAATCGTCTGTGATTTGATGGTAACAGTGTGGTAGGCAATTAGGGTGCAGTTCGACACCATCAATCGTCTGTGATTTGATGGTAATAGTGTGTTAAGCAATTAGAGTGCAGTTCGACACCATCAATCGTCTGTGATTTGATGATAACAGTGTGGTAAGCAATTAGGGTGCAGTTCGACACCATCAATCGTCTGTGATTTGATGGTAATAGTGTGTTAAGCAATTAGGGTGCAGTTCGACACCATCAATCGTCTGTGATTTGATGGTAATAGTGTGTTAGGCAATTAGGGTGCAGTTCGACACCATCAATCGTCTGTGATTTGATGGTAACAGTGTGGTAGGCAATTAGGGTGCAGTTCGACACCATCAATCGTCTGTGATTTGGTGGTAATAGTGTGTTAAGCAATTAGGGTGCAGTTCGACACCATCAATCGTCTGTGATTTGATGGTAACAGTATGGTAGGCAATTAGGGTGCAGTTCGACACCATCAATCGTCTGTGATTTGATGGTAATAGTGTGTTAAGCAATTAGAGTGCAGTTCGACACCATCAATCGTCTGTGATTTGATGATAACAGTGTGGTAAGCAATTAGGGTGCAGTTCGACACCATCAATCGTCTGTGATTTGATGGTAATAGTGTGTTAAGCAATTAGGGTGCAGTTCGACACCATCAATCGTGTGTGATTTGATGGTAACAGTGTGGTAGACAATTAGGGTGCAGTTGGACACCATCAATCGTCTGTGATTTGATGGTAATAGTGTGTTAAGCAGTTAGGGTGCAGTTCGACACCATCAATCGATTGTGATTTGAGTGACATGCATAACATGGATCGATCTTCGCAATTGCATTTTTAGTATTGAATTGAGTAGTTTACTCAATTCTGTATTCTCTCCTATAGGTGCCAAAATACGACCGCGAGTTGCTAGTAGAAGCACACGCGCGCGCGCGCATCGAGTGTGACGTCAGCAACTCGAGCGACGTTCGCTGGTATAAGGACGGCGAACTGACGAGCGCACGCGGGACGGGAGCGCCGGCGGGCGGGGAGGGGGTGTGGCGCGACGGTGGCGCCATCGTGGTCGGTCGCGCCACCAGGGGAGACGCCGCCGCCTGGCGCTGCACCTACACTGACCACAACGGGAAGACTGTCTCGGGAAAGCCGACGAAGTTGTTGATTTATGGTGAGGACATAAATAAGGATCAAACTTGTGAACGTGGGGCTTGTTATAGCTGTAGGATATAGAGCTCTCACAAAGTGGTTGAAACTAGTAATGTCACGCGACTTGTCTCTCCATACCTGGTGACATCAATTTTGTAGCTCTTGATGTCGACGGATACCTATATTGGGCCTCAGGCGAAATTAGGCGATGTCATTGCGCGACATTCACTTGTGAATTGTGAATCATTATCCCCCATTAACGATATGTGTAGCTTTATTCAATTAAAGCTTCAGTGTATTGGATCATGGATGACATTATTTTATCCTTAATTAACTTGGCGGTTTTTTATCGAAGGATAAACAGTAATCAGTGTTTGTGTTGGTAGAGCCGGTGCGGTCCGTGTACCTGGCGGTGGACGGGCGGCGCCTGGACGCCGGCAACACCTGGGTGCCCGTCAGAGACAAGACTGAGCTAGAAGTACGCTGCGTCGCTGAAGGTTAATACATTTTTTTATATAATTAGAAACTAGAGCTTGACCACAATCCCGCCTGATGGTAAGCAGTGATGCATTCGTTGATGGTAAAGCGCTAGTTTATTAGGAGCCTATTCACTCTAGTCTTGAAGACACCTTTATTGTAGTCAGGCGGAAACGCGACCGACTTCCTGAATATTCAAAAAGTGCCAATTAAAAATTAATCAAAATAAAAAGTCATATATTTAAATTACTCAGAATCATTACTCTTCGAATGTCAAAATTACACAAGACTCACCGGACCGTTCGCCCTTCACCACATCCTAGTGCTCTAGTTGGGAATAACAAGCTGCGCACTGTACTGTCCCGCATCAAAGAAGCTGTTTATTAGTAAATATTATTGTCTGTGTTACCACTTTGAAGGAGTTAAGGCTAATTACCTACATTATAGCAAGCCATTACACCTCAAGCATATACACCAGTCTAGACCGATATGGTACAGTGCAGTAACACATTGTTCCTTGCAGGCGGCGTGCCGCCCCCCGAGCTGTCGTGGCGCCTGTTGGCACTGGAGCCGGCTCTGGACCACCGCCCATACCTCAGGATACATCACACCAACTACTCCATCGGTAAGTGAACGCACTATACAGTATCATTCATCTGGTTCTGAAGGCGAAACATTCAATATGTTACGACTAGATTTTGAACGTTTTCATTACGAAATGCTGTCTATTGTCTTTTCTCAGTGACAAACGAATGTCAAAAACTTGTCAAAAATGTAGAAAAGTAGAGGTATTTTTTTAACTGTGAACGTGTTTCAAATTGTGAGCATTATCTTCTCTTTAACTTTGTTACTAATTCTGTTGTTTGAATTTGTGTGTTCCCCAGGGGGCTGCATTAAGATAGAATAGGATCGAGTTTTATTGCTCACCGTATACCTAATTGGCGGCAGGTTCAACAGCCAGCGATCAACGGGTTCATATATTTAATAGACACGGGAATTAGGACTTACAGGCGATCGAAGACATATGGCTACATAATATTATGTTGCATGTTGACCATTGTGTGGTTGTACAGAAGGCGTGTCGGTGTCGCACGCGGTGGTGACGGCGGCGCGCGAGCTGCACAACGCCACGCTGCAGTGTGACGCGCGCCAGCGCACGCCCGGCGCCGCGACACCCACGCACCCCGCACCACCCCCACCACCCGCACACGTCATCACGGCCAAGCTAGAGATACACGTCACATGTGAGTATTGACGGTGGCGCGCGAGCTGCACAACGCCACGCTGCAGTGTGACGCGCGCCAGCGCACGCCCGGCGCCGCGACACTCGCGCACCCCGCACCACCCTTCCACTCACCCCTTAACCACAGAACCGAAATATGGTTACGTATTAATTTTTATTAAATGCCAACAATTTTCAAACTGCATAAAATAGATTTTTTTTTCTGATTTTTCTCTTGACATCAATGCTCAATCAATCCTGTCACCCCTTTTCGGTGTGACGTTGAGTTCTAGGACACCCTGAATATACATATATATCAATAAACTATGTGTTCTCTATTGTGAATTCACCCAAGCATAATGTTGAATGTTTTTAGAATAAGATAAATGTCATTTCCTGCCGTCGTTATGATGGTGTTGAAATAATAAATGTTCAAAATCAATCCTACGATGAATGATGATCTCTTTTTTGTTAGGATGGGAAATCATCAAATGACTTCTCCCGCTCTGGGCGGAGCGGAAGGGCGTGTCAGACTTTTACTGACTAAAACCTACCCGTATTTCTTCACTTGCTTGTGGTACGGCCAGGGCCACGGTTTCTTGTTTAACCAACCCGCAACCCTGACCCAGGAGGCATCGGTTTTCATGGACCCCGTCACGATGTGCTGGCATCTCTCTGAGGTGCGCGTGAAACACGACGCGCCGTCGACTCGGGCCTGGTCCTTACCGGGCGGCAAGCTGCCCACTGCTCACCACCCACAGACCCGCGCCTACGGTGGCTGGGAGTTTGGTGTCATCTCCCGACCAGGGCGTCTCCTGCGGCGGCTAGTGGTGTGAGGGCGCTGGGTTTCCCGCTCCGCCTCCTCCTTTGCCAGCATTACTGCTTCGCAGAAGGTGAGGCCGTGACCTCAAGGCGATCCACACAATGGTGACACCCTGGTGTTTCCTCCCGCCTTATACGGAACAGGAACCTCCCGAAACAACCGTGTCCGGTGAGTACATGCGCCAGGCGGAAGGTGAGAGCGTCATGGCGCCTCTCTAGCCACTACTCAAAGAGGGGACTTACCGCCGCTATTATGGCGTGCCCAGCACTGGGTTGCGACAATCGAACTCTCCATGTTGCCATGAGATCCCGCCGGAGCTCTGTCTGCCGTACCGCGATTTCTCGCGGCAGCGGAGTTATGCCCCGGCGTTTTGCCTCCTCTCGCCACTCCCACATGTGGGCGAAGACTTTGGCCTCCAGATCCCATGGCGGCAATCCGGCAAGAAAGCTCGCCGCCTCAGCGGAGACGAACGACCATGACCCTCTGGGATGCGGTCAGGCATCGGGCTGGTCACTTACTTAGCGACTGCGCCCACACCGGTGCCCCGTGAAAGGTCATTGACCGCATGGCCCCCGCGTAGTGCCTCGGGCAGGAGGCGTTTAGTCCCCCTAGATTGGGGAGGAGCCGCCTTAGGGCAGCCCCGGCCCGTTCCAGTGCCAAAATCTAAAAAATCTAAATCGGTGCCAAATGTCGGAAGTGCTCCTCGAAGTTCCACCGGCTGTTGAGGACGAGTCCCAGGTACTTCATCGTTGGCCCGACGCCGATGTGAACCCCTCCTACCGTTATGTGGGAACCCGACGGTGGCGCATTCCAAGGACCATAAAAGCACATGGCCTCGGACTTCTCCAGGGCCACTTCGAGTCCCAATTGCCGGATCCTGTTGACGATTGTCGTAACCCCGAGGGTCGCTGCGTCAGCCGTCGCCTGGTGCGACCTCCCTTGTGCCAGAACTAGCGTGTCGTCAGCGTAACAAACTACGCTGACGCCGATAGGTCGGCGCGCAGCACCCAGTCGTACCCGACCGATCCCTGTGGAACACCGCACGACATCTCTCGCCGGTTCCACACTCCTTGGTGACCGGGGTAGATTATGGCCCTGTCCGTCTGATAGGCCTCGACAACTCGACAGAGATAGGTCGGCATCCGGTGATACCGGAATGCCTCCCTGATGCAACTCCAAGGTAGGGTGTTGAAGGCGTTGGCGATGTCTTGAGACACCTCCAAGACACCCCACCCCGGGCTACAGCATCCCCTGTCGTAAGGGCTCGCACGCGCATGATGGCGTCCACCGTAGAGCGCCCCCTGCGGAAGCCAAACTGGCTCTACGCCCAATCCGGGCCCACTGGCCCCTCTCCAAGCATGCGCTTAGTAGCCCCCGTAGTCGAGGCCCAAGAGCCCTTAAGGCCAGAACCCAGGCTTTTCCAGGTAAGCCGTCGGGTCCTGGGGCGGTATTTTTGGCATTCAGCCTACGTACCGCCGCTCTCAACTCTACCTCGCTCAATTTTTGAGCATCGTTGTCGTCATTGGTGTGGTCCGCATCAGGTACCGCAAGAGGCGGAAATGAATGATGATCCTCAAGTTTAAATAAATTGATTAATGAATGTGATAAAATGAAAGATGCTAAGTATAAAGAAACATAATATTGGTTTATACTGAATCGAACAGAATAGTTAATCTTCTTTGAAGACACTTTCATGCTCAACACTAAACGTTAATAATATTATCAAATAGAAATGTAAGTGTCTAAAATGTCATTTAACTAACGAGCCGCCATGATGTATTGGTTAAAATCGCCTCTAAATTTAGCCATTGTCTGTCGTAAAAAGTAAATGGCAAAAAAATTATATTGCGGGATATCCATAAGAGATAGACATACATATACCATCGCAAAGTAGAGTAGCCAGCCTTTCGGTGTTCTATAGGATGCATTTCGGGGAGTGTGCGATGGAATTGCATGATTTAATTCCCCCACCTCCGTTCCACCAGCGGACGACCCGTCGTACGGCTGGTTTCCACCCTTACGTTGTTAACACCACTACGATCCGGACGAAGCGTTTCGCCTCCTCCTTTATGCAGCGTACATCGAGGGATTGGAATAATTTGCCCGCGGCGGTGTTTCCGTCAGACTACAATTTGAGTGTCTTCAAGGCTAGAGTGAATAGGCTCTTAATAAACTAGTGCGCTTTACCATCAACGATTGCGTCACTGCTTACCATCAGGCGGGATTGCGGTCAAGCGCTAGTTTATAATATATATAAAAAAAAAAAAGTTTTCTTTAGACCTTTCCAATGTGTACAATACTTAGTACTGTTGGTGATGGCCAACAGTGGGGGTGAGCTTTTGCCGGCCTTCTGCACCGACGGTGTTGTTGATAACGCGGGTGATAGAATACGGCCTAACCTAGTGTCCCTAGTCAACCTACAGGATCTATATTTACACTAACTTATTTACAACCGAACTATCCTAACCTAATTATTTACATCACCACAACACAAAAACATAACTGTAAAACAAGTTGCTTTTCAATTATTTCGCTATTTACACAATAATTAACAAGACTAAGATGAACTGAACGTAACGCGACAGTGTGGAAAGCTTTCATTCACGTCAGCCCGACAGAGTCTTACGAATGCATAAAACAGAACACACTGTAGCAGAAAACAGAACTTAACTCACGGCAGAAAACTGTGCCTCGCCGGCCCGCTTGTATAAGCCCAGCGGCTTCGCGAGCACCTTACCAAATATAGTAATAAACGGCTTGCTAAACCATAGCCAATGGCTGCGCGTGAAAGCTTCCCTTACCATTTATGGAAACGTAACTACAACTTTCGTACAGGCGCACTGTCAATGCTCGACCAATCAGAACTTTCACCATATAAAGCAATCGCTTGCACAATGCCCTCGCACCCAGATAAAGGTACCTACGTAGTGCGATCTATATATACGACAAGCGATGCTATTATAGGGCGACGAACATTAACAAAAGTATAACAAAAACTTATTAAATTCTAAGCTAACTTACATCTAACACTTTTGCCCTTATTTTAGCGCTAGGCACACGCTTAAAGTAAGAACTTGCACACTTAAACACTGCACATAAAGTTATTTTCATTAGTAAAATATTTTGATAAATGTCGTAGGGTTCAGCCTGTGTTTGTAGTGTAAGCGGAAAAATGTAATTATTTTCAACATCACATTAGAAACCTCAAAAATAACAGTATTTTTCCACTATTTCTGATCTTATTAAACATATTATAAACCTTTCTCTTCAATTACTCTATCTTTTAATGAAACCGCATTAAATTCTGTTGCGTAGTTTTATAGATTTAAAGCATACATAGGGATATAGGAACAGAGGAAGCTACTTTGTTTTATAATAAATATGTAGTGTTTATGTGTTTGTGTGTCGATACAATTAAAATATGTATTGGTCTAATACATATTTTAATTGTATCGACAGATATAAAAGTAAAAATATAAATATGTTATATTATATAAACATGATTCGTATCCTGTCCGAACCTAGATCCTCCATCGTTCGTGATCTCCCGCTGGCCGGGGTTCGGGGTGGCGCTATCTGCCGGTGGCGCGGCGGCGCTGCGCTGTGACGTCGACGCTAACCCACCAGCGAGGGCATGGTGGCTACGAGATGATGCCAATCCTACCAGGTAAATCTAGATGACACTTGCAAGATCACTCCCCATCACTGAGCTTCCCTGCGCTGCTATTCTCTAACTATCCCACCCTATAAACATGAAGATGAAGTGCGCTTGAGTCAACTAGGTATGGTAGGGTAGTTTATGCTATCCAATATTAGGAGTTAAAGTATGAAATTACCGTTTTGTTGCAATAGGTTTTTGAATTGACATAGATCTTCATGGTTTGAGGTTTTCGAATTAAACTTTTTTCACGTGGTTCCTACAATGTTCTTCTTTTAAAAAATGCGAAACATTTGAATACCTATCGACTTTCAGTTCTTTTTCTTATTCAACTTAGACAAGAAAGATGAATAATGCGAAAATTCGTGCTTTTTAATACGAATTCCGACGCGGATGTAACGCGGCAGAAACAGCACGCAATAATGTTGCGTTTGGAGAGGGGTCTACGAATGTCGAATGAACGCATTGTGCGATTTTGGTATAAACGCTTTCGTGATTGAAACTTCGACTTGAAGAATGAGCCACAAGGAAGACCGCCCATACAGGGGTATAACTGTGAATTAAGAGAGATGGAGGAAGCCTACCCTAGTCAAACCTTACCCACAATATTGAATCATTTGCATCAAATCAATGAAATTAAAAAAAAGAACTGAATAATAAGTGCCTCAAGATTTGACTGATCTGCGGAAGCCAACGCGTGTTGAAACTTGTGTTGTCTTGTTAAATTGGTACAGAAATGAAGGCATATTGGATAGAATTGTGACATGTGATGAAAAGTGGATTCTTTATAATAGCCGTAAACGAAAAATGCAATGTCCGACCCCAGTTCAAACGCCACAACAGTGTCCTAAACCAATAAAAAGGTAATGGTAACTGTTTGGTGGTCTCAGCGTAGTTGTATTCATTATAGTTTTCTCCGATCTGATCAATCAATAACAACAGAATATATATTGTGTCAAACTCCGAACAATGTTGGCAAAAATAGCAGTAAAACAGCCCCGACTCATGTATCGATCTTCACCATTATTGATCCATGACAACGCGAGACCTCATACAGCACAGGAATCCATTTTACACTTTACCACTACTAACGGTTGCATCACTACTTACCATCAGGCGGGATCGCGGTCAAGCACTTGTTTATAAGGTTTAAAAAAACCCTTTGTGGTTATAGCTAAATCCCTCCTCGTTTCGAGTTTAGTTATGAGCTAACCAGGGAATCCTCTAGAGTCCTATACTGTGTCCAATTTTAACACTCTCTTTACTCTTGTTTAATAAGGCGTCAACAGAGAGCGAAAACCTCAAAATAAAATCCTTCTACTAAATAAATTGTGCGACATAATTTATGTAGAATGTAAGCGAATGTAACGCGGCCGTCGTCCGTCGGGTGGATTATAAGTTGTCGTAAGTGAACTAAACAATCCGAGACAAAGGGCGCTGACACTCCACTTTTATTCGTCGTATCTCTATTGGCCGTATCCCCCGGGCCGGCGTCCCTTTTGTTAGCATCGACCGTTACTCACCACAACGTCCTCTAGTTACCGTATAAAACACAATACGGACGTTACGTGTTACTTATTTAACCCGTTTACGTTGTTTGTTTAATAAAAGTTGTTTTCGTTCTAGTTGTTGTTGTGAAGTCCGTAATGTTTTGAATACTGAGTCAATTAAAGTTGGTTGGGGTGAATATTTTTTGTATGTATACTTGTAATCACTACTTATGTGGAATGTACATACGACGAACCGGAAAATAAAGATTCAAAAAAAGTTTGTATAGGAAAATAAACTATCGAGTTTTGTTATTATTGATTTTTTATAAGAGGGATGTGACCCCTCACTACAAACAATGTATCATTAAGCTAGCATAGGTCGCTGAAGCCCACTAACACAGGTCGCCGAAGCCCACTAACACAGGTCGCCGACGCCCACTAAATGCGCATCAACACACATTGGATTACAGCGGCTTGACCCATTGACCTGAATCCGTTTGATATGGCATCATTTGAGGGATAAATGCTAATTAGAACTTCACGAGAGGAGGGATGTAGGTATCGTTAACAGTAGTGCCCTAATTAGGTATGTAGTTCAGTAAGAATCCCTTTTAGTCTAACAATATAAAAAAAATCAAATTGCTTAATTATGTTTTGAAATACGACGTGTTGTAACGTTCAACTATAAATTATTGTGGTATTCACATTACGTTTACGTTTTCAACAGCTAAACAGATTTCTATGAAAATTTGGCACACTTGTTGACAATGAACGGGAAAAAATATATTCTATGCCCTAACATAGACTTGTGTATGTATCAGTCGATATGTGTCAGTTCCCCACCACCACTGGAGGCCGGCGACGAGACGGCGCGCGGCTCCGCCACGTTGCGCTGGGCGGCGCTCCGCGGGTCCCACGCGGGCTGGTACCGCTGCAGAGCCACTTGGCTCGATACAGAGTATTCGTCTATTGGGTACTACCTAAATGTTATGTGTGAGTATTGCTGTTTGTTTGTCTTTGTTTATTTATTCTTTGTCTCCATGTGAAGTTCTGTTTCAATCTCGTCATTTATTGTTATACTTACAGTCAGATCAGTAAAAATGTTTTCCTCCTCCATTACTTTCTGTCTGATTATAATTCACTTTGTTGAGGTTTATCATGATTTGTTTTGTTAAAAACATAAATTACTCCTTGAACTCACAATTTTATTAGTTTCGACATCCTAAATAAAATCCTACTATTGGCACAAATGTACATTCCTATTAACCAAACACGTCTTTTCGTATAAGCTCCCGAAGAAAACATGGAGACAGTGACAGAAACAGAGAGTGCGGCTGAAGAACCAGATCATCAAAAGGTAGAAGTTCCACTCGGGGGGAACGTGCAGCTACACTGTCCTAAAGGTACGTCTAGCAAGCTCAAGTAACACATGCAGGACAAATATAAATACCTTATTACTGACCAATCCATTTTTAATGTTCTGTGTCACTACACGAGGAAATTCCGTTAACATGAGTAATTGAAAAAAAATAACTAATGAGTCGCAACAAGTGTCTGATACCTGAAATGAAGTGATGTAGTCGATTTACCTATATGTATGCTAATAAAAGTCCTGTTAGTGTACCTTTCATGTGTGACCTCGTCAGGTCTCTAGTTGTTCATGGCATATGCTCGGTGTGTGTACAGGCAGTGTGGGTTGCTGGTGGCGCCGCGTCGTGGGCAACTCCAGCGAGTCCTGGGCTCCGGCGGGCTCGCATCATGCTCACGGCGTCTTGGGTAAATTATCAAGTAAAATTCACTACATACATACGAGGCCCCACAGTCTCACCCATAACTTTGATTCTCCTGTGCACAGGTATAAAAGACGCGTTATATCAAGAAGGAGGCGAGTACCGCTGCGTGGGAGCGCGCGCACCTGACCTCATGCGACTGAAAGAACTCAAGAGAGTCACTCTTAAAGTTACTGGTGAGCATGAGTGCATGGTTTGGGCGTCTTAACTGTTATATGCAGGCATGGTGTAACCTCTTCGCTTAATTTAATAGGAAAATCAGATATTATCTTACTTTCATAGATAGCCCAGTCACTTTCCTAAAGGGGTCAATCTCGGAATTTGAGATAATAAGCTGGAAACTCGTATACAGCTTCATTTTGGCGTTCTAAAAGTTGTCTGAAAAGTCTCATATTATCTCGTGTCTACGTCGTAAGTTATTCGAGGTCAAAGGTCACGGAAATCGTTTTTTTGCAATTATCTCCGTTTCTATCGCTCCAATGATGTTGGCACCTATTGTCAAAATTGTAGAGCATAAAATTTGCGACAAATTTTGTTCTAAACATTTTTTATAAAGTCAACCGTTTTTGAGATAGAGAGCGGAGAGCATCCAGCGCTCAGGCATATATACTGTAATACAAGGTCAACCGTGAATCTCGGTGAATAATACCTTGTATATAGTTAGATTACGCTCAATTCCTCTCTGTAGGAGAGGAGACCTGTGCCCAGCAGCGGAACAATAAAAAGGTTGATGATGATAATGATGATAATATAGTTACCTACTAAATCATTACAATATTATCTTCTACTTCTTCAGCCTATAGAGGTCCGCTGCTGGACAAAAGCCTCCCCTTTAATAGTATCAACAATAAATAATTTGTTTTATTTACTAGTTAATATATTGTATTGAATAATGTTTCATATACAAAGTGTAACTAAAAGGGTATATACATACCAAGGGCATGGCATCTTTAGATGATATCAAACGATATCGGAAGGGTTTCAACTCAAAATAAAATACTCAAAAAAATGGTACCAAATTTTCGGTTTCGTGTTTTTCTTAAAATTAAATCATAACAAACGTGTCAGCACACTACATACGTTAATAACTACTCGTTACCCGTCACGTTACTTGCCAAAATCCGATAAATGTCTTCAATATCTCTGTGCGACTAGTATGATAGTAGCCTATCACAGGCGGTGTTTTTCCTCATAACTTCCTAACATAAAGAGATAGGATTAAAAAACCCTTCCAATATCGTTTGATATCATGTAAAGATGCCATGTCTTTGTTATGTATATACCCTTTATGTTACACGTTGTATAGAAAAAAATATTAAGTATTTGCTAATTAATTGGACGCACTTAGTTACATCAAGAACAGATTTTTTGAAATACCTGGAAATGGCAATGTCACAGGTCTATTCTTCAAAAAGTTTTGATTAATATCCTCTTTTTAAGAAAGATTTTCTATTTCTACATGCATTGAGTGGTTGTAATACAACTTCTGTGCTGTTTAATAAAGAGAAAAAAACTTTTATAAAATTACTGCAAAAACTTCCTAATTTCAACGAACTGGCTCAAATTTTTCTATAACAAAACTGCCCTATACAGCATTTATACGAAAATGGAGTAAGCATCTTACTAGCAATATACTAATACTATAATGCTCCGAAATCTGAAAATAATATTGATCATCACAGATACAGTCAATTCATTAAATCTATTATACTTCATAAATCTGTCTAGTTATCTAATCTTCCACCAACAAGTGCAGCAGCTCATCAGCACATAAATCGTGTTTATTACCAAATTCAAAAATGGTTAGGACATGATTTAGAACCTGAAGAATGGGGCTGGGTACTCCAAAATGAGTTTCTGCAGACAATAACTACACTATTACCACCATCTCCAGATGAATTACTACAATATTTTGTAAATGTAAGAATGGTTGTGGTATACGCTGTGGATGCAGGAAATCGGGCTTGCAATGCACTTTAGCTTGTGGACAATGCAATGGGCAGGCTTGCCTCAATACTGTTGTATTGCAAGACGATCCCGAGGAAGAAACTGCATTTGATACAGAAATTTTAGAAGGTTTGGAGACAATCATGTAGGTAAACAAAAATTATGAAGACGAAATTGAAATTTTCGGATTCCCAGAAGATAAAGAAGAAGAAAATTGATATTTTTAAAGTACAGACTTTTGAAGAATTTAAATGTGCATTTAATTTTAATTGTAACAAAAGTGCAGCTACTAAATAAAAATTATTTATTGTTGATACTATTAAAGGAGAGGCTTTTGTCCAGCAGTGGACCTCTATAGGCTGAAGAAGTAGAAGATAATATTGTAATGATTTGGTAACTATATTATCATCATCAACCTTTTTATTGTTCCGATGCTGGGCACAGGTCTCCTCTCCTACAGAGAAGGATTGAGCGTAATCTAACTATATACAAGGTATTATTCACCGAGATTCACGGTTGACCTTGTATTACAGTATATATGCATGAGCGCTGGAGTCAGGGTGTAAGACAGGGAGACCCACTTTCTCCCATACTATTTATATCAATCCTGGAAAATATAATTAGTAAGCCGGATTGGCACAAACTAGGACTCTATATAAAAGGTAACTATTTAAGTCATCTCAGGTTCGCAGACGACCTAGTCCTCCTGTCTGATGGAGTCTCTACACGAAGTCAGTACTAAGGTGGGACTAGAGATGAACCTAACAAAAACCAAGGTAATGACCAACGACAGCTGGAAAAAAAACCATAATTATCAATGGAGAGCCACTAGAACATGTCGAGAAATACATTTACTTGGGAAAATTGATAAGTTTTGATAAATACAGCGACATATTGAAAATAGAAAGAAGAGTACAATCCACGTGGAATAAATATAGGAAACAAAAAGAAATATTTAAAAGTAACTGGCCGATTGACATCAAGACAAAAGTCATGAATTCGAGCCTCTTACCATGTTTGACATATGGGTGTCAGACGTGGAAGTTCACCTCTAGAGCCACACAAAAAGTCAGTACCTGTCAAAGAGGGTTAGAGAGAAGCATGCTCAGCATAAGGAAGATAGATAAAGGAAGGCATACGAAAATAAGAAAAACTACCAAAGCGACCGACGCTCTAACGCATGCACTACAACTGATGTGGAAATGGGCTGGCCATATCGCGAGATATGAAGATAATAGATGGACCGCGAGAGTGACATCGTGGAAGGGCCCGACGGGCAAAAGAAGCCGAGGTAGACCACTAACGAGATGGGAAGATGATCTCAGACGTACAGCCGGCCCAAACTGGACTGTCTTAGCAAGAGATAGGGATGTATGGGCATCTTTGGAGGAGGCCTTTACCCAAAACGGGGTTCTTGCTGAATAATTCTATTGCTATAGAAACAACATGATTTCTTTTTGTAAAAAGTTAAATTAAAAACTAACATTTAAGTATTTGCTACAATTAGACTTACTTACCAAATACACTTAATATCCTTTTCTTATATAGTTATAGATACTTTCATACCGCATTTAAACTTGTAATATGTAAAAGCAAGAAATAAATGGCTTATTTATTTATTTATTTTAGTAACTATATACAAGGTATTATTCACCGAGATTCACGGCTGACCTTGTATTACAGTATATATGCCTGAGCGCTGGATGCTCTCCGCTCTCTATCTCAAAAACGGTTGCCTTTTGTTTGTTGAAAAATGTTTAGAACAAAATTTGTTGCAAATTTTATGCTCTACAATTTTGATGTTAGGTGCCAACATCATTGGAGCAATAGAAACGGAGATAATTGCAAGAAACCGATTTTCTTGACCTTTGACCTCGAAGAACTTACAACGCAGACATGAGATAATATGAGACTTTTCAGACAACTTTTAGAACACAAAAATGAAGCTGTATACGAGTTTCCAGCTTATTAGCTCAAATTCCGAGGTGAAACCCTAAAGTGACTGGGCTAAGAGGCCGCGGCCCATGCAAAGCTGTCTCTTAGACGAATAGAATGTCGATTACAGGTAGGTACTGGTCTGCTAAATTCCATCGTAACCTTGATACAGGTGGAGCCACGGCGACGGCTCTGAGTGCCGAGCCGGCGGCGGGCGGGTGGCGCCTGGAGTGCGGCGCGTGCGGGCGGGACGTTCGCGTGGTGTGGGTGCGCGCGGGGGGAGCCGCACCGGCCACGCTGGCGCCCGACCTGGCGCAGCACTGCTGGCGCGCTGTGCTGCACGTGGCCGAGCCCGACGAGGTGTGGTGTGTGGCGGCGGCGGGGCACACCGGGGCCGTCGCCGTGTTCCCAAGGCGGACGGCACATCCCTCCCCAGCGCCCGCAAGGCACACCGTTCGGGCCCTTCACAACAAAGCCGCTGCAGTCAATCCAGCAATTGTATTCTTCCTAATAGTGCCCGTCGTCTCGAAGCTGCCAGGCTTTGCAAAGTGAAGTCGGCAATAACGAAGGACGAAAACAACAGTCTTCAAATATTGAGACGATGGTGACAGGAACGCCACTGCTATGAAAGAAATTGGACAAACAATCGTGACTATGGAGTCCGACATGCGGAGCAAGTATTTAGTACCCGTCATAGTGAAGTGTGAATATAAAATGATTGTGAAGTGACTGTCGTCCAAAATCAAAACAAGTGTCCTCGAACCAGGAAAAGTGATTGTGAGGTCAACATAGTGTCGGAAGCCGTACTGTGGTACACCACACTGTTAAATGAAAGTGTACGCTCGTTGTCTACAAACCGTAGCATTCGCGCGAATGTGTTGTTACTCGTCCAAGACGAGCTGACTTGTCAGTCTATCTCCTACTCTAGTCTTCGTAGCTACCTACTGTATTACGTCATTATTGGTTACTCTAGCGTGTCTATACTAGTACGTATCTACTGACACGTTCGCTGAAGCAACTACTGTTTTATCTTCTTCTACAACCCAAACGTTGACAAAGTCACTTTTAGCAGTTTCCGAAAAGAACATAGGAATGTTCGTCGTTAATTTCTTAAGTTTCGTGACTGCGGTGCGCAGATTTTCGTTGGTGAACATGTTATTATAATGTTATTATAATTATTTCAAATTCCATAATGTTATGCTTTAAGTAAACAAGTAGTTTAAAGTGAGTGACTTCTTTGTTGACGTACATGGTTTCGTTGGTTACTTCCCCTTGCCCTCTCTCCTCTTGTTAGTATCTGGTACTACTCTTGCTTCAGCGAGCGTGTGTTCGGCCTAATCCTTATATTATCTCTTGTGTTATCTCTTTTCTCTTCCTCCCTGTATCCTCTTATTTTCTAACGTAATTTATAAACAGGAATCAAATGTGCCAAATTGTTGATATTTTAATATTTAACATAGATTTTTCTTATATTAATTATTATAAATATATGGTCGATTATTACGTTATGTTCGTATTTTAATGGAATGTGAATTACTAGTGCAATGTAAACACCAAATGACATGAGATTATAAAGTAAGTTAGTGAGAGTTGAGCTGGTCGTGCAGCAAGGCGCGGCGGCGGTAGTGACGTCTGAGTGGTCCGGCGGCAGAGGTCCTCGGCCGAGTGCAGTGATGTGAAGCAATAATATAACACCGAGAGAGGTGGTCTCGGGCGCGACCGCCGCCACCAGCATATAACTATAATATATTTTATATAGATGTCAAATTCTTAAAGTATAAATACTATGTATCATAGCTTAAACGGAATCATGTAAAAGTCGATGTCAATTTTAGTCGTTCGTTTAGATCGGGCGTTTTTTGTATGGACAAGATACTAATAATATTTGCTACCACAATTTTTGCAACAATCTCGTAGTGTTAAGAGATTTTGATCAAATGTTTGGCGTTGGTGTTGGCGTCGGTTGGTTGGTTAAGTTCGTTAGATTGTATTTAGTATCGTTCTGTTTCTTTTGATACTGGACGCTCTCTCTATGTGTAGCCGATGTTTGTGCGTGTGCTTTATGTGAGATGACTTTGTCAAATGTTAAGATATTACTGAGCTCCTCCATCATCCACCAAGTAGTCGAAAATGGAGTACTCTCTATCAGCACTTAGGTCCGTATTACTTCACTCAAAACTCAAGCTTTACTTAAATCTCGTTTGAAGCTATTTGATTGGTTGAAACTAATTTTAAGTAATGCTTAAATCCTGAGTAAGGTTCTGTAATACGGTCCTTAGACTCTTTCGCTCACTAATATTATATCAATAATTACTGAACACACCACAAAATAAACCAAGCCTTTTTTATATTTACGTTTAGTCCATTGATTGTCCCCATCTTTTTTGTATCCATATTATTGTTGTTGTCTAGTTCTATTGCAAATAAGTCGTGTTTCGGTTAATATAAGCAAAGTCATTCCTCATGAAGTTATCACACATCGATGTAAATATATGTAGTCGTTGTTAAAATTGTGATAAAGAGGCGCGGGCGCGTCGCGGGTCGCACCGTCCGTGTGTCCGTCTCACGTCAACGTGTCCGTGTGTCCGTCTCACGTCAAGGTGACCGTGTGTCCGTCTCACGTCAACGTGTCCGTGTGTCCGTCTCACGTCAACGTGTCCGTGTGTCCGTCTCACGTCAACGTGTCCGTGTGTCCGTCTCACGTCAACGTGTCCGTGTGTCCGTCTCACGTCAACGTGTCCGTGTGTCCGTCTCACGTCAACGTGTCCGTGTGTCCGTCTCACGTCAACGTGTCCGTGTGTCCGTCTCACGTCAACGTGTCCGTGTGTCCGTCTCACGTCAACGTGTCCGTGTGTCCGTCTCACGTCAACGTGTCCGTGTGTCCGTCTCACGTCAACGTGTCCGTGTGTCCGTCTCACGTCAACGTGTCCGTGTGTCCGTCTCACGTCAACGTGTCCGTGTGTCCGTCTCACGTCAAGGTGTCCGTGTGTCCGTCTCACGTCAACGTGTCCGTGTGTCCGTCTCACGTCAACGTGTCCGTGTGTCCGCCTCACGTCAACGTGTACGTGTGTCCGTCTCACGTCAACGTGTCCGTGTGTCCGTCTCACGTCAACGTGTCCGTGTGTCCGTCTCACGTCAACGTGTCCGTGTGTCCGTCTCACGTCAACGTGTCCGTGTGTCCGTCTCACATCAACGTGTCCGTGTGTCCGTCTCACGTCAACGTGTCCGTGTGTCTGTCTCACGTCAACGTGTCCGTGTGTCCGTCTCACGTCAGCGTGTCCGTGAGTCCGTCTTACGTCAGCAAGGTGTCCGACACGTGCCGCAGAGAATTTAATCAAGTGAACAGTGTTGATAGTTTATTAGCTGTAGCGAGATGTATTTTTGTATGTCTGAGCGTTTATCGTCAATTGGACAATGAGTTTGGAAAAAAAACCTAATTAATGAATAGCGTAATGGACCTGTAGCGGATGATAAGCAGTAAACTCTGTGAAGCTGATCAATAAATAAAATGATGTGACCCTAAATATTTCTGTATACCTACACAGTTTAGTAAAGTAAAAAAAAAAACCACTACTAGGAATTATACTCCAGTAAGGTGGGTGGTGAGCTCAATCCTTCTCTGTATGAGAGGAGACCTGTGCCCAGCAGTGGGACGATAAAAAGGTTGATGACGACGAAGGTGGGTGCGTTTACAAACATTTAAACTCATATACACAAACAGCCAGAACAGAAAGAACTATTTTTTAGATCATACCCGCGACAGCTGTGCTTGTCAGTCGCTTAACCACTGCACCAATCGTACCGTCAAGTATGAATGAACTAAACACGTTCCATTCGACTTTTTGAGCAACCTCTTCATTGAACTTCAAAGCTGTTTTATATTGTTGACCAGACAATTCAGAATCCGCTGCCCATACTATTCCGCTGCATATTATCCGCTAGATGTCAAAGCGCATAAAAAAATCGTTGTTTCGTTCGTACCTGGATGATGATATAATGATCCGTCCATACGGAATTCGATGTAGTTAGTTAAGGAGCTACGTAGAACCTTCGAGTCCCGCTCCCGCCATTTCTGTCGTATCTAGCTCGCTGGCAGACTCAAATGGTACAGAGTGCTTTAACAATCAGAGGTCACAAACAGGGCAATATGAAACTGAATTATGTACCAAACAATCTTCAGTGCAGTAGTTTATATGTGCCTCGTAGTTATTTGGCACCATCGTATTACTGTGGATGTAGCCCCACTCGTTGTTATCAGTGCGCGCTCTGTACCGTGTCTCATGCTATATGTTTCTAGTAGGTCTGTCGTCACTCTCGGACATTCTGTCTCCTCATCCTTTTGCACTTCCTCTCTCTGTCCCTTGTCGTCCCTTACGCCTTGTACCTGTGGACAAATTGCCTCATTGTTGGTACATTATAGCCTATTTGGTTTTTTGAGACATTTGAGGTTCATTATAGGTACCTTGTATCAGTATCTTCGCTTTGGTCAACGGCATCCAGTTTAGGCGACTGTGGTTGCTTCGTTACCGTTTACTTCGTAAAAAAAAGTACACTTTGGTGAAGTTCCACGGGTGTCTCTCAGAGCCGGTAGTTCGCTCCGCGGCCCCCGCACCTCGTGTCTCCTGGCCGCGCCCGCCTCACCGGTACACTACCGATCCAACACATAGCACATAAAGTTTCAACACAGCAATTAAGTGTTACTTTTTCACACAATCACTACAAAACGTATTGGGGTGATTTGTTTTACATATCCCTCTGGGTTTGACTGAAGATTATGAATTTCATCGGTACTTGGAGTGTGTATGAGTATCGTAACCTAGTCCATGTCGTTCGCCAACTCGGTGTCGGTGTCGGAGGGCTCCTTTGGCGGCTGCTCGGTGGTCCCGAGACCAGCCCGGTGGCGGGCGCGGCCGCGTCCTCCCCAGTTTCGTACTTAGCGTCCATTCGATACTACTGTGTCGCATCACGGTGCCAACATAATTTAATAGATCATAATATATATTTACATTTTATTATATACATTTTATTGTTTACTTTGATATTGAATGTACAGAATCCATATATTCATCGCCATGTGTTTATGGAAATCGTATACTGGACAAAATAAATGATATAAAAATATTGAAGAGTTTCATTTCATCGGTCCACTTTGACTTAGCATCCGTAGGAGAGCCTCGGGGCGTCGTGGTACATTGTAGGCTGAACCGTGACGTCTATTCGATACGGCTGATTTTAGCTTACAAAGAAAGGGTTTTAATAAAATTGTTTTCGTGGGGGTACGTGGAGTCAGTGGTGCGTGCAATCGGAGCGGACGAACTCGCTTCTACTGGGAAATGGGAACAACGCAATGTAACGCAACAACAGTAGATGGCTTGTCACGGATCAAAGTTAGGGAAATTAATCATTAAGCAAATAGATTCCATGCGTTATTTTGCGTGTTATAGTAGTTTCATACAATTGTCCTATAAAAGCGGTTGTAATTTTATTTTAGATACATACAATTTTAGTCCCTTCTCAATTTACGTGAAAGTGAATTTCACCGATTTTACTTCTAGGTTCTCGTCTATTTACCTAATATATTTGTTATCTCTATATAATACAATAAAACACACCAGTAGCTCGTCATCAGTCTGCCTTTTCTACAGCTGGGCACCGTTAATCAAATAGTTAACTTCGTTAACCGTTAATCCGCTACAAAAAAAGTTAGCTTCGTTAAACGTTAAAGCGTTACATTTCGCAAAAATTAACGCACGTTAACGATAATCGTTAATCCGTTAATAGGTATGTGTAAAATTGCATTTTTTAGGCTTCGGTAGCCAAATAGTAAAAACGGAACCCTTATAGATTCGTCATGTCTGTCTGTCTGTCTGTCCGTCCGTATGTCACAGCCATTGTTTTTCCGAAACGAAACTATAAGAGCTATACTGTCGAAACTTGATAGGTAGATGTATTCTGTGAACCGCATTAAGATTTTGATGCAAAAATAATAATAAATATTGAGGGCTCCCCATACTTAGAACTGAAACACATTTTTTTTTTTAATTACGAAGAAACTCGTAAGCAACTTGCCTACCGCATCATTTTCTGTTAGCAACTGGGACTATTTGGAAAACTTAAAACTAGCGGATCCGCAGTTCAACCTGTCAGGCCCTATCGATCTGATCCTGGGCGCAGATATCTACTCAGAACTTATCCTAAACGGAATCGTCAGGAATGATAACAGATATCCGGCTCGAAGGACCACTTTTATGTATGGTTCAGAGATAGTTGAGTTGACGAAAACCACAGACTTCACAATTATTAAGTTTATTCGTAAAAGTACACGAAAGTAGTTTGGATGCTAATCCGCGGTTATAACTCTACGGCAGCTATGGGTCAACTAACTAAGTATTAATATTAACGTAAATAATACGAATCGCAAAGTAGGTCGCGACATAAGCAAATAATGCCTGTACGAAACCGTACAGAGTGCGTAATAACAAGCTGCTCCTCGATGTCCGCGCCGCCCTGTGTTACACAGCAATCATTTCCGGCTCAATTATCCATAAGAGATAAAGTTTGTGAGTGTGTGAGTGAGGCCCCCAACAAGGTGGACCGATGACCTGGTGAAGGTCGCGGGAAGCCGATAGATGCGGGCAGCACAAGACCGATCGGCGTGGAAAGCCTTGGGGGAGGCCTTTGTCCAGCAGTGGACATCTATAGGCTGAAGAAGAAGAAGAAGAGTGTGTGGTACTAATGTACACTTAGTAAGCAAATAAATATTAATAATAATATTTCATTACAAGTGGTAATGGACCGCCTAACGATCTGGGCACGGATCAGCTACATGGTCGTTCAAACGTTTAGAGATACTACACCCTACATGCAAAATGAAGGTTATGAGGAGGTGGTGTGGAGATTTCCGCAAACCTACATTTAGGGCGGTCCATTGAGTCCCAAGCTGTCTACCAGGAAACTTGGCGTTCTTGCAAAGAGGCTAATTATAGTTATCCATATTTGGTAAAAAAAATCGTCTAAGCCAGCTTGTCGTTGCTCTATACTTCAATAGGATGCATTTTGGAGAGTGTGCGCGGTAATTACACGACTTGGTTCCACCATCACCGTTTCATCATCGGACCACCCGTCGTACGGCGAGTTTCACCTCGTCTTTTATACCACGTATATCGAAGGACTGAAACAAAAATGTCCCATTCTATATTAAATTTTATAAAAATGCTAATTCTATTAACTTAATTCGAAGATGTAAAATAAAAGACTAGAACCAGCTCTGAGCTAAAATATACTCCGAATTTTAATTTTATTTCAATATGTATCGTTTAAGAGTATTTTTAAATACAAAATTCCTGACATTAGTCACTTAGTTTTTTTTTTTAATTCACGAGCGTTGTTCGGTGCACGTATTTTAGCGGGCTACTGTTGTCTTTACCTAACTGATATTAGTCACTTGGCGCCCTGGAAGCTAGTCATAACACCTTTACCTAACTGATATTAGTCACTTGATTCCCTGGAAGCTAGTCACAACACCTTCACCTGACTGATATTAGTCACCTGGCGCCCTGGAAGCTAGTCACAACACCTTTACCTAACTGATATTAGTCACTTGGCGCCCTGGAAGCTAGTCACAACACCTTTACCTAACTGATATTAGTCACTTGGCGCCCTGGAAGCTAGTCACAACACCTTTACCTAACTGACATTAGTCACTTGGCGCCCTGGAAGCTAGTCACAACACCTTTACCTAAGTAATATTAGTCACTTGGCGCCCTGGAAGCTAGTCATAACACCTTTACCTAACTGAGATTAGTCACTTGGCGCCCTGGAAGCTAGTCACAACACCTTTACCTAACTGATATTAGTCACTTGGCGCCCTGGAAGCTAGTCACAACACCTTTACCTAACTGATATTAGTCACTTGGCGCCCTGGAAGCTAGTCACAACACCTTTACTTAACTGATATTAGTCACTTGGCGCCCTGGAAGCTAGTCACAACACCTTTACCTAAGTAATATTAGTCACTTGGCGCCCTGGAAGCTAGTCACAACACCTTTACCTAACTGATATTAGTCACTTGGCGCCCTGGAAGCTAGTCACAACACCTTTACCTAACTGATATTAGTCACTTGGCGCCCTGGAAGCTAGTCACAACACCTTTACCTAAGTGATATTAGTCACTTGGCGCCCTGGAAGCTAGTCACAACACCTTTACCTAACTGAGATTAGTCACTTGGCGCCCTGGAAGCTAGTCACAACACCTTTACCTAACCGATATTAGTCACTTGGCGCCCTGGAAGCTAGTCACAACACCTTTACCTAACTGACATTATTAGTCACTTGGCGCCCTGGAAGCTAGTCACAACACCTTTACCTAACTGATATTAGTCACTTGGCGCCCTGGAAGCTAGTCACAACACCTTTACCTAACTGATATTAGTCACTTGGCGCCCTGGAAGCTAGTCACAACACCTTTACCTAAGTAATATTAGTCACTTGGCGCCCTGGAAGCTAGTCATAACACCTTTACCTAACTGAGATTAGTCACTTGGCGCCCTGGAAGCTAGTCACAACACCTTTACCTAACCGATATTAGTCACTTGGCGCCCTGGAAGCTAGTCACAACACCTTTACCTAACTGACATTAGTCATATTAGTCACTTGGCGCCCTGGAAGCTAGTCATAACACCTTTACCTAACTGAGATTAGTCACTTGGCGCCCTGGAAGCTAGTCACAACACCTTTACCTAACCGATATTAGTCACTTGGCGCCCTGGAAGCTAGTCACAACACCTTTACCTAAGTAATATTAGTCACTTGGCGCCCTGGAAGCTAGTCACAACACCTTTACCTAACTGAGATTAGTCACTTGGCGCCCTGGAAGCTAGTCACAACACCTTTACCTAAGTGATATTAGTCACTTAGCGCCCTGGAAGCTAGTCACAACACCTTTACCTAAGTGATATTAGTCACTTAGCGCCCTGGAAGCTAGTCATAACACCTTATTTTGAAACTCATTTTGGGGAAACCAATCAAGATTAGTCACATCGTCGCTGTTCCTTTGAACGAGTACAAAGCGTGCAGAGCATTACACTGTCCACATACAAAGTGGTGATGACAATACAACAATAAATTAAACATCATGTACCTCAACACATTTTCAGTCATATAAATAATATATCCGTTAGTTTAGTCACAGGAAATTATTTTTAATTTTCACATTTTCTACGTGATGTACATGTTGATAAGAATCCCTTACAGGTTGATGACCGGCGCATCCAGAAGTACTGAACTTAATAAAAATGGCGAAAAAAAAGCAAGTCGATACAGGATCGCACTGTTGCCGATCGGAGGTCAGTGAACCAATATTTTAAAGGATGTTCTTGTTCTATTCCGTTTCCAATTTTATGCGATTTAGTTTGTTTGAAATTTTCATTTTTTTAAAATAAATCTCCTATATTTAACCTCTTTCTCTCCGCTTCTTTTATCATATTGGTTTTACTATTCCTACTTCAAAATAGATTAATCACTAAACTTGATTATTGCGCTAGTCCTATATATAAAAATGTTGAAAGAAGCACAAAAAATATCTGACTCTATCATCGTTAAAGTAGAAGAAATCAATCTCATTACATTCGAAATGAACACAAAATGCAGTCTCCCGATATTACATCAATCGAATCCCGGGGTGACGGTATCCCGGGGCGATTCCCGGGGCGAATCCCGGACATGCATCCCTACGAGACGGGTGTAATATAAGGATATTGGCGTCAGCTGGACACTGGCTGTCCTACATATTATGTACATACTACAGTACGTAGGTATGGGTCGACTGCTCAGTGTTTGTCGATCGCAGGTTTGATCACTGGGTAGAACATATAATGTGGTTGCTATAAACTGCTGGTAGTTTTTCAAATGTGGGTAATAATCACTTACCCCATTTATTCAGAAACGTTGCTCAAATTGAAGTAGTGATTAGCCACTGTGTAACATTGATGGTAAAGCGCGTTAGTTTATTAAGAGCCTATTCACTCTAGCATTGAAGACACCTAAATCAGACATCATGAGACGGAAACACAGCCGCTGGCAAATTGTTTCAGTCCCGATGAAACGCTTCGTCCGGCTTGTGGTGGTGTCAACAAATAAGTAAAATGCATCCCATAGAACGCCGATTACCAAAAGCGAGCAAACCATCGCTGATACTGGCTTCAGTAAGACAATCTTCATCATACAATTTACAGAATTAAAGCTTCATCATAATAAAAGGCTGCACGGCTTTTGACCCCTTTCGAGAACAATAAAAATGACGATAATGCTCTCTTTGATTGTCCATTTTAAACATAATTTTTAACCAACTTGTTGTTTATTAATGACGCTCAGTTTTAGACAAAATAGACTACATTTTGTCTAAAACTGAAAAAAATCTAATCGATAAAACAGTATATAAAAATATAAGCCACGTAATCACTACTAGATGGAATATGCAGTTCACACCATCTATGATAAAAGAACGAAATTGAAGATTACGGCCAAAGTTTGGCCAACAACAGCTTATAGGCCGATATTGGTAACTCACTTTATGTCAGCTACAGCAAACTCTTCTAAAGAGCTTAGTCATGTAACCATGTTTATATGCTTCGTGAAGCAAATCAACAGTCACATAATGGACGGAATTAGTTTAGATCAGACGGATCTGAAGTCGACCATGTCGTATAGTCAATATCGAAATTTCATTATCACTTTTGAAAAGAAATCTAACAATAAGCTTGCCCGCTTGCTTTTTGGTTAACTTTTCACACCTTATCCTCATCATAACCGCATATTCTGAACCGAGATCGTCGAGTAATGCGTGGTACGCCGGCCGAGGTTCATGTCGCCTCGTCCGTAATGCGGGATCAGCAGAGATGTGTCCGCCACGTGACCGGACTCTAACATGACGTGCCGTGCCGTTACAGACGAGAAGGGATTTACTTTGAATATAGAGCCGTAAATATCGCTCTAGGAGAAAAATACGAAAAAGTTTGGAGACTTAAAACAACATTATAATCTAGATTCATGACAGTATCATTCCAGAGAATGATACTGTCATGAATCTAGATTATAAGCA
Organism: Sesamia nonagrioides; assembly: GCA_017933935.1. Taxonomy (NCBI): domain Eukaryota; kingdom Metazoa; phylum Arthropoda; class Insecta; order Lepidoptera; family Noctuidae; genus Sesamia; species Sesamia nonagrioides. The sequence continues at coordinate 965,998 of JADWQK010000742.1, read as the reverse complement.
AAATCGAGTTGAGATTTCTGAGGACACCATTTTTTGGATCGAGATATTAAATGTTGCATTAGTAAAATATTAAATTGATACTCCAAATACCTTTTCATGATTTAACAAGGTTAGTCTTTGTTTGATACTAAAATACTTTTTGAGATTTCGATTAGCTATTCTTATCAAAATGAGAGCTCAAAAAATCAAAATCAAAAGTCATTTATTCAAATTAGGCTGAGAATCAGCACTTTTTGAACGTCAATATTACATAAGAGAGTCCCCCAAAATGCCCACCCATCGACACTTCCTAGTGCTTTCGCTGGAAGGAAGAAGTGGCACAACTGTCTGTTCATTTAAAAAGACAGATGACTTCATACAATACTATGTATAGGTAATGATGAACACAAGAAAATACAATAACAATGCAATTACTTAAATAAAAGACCCAGGCATAAAGGGCGTGACAGCTTACGCTAATTCCGGAGACAAACAGTCGTCCCCCGTGGCGCAGCGGTCAACACGCCTGCCTGAGTAGTGTAGCTATAAAATCACTAAATCAAGATTATTATGACTCACGCTCATCACGCCCTCTTTAAATCCTTTTTTATTTAAACAACATTCATTTGAATTAATTTCCCAGCCTGCTTTCCCTTCGTCCCTCTCCACTCCCTTGCGAGTTCCTCTGAATGGCAGGACTTGTGAAAGTTTGCACAAGTTTTTCAGCGCCTTAGATATCACCGGCGGATGATTTATATTGCTGTGCGTGGGGCAAAAAGTTCTGAACGTCGCCCCCTCCCCCTGCCCCCCGCGCCGCACACAGCCTACCCGCTCCCCTCGCCTGCCCGAACACTTGATGAATTCTATCCATACATTCGCCGCCTACCCGAGATTGGTGCAGAAGTAAAACTGGGAACAGAAAGGTTTCTAGGATACGGAGGAAGGGTAGTGTAACCCAACTTTACTTTTTGAATTCGTATTCGTATTGATTGTCTCTAGATATCTCGCACTCGTCAACCAAAATATGGTACCAAAGCAAAGAACCGTTCGCCCGACCGCGACTGCAGCGGCGCGGCGCGGGACCCTGTCTGAAATAAAATGAAATCGTTTTTTAAGCAAGTAGGATCACTGATCACTTTTACACGTCACTAGATGAACTCGGCATTTCCTAACTGACTACCTCTGAGAAGAAATAGTCGAAACAAACTCAGGGATCATCGTCTTTTTTCAAGTCCAGACATTAAAAATGAAAATGTTTACAATAATTTTCCTTATAATTACGCATATTGCTTAACCCTAGAAAGATAACGTTATTTTTTTGTACTAAAAAGATAAACATGCGCCTCAGAGGTGCGTTTTAATTAGTCGTTTTAATAGCCGATTTTTTTGATGAATGTCAATTATTTTTGTTTCATTTACGACTGTAAATTGTTAAATTATTAATAAGTAAATAAAATACATATGTAGTATCATTATTTTTTATTTAAAATATTATAATTTGTAGGATTTTATAAACCATTAACAAAAATTAGAAGTCTTCTGTACTTAGACAGAAATTTTAAAAATTAAGCATCTTTTATAGTGTTTTTTCTTATTAACTGATTAATTATAATATAATCAGTCTCAAATTTAAAGAAATACTGATAAAAACAATAAATAAAGACAATTGTTGCAAACATCTTTTTTATGTTCTCCGCACAATGTCTTTTTACATTTTATGCACCTTATTTTGAATAATTTTTTCTTTTTTTAGTACATAAGCAACAATATCGTCGAATTTCAGTTATTGGTTCCTCTTCGGCTTCTTCAGACATCTTTCTATTACTTTGTGGGGGGATATTCAATACTTTCCCTCAAGCGTCTTAATAAAGTAGGAATTTCCAACCTAGTATTCAAATACGGTGCAAAAATATTTCGACACATGCAACTAGGCACTATTTGAATGAACTATATTAATTGCAGACGTTTTTCTGGTATTTTGTCCTTTAGCAGTAGACCAAACATGCCTATTCTTGCCCCTGATCACATCATTGGGCGGAATTACTATGCGTTGGTCATGTCCAGTATTTTGAGTGACATTCTGCGATGAAGTATCCTTCAAATTTTCATAGATCATCACTCCTTCTTGACCATCAACATTAGTCATTGACATGATCCTCGATCTCACTGTCACTGCCCCCATCAGCGCCTTCATCTTCTTCAGTCAATAAAGAAACAATTTCTCTTTCATCCAACACTCTTCTGCTGGAAACGGTGTTAAAACACACCTAAAAACAATTGATGACAATAAGTATTCAATAATAAAAAACCAACCTTTATTACTTACCATACATTAGTAAAAATAACAAAAACAAATTCACTATGAAAGTGGCAAAAGTTACACAAAAGATAAACATGCGCCTCCCGAGCGCAACACATGGCTCTAACAGCAAAACTATGGTACTTACCGAACAGAAGCAGCCGTCTCTTGGAAGTGTTGACGACGACTGGATTGGCTAGGAAACACGCGTCGGTAACAAAATTGCGGCGAAATATGTATTTTGCGGGCGAAATATGTATTAACAATGCTTAATAACACAACAATGCTTAATAGAGCAAGCAGCTCAGTCCCAAACATTTTTGTCTTCTAAATAACCTGTGATTTTATAATACCCCTTTTTGCAAAGTTTGGTCTCTATACAACGTGTAACGAAAAGGGTATATACATACCAAGGGCATAGCATCTTTAGATAATATCAAACGATATCGGAAGGTTTTCAACTCAAAATAAAATACTCAAAAAATTGGTACCGTGTTTTTCTTAAAATCAAATCATAACAAACGTGGCAGCACACTACATACGTTAATAACTACTCGTTACCCGTCACGTTACTTGCCAAAATCCGATAAATGTCTTCAATATCTCTGTGCGACTAGTATGATAGTAGCCTATCACAGGCGGTGTTTTTCCTCATAACTTCCTAACATAAAGAGATAGGATTAAAAAACCCTTCCAATATCATTTGATATTATGTAAAGATGCCATGTCTTTGTTATGTATATACCCTTTATGTTACACGTTGTATAGTTTTTAAATCCTTTAATGGGTAAGTTTCGAATGTCCATGGGAACCTTGTTGTAAAAGTGTATACATTGACCCATGAACAAGTTGCCTACTCTGTGGAGACGAGTGTGATGTACAGCAAGATTGTGTTTGTTCCTGGTATTTATATTATGAATATCGATTATTTTCTTAAAATTTGAGATATTTTTATGAACATACATAAGATTTTCAAATATATATTGTGAAGTTACAGTCAGAATGTTCACCTCTTTGAACTTTTCTCTAAGAGAATCTCTAGGACCAATGTTGTAAATGGCTCGAACAGCCCTCTTCTGTAAAATAAAGATGGTATTGATGTCCGCACAAGTTCCCCAGAGAAGAATCCCATAAGCCATAAGACTATGAAAATAACTAAAATAAACAATTCTGGCTGTATCCATATCAGTTACCTGTCTAATTTTCTTAACAGCAAAGGCGGCAGAACTGAGTCTACCCGACAAATTCTCAATGTGAGGACCCCATTGTAACTTGGCGTCAATAGTTAATCCAAGAAAAACCGTCGTCTCGACAGGGATCAACTCTACTCCATTCAGTTGAACATTGATACTTAGCTGCCTGACATTTGGCGTAGAAAACTTAATGACTTAAGTTTTTTTTTCAATTTAAAAGAAGGTTATTTACATTAAACTAATGGACAACTTTAGAAAGTGCATTGTTAACTTCGTCATGATTTGCTAGCTGACGCTTGACTTTAAAAATAAGAAAAGTGTCATCCGCGAACAGTACTATGTTGTGATTATCCCTCACGTAATGAGGTAAGCCATTAATATACATTAAAAACAAGAATGGACCTAGAATTGAGCCCTGCGGAACGCCCATGGTGACCACAGATCCTGCAGATCTCTTGCGATTAACATCAACCCTCTGAATTCGATTATTAAGATAAGAAGTCAGAAGGTCGAGAGCTCTGTCCCTTAAACCATAATGGTACAATTTCCTAATAAGAGTATCATGATGTACGCAGTCAAAGGCCTTGGAGAAATCACAAAAAATACCAAAAGCATCTTGCGATTCCTCCCAGGCCCCAAATATATTCTTTAGCAACGCCACGTCCGCATCTCTAGTTGAACGACCCTTTGTAAAACCAAATTGTTTCACGTGCAATAAATTGTGTAAGTTAAAGTGCCAGAACGCCTGTTTCAAAATTAATTTTTCAAAAATTTTGCTCAAACTTGGTAATATCGATATTGGCCGAAAATTCGTGGGATCAGTTGTACTATCAGATTTTAACAGTGGAATTACTTTGCTAAGTTTCATCAAATCAGGAAATATACCAGATTTGACACAAGAATTAAAAACAATTGCTATGAAAGGAGCGATAACATCTATTATTGAAGCTACAGTATATACTGATAAACCCCAATGATCGGCAGTTTTTTTTACGTCAAGATCCTTAAAAGATTCTATAATGTCTATAGCAGTCAAAAATGTAAATTCAAAATGTTTATCACATTCTGGAACACATTCTTTTACTATGGCGTAAGCAGAAGTGGAGAAAGAAGACAAAGTTTTTGTTGTTATTATTGGAATATTACTAAAAAATCTCAAACTCAGTTGCTAACTCTAAGTCCGCCTTTATATCTTCATCGTTAATTTTAAGATGGAAATTGCGATTTTGTACTTTTGTTCTTCCAGTTTCAGAATTTATAATTCCCAAGTTGTTTTGATTTTATTGCCAGAAGATATTATTTTATTTTTAATGTGTATGGCTTTTGCTTAGGAACAAGCTCTTTTAAAAGTTTTTTAATAATACTTAACAAATTCTTGAAAACTTTCATCATGGTTAAATGTTTATTCCTGATACAATTCAAACATTTTTTCCCTGCTTTTATAAATACCTGGGGTTGCCCAGTCACTAAACATAATGCGGTCGCTAACAGGTAATATTTTTTTTGTGAAAACTTTCATAAATTCACAATTAATGGGGTTAAATAGTACACTATACGCGTGATCCGGATTGATTGATTCACGCGCCTAGTACCATAGTACTAGGTGCGTCAGAAAGGGTCTCGGTAACCACACTGCAACATTTTCTAAATATATTTGGGAAAAAATATAACATGGTGTAAAAATTATTAGAATCAATTCGGTTGCTTATTCTAAACATACTATATGCAGGTTTCGTAAAAAAAATGACGTATATAAATATAGATACAGAGACAGATACATAAAATTAATACTAATCGTGGAGTCGACCTGGGGGGCAATCGCGCTAATATAATTCAACCAAAACAGAATTGGATCGCAACTAAACCATAACTTTTGATAAGTTTCGTATCGCGCTAACGGTTTAACCATAACTGAATCATAGTTGGAACGTAACCGCTGTCAAATGAAAAAGTTGTGACAAAGCTAACTTTTTCTATGCCATGTCAAACTTACGTCTAAACAATTAGATTTACATATAATTGATTTAGTTTTAATTATTATATCTGACGAAATGTATCACTCATACATTGATTTTACTTCAACCGAAGTTAAAACTTTAGCGTGATACGGAATGTGAACGAAACTTAACCTTAACTTTAACTGGATTAGATATGGACAAGGGTTGAACTTCTACTGTTTTATTTAGCGCGATTACCCCCTGCTCGTAGAGCTTAACCGAGTATGTGTGTTACCTGACCGTAATACACATACTCGCAATTTAGGTACCTACTATCTACACTATATACCTACTTTAATTTAATCTATTTAAATATTTCATGTTGTGTTCTCAGTGAACCTTCTGTTTATTTTGTTTATCTAGTGCGTACCGGAAACTTTTGTAAGATATATGAAATTGTATGAAATATGAATCTGTGCGAACTCACATGTAAGTCGGAGCGCGCCGGTCAGCACTACACGATACACACGTATGTACGTGAGTATGTTTGTGTGTATGTTGAGATACGAAGCAGACCGCTTCGTAGACTCCGTGAGGGCAGACAGATGAGATCGCATAAGTTTGATCACTTGGACTCATACTTCAGGAACTTGAACTGTCAGAAATGTAAACTGCAGTATCTACATTAATACATATTATAAAGAGGAAAGATTTGTATTTTTGTATCATCATCATCAGCATCTACACGTCCACTGCTGAACATAGGCCTCTTCCATGGCACGCCAACAAGCTCTATTCTGAGCAGTTCTCCGCCAGCCACTACCAGCCACTTTTTTGATTTCGTTTGCCAAGACGCCGTCTCCACTCGAGGACTCGTTTACCCCAACGGTTGTCGGCCCTGCGGCATATGTGACCAGCCCATTGCCAATTCAGCTTGCTAATCCTCTCAGCTATGTCGGTGACTCTGGTCCTTTGTCGGATCACCTCATTTCTGATGCGGTCATTCAGAGAGACGCCCAACATTGCCCGCTCCATTACTCGCTGGGCGACTTTTAACTTATGGACTAGTCTGACCGTTAGTGTCCACATCCCGGCTCCGTAAGTCATGACGGGTAGGACGCACTGGTTGATGATTTTAGTCTTCAAACATTGGGGTATGGGCGACGAAAACACCCGCCGAAGTTTTCCAAATGCTGCCCACCCACGCTGGATCCTTCTATTTGCCTCTTTCTCGAAGTTGTTTTTCCCTAATTGCAATGTTTGCCCGAGGTATACGTATTCTGAAACAACTTCGAGCGGCATTCCGTTTACGGCAACCGGTCCCGGAGTGACCCGTTCATTGAACATAATTTTGGTCTTATGTAAGTTCATCTGGAGACCGATGTGATGGGAGGATTCAGCTAAGTTGGTCAGCATCTGTTCTAGATCTTGCTGCGTTTCGGCCATGATGACGATATCGTCCGCAAATCGCAAGTGTGAGATGTACTCGCCATTGATGGTAATGCCCCGACCCTGCCAATCCAGCATCTTAAGCATATCCTCGAGGACATTGGAGAGCAATTTGGGGGAAATAACGTCCCCTTGTCTCTCTGTTTAGTCTGCTGGTTCTGGACTTGGACGGACATTGTGGCGGCATCATGAAGACATTTCATCACTTGGATATATCGCCAATCGACTTGGCATCGCTGCAAAGATTCCAGAACAGACCAGGTCAGACACAGGGGCTGATTATACTCTTCGGTCTTCCGTATAATCTGCCTCACTGTGTGTATGTGGTCTATGGTACTAAATCCTCCTCGAAACCCGGCCTGCTCAGGTCGGCTGGAATTCGTCGAGTCTGCGCGCTAGTCGGTTCGTGATCACTCTCGAAAACAGCTTGTAGACATGGCTCAAAGCGCAATGGGTCTGTAGTCAATAAGGTTTTATCACCTTTCTTGAAAAAAGACTCCCCGAAAAAAGAGCCGAATTAAATATGCGCTGAAGCTCTTTTAGCACAGGCGTACCTGCAGCTTTGAAGAGCTCCGAGGTAATCCCGTCTTCTCCTGGGGCATTCCCATTTTTAAGCTGTCCAAGAGCCACCACGAACTCCGCTAGGCTGGTCTCAGGGAGGTGTTCGGTGTAGTGCCGTGAGATTTTTATATGTATTTTTGTATGTAACGAATATATTCAAAAAGTACTGGACCGATTTTAATCATTCTTTTTTCATTAGAACGTTAGATTATAGGCTATATTTAGTACCAGATTACTATAGGAATATTTAGAAATACTTATTTTAATAAGTATTTCTAAACCAAAAAAAATTAGCCATAAAATGTATTTCATCGCATAGGTACGCTGCGAAGATTATTAATTATAGGACAAAGAACACATCCTTCATATCCACAAAAAAAAAAAACAGGAAGTAAAAGGCGGCAATTTGAGAACCATAATTCGAATCGAATCGAACAAAATATTTCTGGTTTAGTAAAATAACAAAAATAATTATGTTGTAGATGTTGCTAACGAGTTATTAAAAAAGTACGTGACACTTTGTATACATAAATGTACAAACGTAATCAAAAGCGAAGGCATGTTATTAAACTGTATTGTACTACTCAAAATGATGAAGGAAAATATCGTGCTTTATCTGGCCAGCGTCCAAAAACCAAATGTTTGAGGCCACGTGACCTCTACTAACTCACAAACGAAGAAAGCTTTGTATCCTAGCTGTGCAAAAATTACAATTCGCTGATACATATTATGCTTAAAATGCAGCTCAAAAGTAAACGTTTTATAGATTCTTTTGGTGAACTGGAAAAAAAACTTTCTTAAATCCATACTAATATTATAAATGTGACAGACAGACAGAGTTACTCTCTGTCTGTCTGTCTGTCGGTCTGTCTGTCTGTTACGCTTTCCCGCTTAAACCTCTCAACCGATTTTGATCATGATGATGGCACAGACAATCTTTAAACCCTGAGAAAGAACATAGGCTACCTTTTATCCCGGAAAAAATTGATGTTCCCGAGGGAAATCTAAAAAGAGCGATATAACCGAACTCCACGCGGGCGAAGCCGCGGGCGGAAAGCTAGTATTATATAAATAATAATAATATTAATATATTATATTACCCCTCATGTGTAATCAATATATTAATATTAATAATATTTATTTAAAATATATAAGGAAGTGTATTGTATTTATTAAATATTATATGTTAGTTGACCACTTTCTCCAAGACGGGTAAATAATATTTATAAAATCATACTAATATTATAAATGCGAAAGTAACTCTGTCTGTCTGTCTGTCGGTCTGTCTGTCTGTCTGTCTGTCTGTTACGCTTTCCCGCTTAAACCTCTCAACCGATTTTGATGAAATTTGGCACAGACAATCTTTAAACCCTGAGAAAGAACATAGACTACCTTTTATCCCGGAAAAAATTGATGTTCCCGAGGGAAATCTAAAAAGCGGGATATAACCGAACTAAACGCGGGCGAAGCCGCGGGCGGAAATCTAGTATTATATAAATAATAATAATATTAATATATTATATTACCCCTCACGTGTAATCAATATATTAATATTAATAATATTTATTTAAAATATATAAGGAAGTGTATTGTATTTATTAAATACTAGCTTTCCGCCCGCGGCTTCGCCCGCGTGGAGTTCGGTTATATCGCGCTTTTTAAGTTTCCCTCGGCAACATCAAATTTTTCCGGGATAAAGGGTAGCCTATGTTCTTTCTCGGGGTCTAAAGATTGTCTGTGCCAAATTTCATCAAAATCGGTTGAGAGGTTTAGGCGGGAAAGCGTAACAGACAGACAGACAGACAGACAGACAGACAGACAGACAGACAGAGTTACTTTCGCATTTGTAATATTAGTATGGATTATATGTTAGTTGACCACTTTCTCCAAGACGGGTAAATAATATTTATAAAATTACTACATACACAGTGAATAAACTAAACAAAGCATTGAATCAGACGTCTGAATCCTCTTACAATCCTCACATTTACCTATGGTAACAACGTGATGTTGACAGGGCCTTATCTTATATCCATAAGAGCGATTTTCGTAGTGAAGTGTGTCTAAGTAGACAGCACGACGAGTTCAATTACATAAGCGTGACGACGCAGATTGCCCCGACACAGTCCCCAGGGCTAGATTCCATTCTTATCAACATTTTTATGTTTTTATCTCCGCGCTGTTCAGTTGCTCAGTGTAAGCTGATCTTAATTGGCAATTAGCGTCTTCTATAAACTTGCGAGTTTCCAAAGCATTTGCATTTACAACTTGTCTTTTTATTTTGTTTTTGAACGTTAACTTTGAGAAAGTCATTGCTCAATTGTTCCTTTCTTTTGATAAGTTCCAGTGAGTGAAAATATTTATAAGTTACTTTAATCCAAAGAGTGTGTCGCATGGGGCGCGGGAAGCTCTCTTGTAACACTTTGTAGGATAAATGTAACAACGGATGAAAGGAAATAGAATTATTTGTTACACTGGCACGTGCATACGGAAAGATGATTAAGTCTAAAATATAGATAAACAAGTAGATCCATCTAGTACAGTGTTCCCCAATTGTGTTACGCGTATCCCCCGGAGTACCTACACGAGATTGTATCAAGGGGTACGCGCACAACCAAAAATACAAATACGGTTTTTAGGATTGCAAGGACAAACGTCCACATTTGTCACATAAACAAAACATGAATTCAAGATAATAATTGTGAGAATCTTATGATAGAAAACACTTGTTTCATTTGATGTAATTTTTAATAATTTATTGTTTGAGTTTACACACACGTTACATATACCTACCTACCGTAGCACCTTGACAACGTGTGACTACGCCTTTCCAAACATGAAAATTTATCTCTACATAGTGAATATTGCATACTTCAGAATAATATTGTATGACATTATTGTCAATTTACAACGAAGGCATCTTGATAGAGTCTACTGTGTCCATTTACTTGCAACTACATTAGCAACTTTGTTCGGTTCAGTATTCTGAAAATCTTGTTTTATACTTTTTCAGCGTCGTTTTTTGTCGTTGTTGGGTTTTAGTTTTTACTTTTTATTATTTGTACTATTTTGGTGTTAAAGTGTATTTGTGGCGCATAATATTAACAAAAGTTAAATTGATGAACTAAAAACTAGGTACTTGACATATTACTTCTACACGCACATATAACAACACAAGCCCGAAGGCATATAGTGCAGAGGACATTTTTATGGGTGTTTTAGCCAGTTATCAATCTGTTTCCGCCTTCACCGCGTGGAGTTACTCCCAGCTTATGTAGTTTTCATTAGTGCATTACATATTCTATTAATTTTCACACTGCTCTACATTGCATAAAGCGATTCACACTTACCGTGATCCGCGCTTTACTCTTATCGCTCATATTTAACATCATTAAAGCATTCTTGTAATTATGTACAAGCATAAAGTACTCGTGAAGCTCTTTCACGTCCAAACACGGTATATTTATTTTAATTTTATATTCACATAAAACTTTTTGTCCGCTAGAGGGCGCAATACTAAATTTGGTGACAAGCTATCCTCAATCTGGTAAGCGGACCGTCCCCCAAGGTAACAGGTGGGACCGAGTCATAACATTTGTTCCCCGTTTTAAAAACTAGGAGTTTGCTCTTGACAGCGTTGTACCAAAGACCGTGAGCCATACTCCTCAAAGATTAGAAGATTAGAAGCCTTCTAGGTGCACCTAGAAGGGCTCAACGACTCCATAATAATTATCATCTGCCTAGTTGATAGTATTAGTACAATGCCCATCAATGAAGCAACCAACACTGGTATTGCTAAGCTCACAGATCAGCTGGTTAACATACAGGTAGACTGTAATATAGGTATAGGTAGGTATAAACGTGCAGAGTTTTAATTTCATAACATTGATGAAAAACAACATTTAGTACTGATTCAGTTTGTTATTCCACTAACTCACTAATTAAACAATCCTATTCCCAGATCTCAAGTTCATAATTTTAACTTTGTCTAGAAAATTAGTATTTACTTTAAAATAATTCAAAATACATGTTAACCGCACATTATGCATACAAAATTCAAGTGAAATTAAAATACGCGCGAATATGAAGTTGTGAAAAGTTAGCAGAACGTGTGAAGATTAGCTCGTCCTACGTGTGAGTGTGCTAATATTTTATATTTGTATAACTGTGAGTACTTTGTTCCACTCTCAGTGGTAAACTACTAGCGTATACAAAGTGGTTACTACTTAGTATTAGAAGCGAATTGTACTTGTAATAATATGCTTTCTGACAGGCCATGACTCGGCCGGGACACTTGCTTGTGCTCAGCCTTCGAGAGGAACATGACATGTCTACAGCTCAGGTCAGTACTATTCGTAGACACTGTGATATTAATCTAGTACTTTATATTCACTTTTTTATATTTTTCCTCGTTACTTATCAAGTTTTATTAATTTCTATATTGTGCACAACCTAGGATAACTTTAACGATTGAGCTGTGGTCACAATGGTTCACCTCACGAATCCTTCTACAAGCGACCCTGAGCTTGTTAATTGTCTCATGTGGATTCCCTGCCACATTTCGTTCCCGACACGGAGTGAGTCAGGGAATTGACTGGTTAAGTTAGGAGATTTGTTTTGTCATATAGTTTGTTACTTATGACCAAAGACATTACTTAAATCTCTTTGCTTATGACACAGGGTACTTGAAAAATAAACTTGTAATTGTATCTATTTATTGTTTCATTTAGTACTCCTAGTTTATCATCTATTCTATAGGATGCATTCTTGCGTGTGTGCAAGGGAATTGCATGATTTAATTCCCCCATCTCCGTTCCACTATCGGACGACCCATCGAACGGCGACTTTCCATCCTTACGTTGTTGACACCACTACGACCCGGACGAAGCGTTTCGCTTCTTCTTTTATACCGCGTACTTTTGTACCGCTTTTGCCGGTGGTGGTGCTTCAAGGCTAGAGTGAATAGGCTCTTAATAAACTAGCGGGCTTTACCATCAACGATCGCATCACTGCTTACCATCAGGCGGGATTGCGGTCAAGCGCAAGTTTATAATTTATAAAAAAAAAAGAACTAAGCGAAAACGAAGTCCTAGCCCTGCCAGGTGATGTGATATGATGGAGTAGTGTGGGTGACGATACAGACGAAGATACGGCTAGAAGTTACCATGTAATTCTGGCGTCGTCATGCGAATGTGGAATGAAACAAAAATAAACGTAAAAATGAAAATGACGGTTGTCTGTAAAAGATCACTCTTAGCGATATGAGCGCCCATTGTGACGCCGTTTTTAAAATCTTTATATTTATGTTCTGTAATCTATATACTGTACATAATAAAGAGTATTGTATTCTAAATGTTTACTAGAGTGAAGCAATTTTCTGCTTTATTTTTTTTTGCATAACAGTTGTTATTGGCGTTTTGAATGTATGTAACTATAATTCATCTATATTCTATACTAATATATAAAGCTGAAGAGTTTGTTTGTTTGAACGCGCTAATCTCAGGAACTACGAGTCCGATTTGAAAAAATCTTTTTGCATTAGATAGACCATTAATCCAGGAAGGCTTTAAGCTATATAACATCACGCTGCGACCAATAGGAGCGGAGCATAACTAACTCCATCCGAACGAAGTCGCATGCGGCTAGTATGTAATAACTGCAGAACGACATGAGTACAAGCTACCGTTGGCACCGAATGGTCGCGGTTATGGCAGAACAGTTGATGGGGATTATCTATTGACCTAATTATAATCATAAATGATTCATTCGCTAACGGAGAACGCACTACAACACCGCTAGAACTAGAAGCATGAAGTTTTAAAAATTACGAAGGGAATAAAATCATACCTAAGTTCCAAATTAAAAAAAGAAATCGTTCCAAAAGTATGGGAAAAATGCTAATTTCCATAACTTTACCTCCTGATGAAAGTATGGAAGTTAGTATTTTTTCCGATGCAACCCGCCATCGGGCGCACGGATTGTTCCTAATATAAACCGTTTTATGTACTGAACTTGTAAACCCAGTGTTGTGTAAAGAACAATCTAAAACTAACAATGTGTAAACCACTCGTCTCCTCATAAACTACTTAAACCGAGGGGTCCGCCGTGGCAGGCCCGCAGGTCCCCGTGGGGTTGGTAGTTAATGGGGCTCGATGTGCTCACCCACTCACAGCCGCGACCTGCGGCGCCGCGCTGAAGGACTCTCGGCTGTGATTTATAACGTACTACAGGGGTCTGATTGTTTTGTGACGCTGAAGCAGTTGTGGGCAAAATGGTTGAGTAATCAACTCAAGCGTTCTGCCTTACAATTGCTAAATGATCGACTTGATTTGTTAAAAGTTTTATAATTTTGCTGAAAATCTTCCACTTAATTTTAACAAATCTTTAATGTTAAATGCTTGACAGACACGCACAACCTAGCCGTTCATTGTACAGTGGCGATTGAGGTATCATATTTAATGGTAAAGTACAGAGGGTATTACACGTACGTTGTTATCAGTACCTACTTATGTTAAACTAGCGGCCGCCTGCGACTTCATTCGCGTGGAGTTAGTTATGCTCCGTTCCTATTGGTAGCAGCGTAATGTTATATAGCCTAAAGCCTTCCTGGATTAATGGGCTAAACAACGAAAAAAGATTTTTTCAGATAGGACCAGCAGTTCCTGAGATTAGCGCGTTCAACTAAATAAACTCTTCAGCTTTATATAGCTGTACAGATTAGCAATCAATGCCAAAAGTCATTTATTTAAATTAGGCTGAAAATCTGCACTTTTAGAATGTCAATATTACATAAGAGAGTCCCCCGATGCGCTCGCCTTTTGTCACTTCCTAGTGCTGGAGCTGACAAGTGCCAAATTAGTTTATTATTAATAGAAAACTGAATTTATATTACGTGTACAAATAAGTTTCAGCCGTTTAACAAAACATGTTCTCACTAAGATGTATCGTTGAAATTGTCAGATGTAAAATGTCAAACCGTAAGTTTGGACATCTGTTAATAACATAGGTACACTTAGTATTAGTGACTTTGTATCACTATCATATATTTATTTTTGTGCAAAAATGTCAAGTTCTGTGCCGAATAAGCGTCATTTGCGGGGACTTTTGTTACTTCTTTAATTTGAAGAAATCTGCAGCTGAGGCCCATTGATTGCTTACAGAAGATTATGGTGAAGCTGTGAGTGGTTTCAAAAGTTTAGAAACTTTGAAGACGAAGAATGTAGTGGAAGACCGAAATCGTACAAAGACACGAAATTGGAAGCATTATTGGAGGAAAATAGAAGGAAGAGGACAAACGCGCCCATTACTACTCTAGATATGACAAAATTATTCTCCTACATGATAAAGCTCATTCGTATGTTCAAAAAAACGGCGGAAACTAATTTGTACACCTATTATAATATTATGGTTTGGCAGTTGCTCCGCCTAATCTCTGAAATGACTAGAGCGATTTTGACAAAACTTTCACTGACATATAGCTGATGTTTTAAGTTAATTTCCCTATATTGTCCGCTCCTGGCCAAAAGCCAGTTTTTCCATCATTTAAATTTTGATGGAAATTATACGACTCGTTAGTCTTTTATTATATGTGTAATGATAACTTAGGAAATTTAATACTTAGGTACATTATAACGAGCTCAGATTTAAATAGTACGCTAGGGCTGTTATGTACATAGAACGAAATAAGTTCAAATGAAAACCTGACGCGAACGAAGTGGGTATTATATAACATTAGCAGATGGAACATTATGTACATACATCAACATAACTTACGTACATCGCCGCCCATATATCGTACAACAAATTAATTTAAGTGAAATAATGTTTTAAATAACAGTACAGGCGTGACTCATTCATCACGTAGCTGTGAGCACTCCGGCTGACTTCTGACACTCCCATGTTCTAGGGTCAGTATGCCCAGAAACTATTATTGGATTTTTCTAGGCTGGAATAGGCTGTTTCCAATTGTTTTTTTTTATTATTATTAAATTATTAACTAGCGCTTGACCGCAATCCCGCCTGATGGTAAGCAGTGACGCAGTCGTTGATGGTAAAGCGCACTAGTTTATTAAGAGCCTATTCACTCTAGCCTTGAAGACACTCAAACTGTAGTCCGACGGAAACACCGCCGCTGGCAAACTTGTAGCCCCGAACTAAGATAATCTGTTGAGTTTACAACACCGGGTTGATTCTATACATATTTCATATTTCCTACACCAGACCAATTTTCAGCTTTGTTATGTCTTAGCAATCGTTGTTGGACTCCTATTGATCATAGCGTAATACTAAATAGCATATAACCTTCCTCACGAATTGGGTTATGAAAATGAAAAATATTTTTTCAAATCGGAATGGGACATCCAGAGATTATCCCTAACATGTACACTACAACCAAATTTTAACTCTATAAAATTTGCATGTATAGATGTTTTCTATAATATTCGATTCAGGTGATCTAATGTCTGTACAACTCTAGACAGACGATATCAATGATTTATTTAATGAAATGTTTTTGTAACGGATATGAGCTTCATAGCGAAATGTGTTTATTATTCTGCTGACTAAATTAAAATGTGTGTAGTATAATACCTACTGACTAAACTAACATGTGTTTAGTATAATAATGTACTGCGTCATTTTTCTTTATACGAAACCTGAATACAGTTTGTTCAGAATAAGCAACTGAATCGATTCCAATCATTTTTACGCCATGTAATACTTTTCCCCTAATCACAATACATTTAGAAACGGTAGCAGTGTGGTTACCGAACGCACAACGCAGTTGGCGCTAGATCATAGTACTAGGAGCACCGTGAGATAGGACCCCCGCGACGCGCCATTGCAGGCGCGGACGGGCGTGCGTTGCGTTGACCATATTTTTGTTGAGACAACCAGGTAAGGTAACAAGCTCATAACTCTCTGGTTTTCCATGATATCTTTTTGAAATTTTGTACATACGATTCTTATTTTAAAAATATTGGATACATGTTTCCGATGACTCTACTAATTCTTTAGAAAATAACGCATTAACACTAGGAAGACCGAAATTTTGAACTACTTATAAAGACCAAGCGGGGTCACATGACTCCTTCGTAGGTTGTAATGTTTTAATAGTATGTTATGGTTTTATATTTGTATTTTATTTGTTGATAAATTGCATAGTAAATAAAAGAAGATATATAATAGTTATTTTGAAAAAAAAAAAAGTTTATTAAGCTATACTGACCAAAATATTAGGCACACTGAGGATATTTGAACACTTCATGTTGACATTACAAGAACCACACAAAGATTTTTCACTAGTGTTACAAGCTTTATTGGTTTCTTTCTTGCACCTCCGGATGAACCACCGTCTTCTCTTTCTGTAACGTTCTTCTTCAGGCTCTGGAGGATGCTGTGCTGCTGTAGTGGGTATTTTGGCCGACTGACTCCGTTGTCGTGTAGATAAAATGTTTCCTTTGTAACACCTTGGAAAAGCTGTTGGCCAGCTTCCTCTGTTCAAAATTTCTGCCGTGGACGACGATCAGTTTGATTTAAAACTGATAAGTTTCCAGAATTCCAACTTACGCCCCTAAGGCCGCTGCCTCGAATCTTGCAGGCAGCGGGGCGGCGGCGGCGGCCGCCCGATTCGAGGCAGCAGCCTAAAAGATACCGCAACATCAGTGTTGTGGAGAATCATTTCAGTTTCTACTCCTGAACCTCGGCCATGATGTCTTCGACCTAGACCTCTTCTTCTTTTTGAGTTTGTATTACGTAAAGACGAGAGAGGTACATAATCTAAAATAGTGAAATAAATACACACATCAAAAGTGTCTAGGGATCAAGCATTTTTATGCGGATTTCTTGAGATTGAGATGTGGCTTTGTAATAAATTTATGATTTTATAAATTTATATGGATCCTTTTTGGTGCATTTCATAATTTGAATCAGGAACTGTGAATCAAATTCGAGTAAAAGATGAAAATCAGCTGTCAATATTTTCCCTATAAAAACATACAACGCATTGAAGACATTATTAGTGCTACTGTTTCCCTACTACTGATTAAAACCAACGTTATTATGGAGCGGCGACGTCATTTAAGCAGGGAAGAAATGCTCAGAGCCGTGGGAATGATAGAAGCTGGTTCCCGGCAACGTACTGTGGCTTTAGCTCTGAATACAAGTCAGAGTGTTATCAGTCGACTTTGGACACGTTACCGAAGCACTGGTACCGTGGCTGAGCGCCATGGAGGACGGTATCGCTGCACCACACGGAGACAAGACCGATACATTCAAATCTTAACTCGAAGAGCTCCAACAATTGTAGTGTTATTTTATTAACCTACATATACTTACTTCTTCATACTCATCTAACATTCATTTCTGCAGGTCATAATACGCATTCCAGTATTATGAGGCGCTGTTCTGATAATATTATACTACACCAAGACTCATTATTCTGCTTACAGACACGGTCCTCAACTTCAAGCCAAGTTTCGGCGACTTGGCGATAACTAGGCGTAAGAAGTTGTACCTGTGCTGTACCGTATTCATTTTTCCTACACAACACAACGCTATAATTTAATATTAAACTTATATTTACACATTTACAATAATATTTTCATTGTTATGACAGTTTTTGACAACGCTGTTGATTATGTCTCTATGACAACCTTTTTCTTCTAAATTCTTAACTGCCCGCTATCTTTCTATCGGATTTGTTATGCCGAACTCCTTTACGGTATTTTATATTACTTTTAAATATTCAAATATTCAAAATTTTGTGGAATGCTGTTCTGCGAGGTTTCTTAGGAAGCCCTCGCAGAACGTTGACAGTTTTTTTGAGTTCAGCTTGAGTCGCGGCCTGGTGCTTACACGTGTTTAACAGTTTATTTATAGAGTGTTTTATCTCTGCAGAGCCCTCCTAGGGTTACCCTCTCCCTCGCGGAGAGGGGACCCTCCTATCGTGCTGCTGCCGGCTCTCCGTTGCAGGGGCCGGTCCTGCTGTATTTCTGCTGCCTGGTACTGTCTCTGTTGGCGGCGCCACCGCCTCTGATGGCGGCGCCGCTGCTGTAGCCGGACCTCTGCCGCGGGAGCCGCTTTTCGCTGCAGTCTTTGGATCTCCGCTGCTGTTGTCGGCCCTCTCGGCCGCCCCGCTCCTCTACAACTCTTCTGCGACCCTCAACCGCCTGCCTACAGCTGTCGCTGGCCCTCAGCCGCTGGGCTTCAGCCACCGAGTCTCTGCGCCGGCCCTCTTCGCTGACCCTCAACCGCCTGTCTTCAGCCGTCGGGCATCTGCGCCGGCCCTCTTCACCCACCTTCAGCCGCCGGGCCCTCTGCGCGGCCCTCCGCCGCCGAGGCCGCTACTTGAAGCTTTACTTTTTATATTTTATTGTGTACCTTTTTATATTTTACTTGTTCTTCACCTCATTCATCATTATCATTTTTATACTTTTACTTTTATTTTTATTTGCTATGTATTGTATTTATTAAATTCTTTGTGTCCCTCCTCCCTCTCTTTTACTGTCTAACACGACAGTTTGGCGCCCAATTCGCTCTTACCCACTCCCTTCTTTTTAAATTCCAAAAAACACTTTATCTAGTGTCTCAATTCTTTGGCTTAACATTTTGGCATTTATCTTAAAACATTATTATCCTAACCTTTCATTCTTCCCTTACAGGAATTCTCTAATATTTTATTTTTCTTTTCACAGCGTTGTTTCTACTGTCTAACACACTAATTAATCTAATTCTCCACAGCTTCACCTACACCTTCATTTCAGCTTCACCTATTTATGTAAATATGTATATAATTTTATTCTTCAACTATGTATATATTGTACATATTTCTTCACCTTGAGATGGCTCTAAACCATCTCAAGTTCTACCTTCTCTCAACTATTGGCTCTACAGCCATAGTTGATGTCTTCATGGAGCGGTTTGCTTCACCCTTTTCTTCATCCTTTAAATGTCTTTTTTTTTCCATGTCTGGAGCGGCTGACAACTCCGTAAATAAGCCTTATCGTCATTTTAAAACTCACTTCTATGAGTGGCAGTCATTAATTGTGAACTCCACCCATACCTGTATGAAGAAGATTGCTTGTCAGAGATAGTATGAATGGGTGAATGGGGATGTCTGAATCTGTGAAGTGAAGTTTTACGGTCCCTTTAGGAATTCTTCATCAAAATTTTCTCTAGTTGAAAATTTTTCCAGGGTCGGGGGGAAAATGTAGTGTTATTTTATTAACCTACATATACTTACTTCTTCATACTCATCTAACATTCATTTCTGCAGGTCATAATACGCATTCCAGTATTATGAGGCGCTGTTCTGATAATATTATACTACACCAAGACTCATTATTCTGCTTACAGACACGGTCCTCAACTTCAAGCCAAGTTTCGGCGACTTGGCGATAACTAGGCGTAAGAAGTTGTACCTGTGCTGTACCGTATTCATTTTTCCTACACAACACAACGCTATAATTTAATATTAAACTTATATTTACACATTTACAATAATATTTTCATTGTTATGACAGTTTTTGACAACGCTGTTGATTATGTCTCTATGACAACCTTTTTCTTCTAAATTCTTAACTGCCCGCTATCTTTCTATCGGATTTGTTATGCCGAACTCCTTTACGGTATTTTATATTACTTTTAAATATTCAAATATTCAAATATTCAAAATTTTGTGGAATGCTGTTCTGCGAGGTTTCTTAGGAAGCCCTCGCAGAACGTTGACAGTTTTTGAGTTTTTGAGTTCAGCTTGAGTCGCGGCCTGGTGCTTACACGTCGTAACAGTTTATTTTTAGAGTGTTTTATCTCTGCAGAGCCCTCCTAGGGTTACCCTCTCCCTCGCGGAGAGGGGACCCTCCTATCGTGCTGCTGCCGGCTCTCCGTTGCAGGGGCCGGTCCTGCTGTATTTCTGCTGCCTGGTACTGTCTCTGTTGGCGGCGCCACCGCCTCTGATGGCGGCGCCGCTGCTGTAGCCGGACCTCTGCCGCGGGAGCCGCTTTTCGCTGCAGTCTTTGGATCTCCGCTGCTGTTGTCGGCCCTCTCGGCCGCCCCGCTCCTCTACAACTCTTCTGCGACCCTCAACCGCCTGCCTACAGCTGTCGCCGGCCCTCAGCCGCTGGGCTTCAGCCGCCGAGCCTCTGCGCCGGCCCTCTTCGCTGACCCTCAACCGCCTGTCTTCAGCCGTCGGGCATCTGCGCCGGCCCTCTTCACCCACCTTCAGCCGCCGGGCCCTCTGCGCGGCCCTCCGCCGCCGAGGCCGCTACTTGAAGCTTTACTTTTTATATTTTATTGTGTACCTTTTTATATTTTACTTGTTCTTCACCTCATTCATCATTATCATTTTTATACTTTTACTTTTATTTTTATTTGCTATGTATTGTATTTATTAAATTCTTTGTGTCCCTCCTCCCTCTCTTTTACTGTCTAACACGACACAATAACCGCCATGATGTTAGCCGTGAGGCTTCATCACTCTTCAGGGAACTTAATTAGCGACCAAACAGTCAGAAACCGCTTGCATGAAGTGAACCTTCATTCCCGAAGACCGCTACGGGTACCACCTATAGCAATGCACAATCGTAGGATTCGATATCAATGGGCTCTTGAACACAGAAATTGGGCAGAAGAACAATGGCGTTTCGTGTGCTTTTCTGATGAGTCTCGTTTTGGTATGAGACCGGATACAAGACGTACACGACACTGGAGAACCCCTGGACGCCAACAGCGATTAAAATCCTGCCAGGAAGTCCATCCTTATAGTGGTGAAACCATCATGGTATGGGCGGGTATTTGGATCGGCGGAAGAACTGAGTTGATTTGGATCAGAGGCAACCTCAACGCTCAAATTTATGCTGAAACGATTGTATCAGACGTCATCGTTCCTCTACAAGTGCAAATCGGTCCCTTATTTCAGTTAATGCATGATAATGCACGACCGCACACCGCAAGAGTTGTAAGACAGACTCTCGCCGCAGCTAACATCAATGTCCTGCCCTGGCCTGCTCAGTCGCCAGACTTGAACCCGATTGAGCATGCATGGGATATGCTACAGAGAAGAGCTCTGCCGAATATGGAGGGTATCCAGTCGCAAGAAGACCTTTTTTTGTTGTTGCAACGAACATGGGCGGCCATTCCACAGCGTGATTTGGATGAACTCATTTTGAGTATGCCAAACCGATGTTCTTGTGTTGTTAGTGTTCGCGGTAGAAACACGGATTATTAATTGTTTAAGTTACCCAATAAAATTTTAGAGAAAACTGTTATTTCAGTCTTTTTTTCGAACTTTTGTGTTAGTGGTTCAAATGTCAAATATCCCTTTATTAGGAAAATGGCAAATTTCTTTATTAATGCAAAGGTGACTTGGTTTATCGTTACTGTGACAAACGAAAACACTTTATTTGATGAATCCTTAAAGAAAATTTTAATTAATATCAATCAGGAGAAAAGTTATTGCAAAAATATATGTTGATCCCTAGACACTTTTGATGTGTGTACTAATATAATAAAAGGTTTCCCTTTCTCTCAATTTCGAGGATTTTTTTTTATTTACGTCAATAATAGTTATTTGTTATACAAGAGTGCAAAGTCGCTTTTTAACCGCGTGTTCAATTTTGATGACCGAGCAAGCGAAGGATTCTAAAATTGAATCACGAGCGCAGCGAGTGATTCAAAATTAGAATCCTGAGCGTTAGCGAGGGAATCAAAAGGACACGAGGTGAAAAATCTTTGCACTCGAGTGCAACACGTAACTTTTCATTCCACCTCAGCGAGGAAATGACTAAATGCAATAAAAAAATGTTTACAATCACAAGATAGGTACACTTTTATTTCAGTTTAGGTATTAATTACTACATTATGACAGGTAAGTATTACAGAATAATCTTTAAATTATAATAAAATAATACTAAAGTATAATTAAGAAAATTTTAAAGTAACGTTGCAACAGTTATTTAAATTGAGTGTAATATTTTTGTTTGGTACTGTAATATTGGTGTTAGTCACTTGTGTACTGTTTTTCGGTAAACTGTCTGTCATACTTAATAGTTGTACCGATTCATCGGATTCCCTTGGCGTGAATGTTGGAGAGAGAGGGAGATGGTTAGGTGTTTCATAACGGCTTATTTTTGATGTAGAAGGGCCAGTCCAAGTTTCCGATTGAGGCTCTTTCAGTGTAATGGCTCCTACGATGCCTTCACATATTTTAGACTATTTTGGATGGAATCCTCTATGTATCCCTCTACAACTGCATTGGTCTTCCAGCCTCCGTGGCGCTTAAGGGACAGGAGATCAGCTCCGGAATCAGCCAAAAGTGTGGCTGAAGTTCGTCGGAAACAATGACCCGTGTACAACAGGGGTTCTGGAAGTTCAAGAAATGTTGCTATTTCTCGTGGGATACTGCCAATTTTATTAGTACCCATAGGCTGTCTAACACACTTTCCATTGCGATACTGCAGAAAAAAACGATTGATTGGAGTGTTAGGCGGCCGTAAGGCTTGATATTTCTCAACAATCGTTACGTATTCCTTGCGAATGACAAAGTTGCGGTCTCTTTTTACCCGACTACGGCAAAGCAAAAGGAGGGTTATGATTTTGACAGGCTATGTATGTATGTATGTATGTATGTATGTATGTATGTATGTATGTATGTATGTATGTATGTATGTATGTATGTATGTATGTATGTATGTATCATCTGTTCCCTCGTAACTTCTAAACTACTTATCAGAATTCGACAAATGATATATCATTAGAAGCGTCTTAATTGTCCGCTGGTTATAGGCTATATGGGGTTTCACAAAATCTACTGCGGTGCCCTCTAGCGGACAAAACATACAGAGTAAAAAAATTAAGTTAAGATAAATATGCCGTGTTTGGTATCATTTGAAAGCGCTTTACTTGTACATTTTGAATATATATATATTGCTAGCATTTGCGTGTGACTTTACCTGTATTCATGGGCTGGTTGCATATAATTCACATCTTTTCGTTCATAGCTTCTTTACTACTTATCAGAATAAGACCACTGCAGTACCATTAGAAGGGCCTTGATATTCTGTTAGTTATGAGCTATAAAGCTTGTCACCAAATTTAGTATTGCGCCCTCTAGCGGACAAAAAGTTCTATGTTAATATAAAATTAAAATAAATATACCGTGTTTGGTATCACGTGAAAGAGCTTCACGAGTGCTTTATGCTTGTATATAATTACAAGAATGCTTTAATGATGTTAAATATGAGCGATAAGAGTAAAGCGCGGATCACGGGAACTGTGAATCGCTTTATGCAATGTAGAGCAGTGTGAACATTAATAGAATATGTAATGCACTAATGAAAACGACATAAGCTGGGAGTAACTCCACGCGGTGAAGGCGGAAACAGTTTGATAACTGGCTAAATCTCCCATAAAAAGGCCTCTGCACTATATGCCTTCGGGCTTATGTTGTTATATGTGCGTGTAGATGTAATATGTCAAGTACCTAGTTTTTAGTTCATCAGTTTAACTTTTGTTAATAATATGTACACTTTAACACCAAAATAGTACAAATAAAAAAAAGTAAAAAACTAAAACCCAACTACGACAAAAAACGACGCTGAAAAAGTATAAAACAAGATTTTCAGAATACTGAACTGAACAAAGTTGCTAATGTAGTTGCAAGTAAATAGACACAGTAGTAATGTCATACAATACTATTCTGAAGTATGCAATATTCACTATGTAGAGATAAATTTTCATGTTTGGAAAGGCGTAGTCACATGTTGTCAAAGTGCTACGGTAGGTAGGTATATGTAACGTGTGACTACGCCTTTCCAAACATGAAAATTTATAGTGAATATTGCATACTTCAGAATGGTATTGTATGACATTATTGTCAATTTACAACGAAGGCATCTAACTATGTCCATTTACTTGCAACTACATTAGCAACTTTGTTCAGTTCAGTATTCTGAAAATCTTGTTTTATACTTTTTCAGCGTCGTTTTTTGTCGTAGTTGGGTTTTAGTTTTTGAACTTTTTTTTTTGTCTTTGTATTAGGTAAATTAATTAATAGTAAGTCATCTGAATGTTTCTCAATGTTTTTGACATTAAGTTGTGTTAGTTCATTAGTTCGACATGCTCCGTTTATTCCAATAATAAGAACAAGCTGCAATGTAAAGAGTATTGTAGTAGATAAATGAATAAAATTTATATGAACGCATAATTATGCTATCAACATTTACTAAGTATACTATTTAATTGAGATTAATATATGTACTTAAGTAGATACTGAATGTGCAACTGACTTACTTTTGCCGCCAAATATACGGAATCGGGTGCTTCGTTAAGAAACTTTTCAATATCAGATACTGTGAAAACCTTCGATTTTTTTGGATGATGACCAGATGAGGCTCTTTTTAAAAATGCTACTAATTTAGGATAGGTATCGATATGTATGTCTTTTTTCATCTTTATTGTTGCTTTTAGCATCGAATACGTACTCCATAGAGTGCTTGCTTTCTTGTTCTCGGATAATTCTATAAAATATGCCAGCAAAACGTTTTCTGAGAAAGTTTTGGCTCCTTTTGCTAGTCGCCACGTGTTGAACATATCGTACTGTTTTAAATACTTCTCGCGTGATTGTTGAGGTTGTAAGCTCATTTGCGCATTATTAACAGTTTCAGTCAATTCTGTTGGCGTCAAACAAACTTCCTCGTCGCTAGAATCACTCATTTTAGTTTTTCACTTGTTTTCAAGTTTCTTTTTTTTAATATAAGGTTTAACAATGACGTGAAAAAATGCCGCGTAAAGAACCGCGTACAAAGAAAATTGAAAAAAGAACACCAAGAAGGTTCCGAGTCTGAGTTTTTAACAAATTAAAAAAAAGTTGTATGATATATTCGGCACCATAGAGGTAACAGTAAATAGGTTTAATGTTTTTTTTTTAATTTACAAACTTAGTGCACACGATGCTCAGATTATAGAACAAAAGGCCTTTTGTTCTATAATCTGAGACACGATGTTCTAAATTCAATTTACTTTATCCTCTAGAGAATAAAAACGGCTTTTCCAGTCAGATATTGAAGATTAAAAATACTCTTTCCGAGATGGTGGGATGAAAAAAATATGTAGGTACACTTCCAGTACAATCACTATGGATGTGATCATCATCAATAGAAGAATCACTGTTTACTAACTGACTAAATCAAAATGTGTTTTGTGTGCTATTGAGTACATCGGCCGCCTGCGGCACGCGGGACTTGAAACTCACTGAACACACATCATGTTGTCAGATAATAATGTATTTTCAACAAGTTCATAATGATTGTTTGACGAGGAAACACGAACGCACTTCGGGTAGCCTCCTCGCCCCTTGCACGTCACGTTAATGAAGGGCTTGGGTGAGCAATCTCTTAACTTCAACCCTTTAGTCCCGGGAGGGGAGAGGGGGAGTGCATTCATGATAAAAAAGTGCTTATAAATGTCCGTGGGATTAATAAATTATAGTATGAAGATACGTACTTGGGGAGGCAGAGCAAGTTGACGGTCTTCGGGCCGCAGTTCGCGTTTTCTAATGAAAATGTAGTTCTTGATGCGCTTATTTATTATTTGTTTAATGGTCTGGTTGAAATTTGTAATTTAGGATGAAATAAATATTAAAATTACTTGTTGTCACATTGTTGATTTTTATTGTGCAAAAGACCATAGTTATAGAACAGTTTAAAAATAAATTTAGATTAAAAGTAAATATAAACAAATAGTTTATATTACAACATGCTCCCTTAATCTAAATTCTATCTAAATGAGAAAAATAAAACATCAATTAAGTAAACTACAAATTATTAGGAAATGCCCATATTTTTTACACAAGTTGTAAACTTAATAGAGCCTAAAGGCTTAATCAAAGCATCAGCCCGTCAGCCGGTAGCTCCTCAGTGGGTATGTACCTCAAATTGATCACTTTATTGCTCAATTTTTCTCTTATAAAATGGAATCGCACATCTATATGTTTAGTTCGATTACGGTGGACTGCATTCTGTGCCAATTGACTTGCACTTTGACTATCAGCATAAATTACCACAGTTTTGCACTCACCTGTCAGTTCAGCAATAAGACGTCGCAGGGAAATTACGTCTTTTGTAGCAGCCGCAAGAGACAAAATATTCAGCTTCAGTGGAAGACAACGCAACTGTTTGTTGCTACTTACTCTCCCACGATATTGGACCATCATCAAACTTCACATAGAATCCAGTATATGAGCGTCGAACAATATTATTTGCGAAGTCGGCATCAGCAAAACACTCCAATGACCAGTTTTCGACAGTACCTTTTAAATAATTTAGTACTCTCTTTGCAGCATTCCAATGACTTTTATCATAACATGTTAAGAATTGACTAAGAAAACTCACAGTGTATGCTATATCAGGCCATGTGTTTACAGTTAAAAACACAAGGCAGCCTACCAATTGCTGATAAGGAATATTCTTATCAACATTCTCAGAACCTCTATCAAGCTTCAGTTTCTGAAATGGTGATTTCGCATCCTTACAATTCTCCATATTGAACTGCTTCAAAACTTTATTTATGTAAGTTCTTTGATTTAAAACAATTTTTACTTCTTCCTAAATAAAAGTTTATTAAGCCCAAATCTTTTATAGAAAAATATTTTTCAGTGTCCTTCTTGACAACTTCAAACGTTTTATTAAAAGACTATAATTTCATCCACGTACATTGCCAAGATGACGGTCTCTGAACCAAAAAGTTTCTTATAAATACATAAAGTTTCATATAATTTCTTGATGGTAGGCCATAACATCGGCTGGCGGCAGAAGTTATTATGAGATGATTAATCTCGATTTAAATAATATCAGATACAAGAAAACGCGACCTCATGTTCAATATATTTTATATTTTCTGACAAGACAAGATAACAGCTTTATTTCTATGGTGACACACATTGCACTACAAAAAGTATATATACATAAACTTTAACACCTTCTCTCAATGTAGTCCCATAATATCCACTAGCTTACGAAGCCTAGCTCTGGGCAACGGCTTAGTTAGAAGATCTGCTAATTGAAGCTCGCTTGTTACCTTCTTTATTAGCAGCTCTCCATTAGTCACAAGCTCTCTTACGAAGAAGTGACGTGTACGGATGTGTTTGGTGCGTCGGTGAAACTCTGGATTCTCAGCTAATTTTATTGCTGCTTCGTTATCCACTTGTAACATAGGAAGACTTTTCAGTTGTACAAGACTTCCTAAGAGCCGAGTCAACCATACGCATTCTCTCGCAGCTTCACTTGCAGCGATAACTTCAGCTTCCGTCGTAGAAATAGCGACACTTTGCTGTCTCTGACTCATCCAGGAGATTGGTCCTCCGGCATATAGGCAAAGTACTCCAGAAGTCGATCTTCCAGTTTCCATATCGCCTGCGTGGTCAGCATCACTGTATGATTCTATAATTCCAATTTTATAGTTCCTTTTATACATAATGCCGAGATCAATTGTGTACTGAAGGTATCTCATGATACGTTTTACTCTGACACAATCCGCTTGAGTCGGTTTCTCCAGTCTCCTTGACACTACACTTACTGCATATGCAATATCAGGTCTTGTTCCGACCATTAAATATGCAAGTGCTCCAACTATTTGCCTATAGTTTTTCAGAACGTACTCATCGTTCTCGTTTTTAGAGACTATGTCCTCCTTGGTAATTGGCGTAGTCACAGGTTTGCAGTCCTGCATTCCAAACCTGTTCAAAACTTTCTTAACATAAGATGTTTGATGTATTACTGTTCTAATACCTTCTCTGGTTGAAATCTCTATACCTAGAAAATAGGTAGCTGGTTTAGTTGTTATCTTGAACCTTTCCTTCAGCTCTTCAATAAATTCATCAATGAGTTCTTGATCTGTTCCAGCTACTAGCCCGTCATCAACGTAGAGAACCACAATCAATTTCCGGTGGTCTTTCTCTCTTACAAATAAACAAGTGTCCCCTTCACTGATTTTAAAGTCAGCTTCCTTGAAGAAACTAAGAATTCTCTGATTCCAACATCTCGGGGCTTGTTTCAACCCATAGAGACTTTTCTTCAGTAAGCATACTCTTCCAGAACCATCATCGTAGCCTTCGGGTTGCTTAATATAAATTTCTTCTTCTGAAAGTGTTCCATATAGAAATGCCGTCGACACATCAAACTGACACATCTTCATACCTTCGCTTGCTGCGACGCTAATCACAGTCCGCACCGTGGTCATTTTCGCAACAGGACTAAGAGTTTGATCATAGTCCTCTCCTTTTTTCTGGCGAAAACCCTTAGCAACTAGTCTTGCTTTGAACTTGTCGACTGATCCATCAGCATTCAGCTTCACGCGAAAAACCCATTTACATGGTATCGCTTTTCTATTTTTTGGCAACTTTTTTAAAACCCACGTGTCATTCTCGTTAAGAGAATTTATCTCGTTTTCCATGGCTTTCTTCCAAAGTTCTCTTTCGTTACAGGATATTGCTTCTCTGTAACATGTTGGTTCGACAAATCCGTTTGTAACCATAACATAATCTTTGAACCTGACCGGATGTCTGATCAATGATCGGTCTCGCAGAATTCGATCACTCTGTGCGTTAATTAGTTGCTCAAGATTATCTTCATCTTCATTAACGTCATCATTTCCAACCATCTGCTCCAGATCATCATTATCAACATCATTTCCTCCCCTTGGTTCAAAAGATTCTTCATGAGTCGATAAAGCATCATCAAAATTGTCTTCTTCTATAACCGGACTATTAGTCTCATTATCGATCGTTACAACTTGATTGTTGAATCTATTGGGTGTCACTACATACTCCCTTCTTACTGGAACGGGAATTTCCACTTCTGTGACCTCCTCATCTAGCTCTTGGAATTTCGTTTCCAATGGCTTTTCGTCAAATATGATATCCCTTGACCTGACTATGTATTTGGATTCCTTGTTCCATAGTCTATACCCGTCGTCATTATCATATCCAACCAGTACGCATTTCGTAGCTTTTTTATGCATCTTTGTTCGTTTTTGCTTAGGAATATGTGCATAGCAAACTGAGCCAATTATTCTCAGGTGCTTTATCCGAGGTTTCTTCCTAAACCAAAGCTCGAACGGAGTCTTGTGTTCCACGGAAGTTGGTCCCGTCCTGTTCAAAACATAAACAGCTGTCTGTACCAACTCCGCCCACAATTGTTGAGGCAACTCTTCTTGAGCATGCATCATAGCTCTTGCTGACTCTACGATCGTACGGTTTTCTCTTTCGCTACACCCATTCTGTTCAGGCGTATACGGCATTATTAGTCTTTGGTGTATTCCGTATTTCGCTAATTCTTTTCTAACTTGTTCATTGTCGAACTCTCCACCGTTATCACTCAGGAATTCTCTAATTGTGTGTCCTGCTACTCTAGCTTCTGCCAGCATTTGCTTCAGCTTTTCAGGTACTTCAGATTTTGTTTTCATGAAGTAGACGTAGCGAAAACGAGTGTGTTCATCTTTGAAAAGGACGAAATATCGATACTTCGAGACTGAAAACGGAAAAGGACCGCAAACATCTGAATGTATGCGTTCTCCAGGCATTTTAGCTTTTTCTCTACTCCCAAACTTCTGTCTGTGAGCTTTTCCAAAAATACATCCTTCGCACAATATGCCATTATCCTTTGTCTTTATAATCAATTCTCGTTCTATAAGACTTTTCACATGCCTTTTATCTTGGTGGCCCATGCGTTCATGGTACAGCTGCAAGGCATCTACTGCATTAATCGATGCAGCTACCTTCGGTTTAATTGCTTTGCAATTCAGCTTATATAACCCACCATACCTAGTTCTGGTTCCTGTCACAGTAACTATTCCATTCACTTTAATACAGCATATAGTTACTCGTGACTCAAATACACTGTTTGTATTCTTGTCCTGTGCCGCTAGCACTGAAAAAAGATTCTTGCTAATACTAGGAACAAACCAGACATCACTAAGGTAAAATTCTTTTCCAACATTAGATTTTATTCTAATTTTTCCTTTTCCTATGGCTTCTATTACGTTTCCATCAGCCGTAGTAACAGTGTGAGGTATACTGAAGGGCTCAAAACTTTCAAATAAATCTCTTCTCATCGTAACGTGGTGAGTTGCTCCGTTATCAACAAACCATGCTTCACGATCTTGGATATTATTTTCAGACAGATTTAGTAGTACCATCATATTGGTGCTATCACTACTATTCCTTCTATCTTCCTTAATAGTTTTATTTGGACAATCTTTCCTAAAGTGACCAGCCTCTTTACAGATATGACATCTGAACTTGGTAACTTTTTTATTTCCTGATGTCTCTTCCTTCTTTTTCTCGACATCTTTCTTCCTTGTTTTCATGAGAAGCGCTTCGCTAGACGTGCCTTCCGTGCTTCCTATTAGAGCTTTTTCATGCGCACATAGTTGGCTGGTAATATTCTCTACAGTTCTGTCTTTCTTGGACATCAACATCCAACTCGATTTAAATGAAAAATAACTTTCTGGCAGTGTATCTAAAATCTTGCAGATTAAAAGTATTTCTGGTAATTGCTTACCTTCTTCAGTTTTTAATAATTCCTGATTCAGTTTATGCCACATATTTTTCAACCTTGATACATGAGTTGACATGTCATCAGCAGTATCCTTTTGAAATTTGAAGAACTCCATGCATACTTCGTATAACTTGTCTTCATTGACACCGTCATAGAGTCTATGCAGTTCATCCCATACGTCCTTAGGGTGAGAGAATCGAATCACCTTGTCTAAAATTTCATCTGATATATTGTTTGTAATTAGTAGTAACGCAATACTTTCCAGGTTAACATACTCCGACAACTCTTTGTTGTAGTTCATCAAAGCCACTGCGGACGTAGAATCAGCATCACCGCCCTCAGCTACAGGCTTCTTCGGTTTATGAGTATTTCCCTGAACAATGTCCAAAAGTCCGTCCATGCCCCGTAACAGAGCAGACATGCGGTACTTCCATTGTATCCAGTTATTTCCATCAAGCTTACGTATTTGTATTTTACTTAGCTCCATGCTTAGTTTTCAACAAATATTTAAGTGAAAGCAAAGGGGCCCATAACCTATTGTTACGGGCTAGGGGTACTTAAACGCCGGTTAAGGGTTACGAAGTTTATTGGCAACGAAGGTACAGTCGATTGTAGGCAATGACAAGTAGAACGTAGCTGATGTCGTACCGAAGTCTTCTCTTACGTCCACGAAGTCCGTGTTGTAAACACACAATAACAGTACAGATGTTACTCCACGTAGTACTCACAGTCCTTGTTGCAGTTGTCGCAGTAGGTATTCTCGAAGATCGCTTCTTAACTGTCGCTGTTTTCGTATCGCTAGTCGAGTGTAGACTGACTGTGCGTCGGCGTTGCGGCGCCTTATATAGGCCAGCTGATCGAACATTCCAGAATCCTCTAGACGTAATAATAATAGCACATAAATTCGAGGTCACTCGGAAGTACCTACGGTAATTCCCGGAACCGGGTTTCTAGAAATTTCGATGTCGACACTTTGTTGACAAAACTGTTGATACCTGTACCATTCGATAGTTTTCCAAAAATTTGGTACTTTAAACAAGAATCTAAATGTTTTTCCGACGAATCGTATTTAGAGGGGGCTTTGTGAAAATATTGAAATCTGAATATCCATAACCTCAAAACATTTTATTAACATGTTTTGGAAATAATATACACGGGAAACAAAATGATTTGTGTGTACACCGCCTGCTACCTAACCATCAGTTATAATTATCATAATACTGTTTATTAAAACAACGTGTGATATTACCTTTTTTTTGAGTTACATCCAAATTGCGAACACAATGCCCTTTAATTTATATTTTTGTTCATAACTTTAGGTTGAAAAGGGGGCCGTTTTAAGTTTATCTACAAACAAATCTCACAGGTATAATTTTGCATATTTTAGAAAGAAATACGTATTAAAGTAAATAAACTTAATTCAATTCATTTGCAATTAAAACGTCAACAAACGTCATAATTCACCACAACAAAAAATGGAGTAATTTATCATTGCAAAACTGGTAAAATAAATAGGTATTTTAACGAAAAACCATTATGCTATTTTTGGTAGCTTATAAACTTGACCGGGTTAATGGTAGGCACTGCCTTCTCGGCCTTAAAAGAGAATGAAATTCTGCAACCACACACGACAAGTTTACGCACACCATCAAATAATTTTATTCACATACACGATCATTCTCGCTAAAATATAAGCAAATTTAGTTCGTGCCTACGTCGCTTTACGCTACGTAGCGCTAGGTACGCGCGCATCATAATTTGTAATGTGTGTTATATAGTTTGCACTGGCCCTAAAAGATGGCAGTGTTTTATTGTAGTATTTTAACAAAATGTACTGTTTACAAAAATTATATTATAATACGATTCGGGTGTTCCAAATTATAAAATGGACATCTTCGCTCATCATTAACATTATTAATTCTACAGTGATGAACATCACGTTCTACAGAATCATCTGAAGGATCTGGAAGATCATTTACAGTATCACCTACAGGGTCATGTTACATGGTATCTGGTTGAACACCACCATCTTCATTGTCATTGTCACTAAAACCTGTTTTGTTTTTTCAACTCGGTGAAACAATCTTCATAAAATACAACGTCTCTAGATTTTATCATCTTCCTTGGATTGGACGCATTACAGAGAAAATAAGCATTAGGATCATCCGAATATCCTACAAATATGTATTCATTAGCCTTACTATCTAACTTACTTCTATGACAGGATGGAATATTTACAAGTGCTCTACAACCAAAAACTTTTAAATTTCTTAAGTCAGGTTGATTTCCAAACCATTCTATAAAAGGTGTTTGACAACTCACAACTCTATGTGGACATTTATTTTTAAGATACACTACAACAGTAAATGCATCTTCCCAGTATGCTTTGGGGAGAGAACTCTCAGCTAACATCGAACGTGCCTTTTCCACAATAGACCTATTTGTACGTTACGCAACACCATTCTGTTGTGGACTAAAGGGTACAGTTGTCTGATGAATTACATCTTGTGCAGTTAAATAATCAGAAAACTTATTATTTACATATTCTGTACCGTTATCTGTCTTCAAAACTTATTATTTACATATTCTGTACCGTTATCTGTCTTCAAAACTTATTATTTACATATTCTGTACCGTTATCTGTCTTCAAAACTTATTATTTACATATTCTGTACCGTTATCTGTCTTCAAAACTTATTATTTACATATTCTGTACCGTTATCTCTCTTCAAAACTTTGATATGAGCACTAGTTTATCTTCCCACTAATGATTAAAAAGAACGAAATTTTTCCAAAACCTCTATCTTTGAAAAACAAAGTAAGGAAAAACAAAAAGTGTAAAATCATCAATAAATAATAAAACGTATTTATTACCTTGGAATGACGATACTGGCCCCCAAAAAGGTGGACCGATGACCTGGTGACGGTTGCGGGAAGCCAATTGATGCGGGCAGCACAAGATCGGTCAGCGTATACAATTTCCGCTATAAGAAAAAGTTTTAGTCTCAAAGAAATTACAGCCACTTTTATCAAATAATACAGAAAAACCCTTATCAGGATACTATTAACACTGCCCTCAGTATTAATACTTACTTAGTAATACACAGTATTATTCAAAAACTTGCTTGTAGAACTTTCAGTACCTTGGCACTTAATACTACATTATGTTAACAAGTTCAATTCGAGATGACTTCTTACGCCGTTCGTGTTTAATTGCACACTACAACCCAGCACAACGGTCCTTGGTGTTTGTATCCGTTTCAAAGTGTTCACACGACGTCCGTCGTCCTAGGTGGTGAACAGTATCCTGTTATAATATTCTGTAAAAGGTCCAATGCTCTAGTGTCAGTATTTATATTTTTCTTTCTCGGCTGCACCTTCATAGATATCCCTTTGGGCACTTTGTTGATCAGACGTGCCGTATAGGTAGTAATTTGTTGATCCATTTTCACTTGTGGATCCGGGGGCCTTTTCTTGATCCGTTGCTATCTGACCATAAATAGGTGGCTCCGTTCGGAGCCACATTTGTCACGATGAATAATAATAAGTAATAACAATAATTAAGGGCTGTTTTATACAAATCCACCATTTTGGCGTCTGACCAGTTGTTGATCCAATTCAAACGGGCCAATCAGGGCGCAGCATTTGCCAAGGGAGTGAAGCGATTGGATAAGCAGCAGTTACTTTTTTATGTATGTTCACCGATAAATCTCAGACGCCTAAACCGATTAACAAAATTCTTTTTATGTTAGAAAAGGTAAACTTTCTAAATGGTCCCATAGTCAGGATCTGATGATGGAAGACTAAAGAAATCAAGAGGAACTTCCAAAAATCGTAGGGGCGACTAGTGCATTTCTAAGTATCTTCATTAAGTATTTCAGAGAACTACAATTTGATAAAGGTCTGGTATAGCTGATGATGGAGCCGGGAGAAAGTCAAGGGAACTCCTC
The DNA here is from genome assembly GCA_017933935.1 of Sesamia nonagrioides. NCBI lineage: Eukaryota > Metazoa > Arthropoda > Insecta > Lepidoptera > Noctuidae > Sesamia > Sesamia nonagrioides. The sequence goes on along the minus strand of JADWQK010000742.1, from coordinate 931,081 downwards.
AATTATTCACAGCAGCTACCTTGAGTTTGTGCTTGATTAATTTGTGTTGATAAGAACTTTACAAAAAGATGGGTTATGACTGTCATGAAGGCTCTGGTGATGAAAAAAAGACCAGTTCACGGAACTCTTCAACGGTTAACAGTAGGTACCTTGTGTTTGGACTTAATTCATTTATATTGATGCGAAATTTGCACCTGTATGGGTTGAAATGAAGGTGTGCAGTAGATCTGATGATGAAGACCCTAGACAGTCAAGGGAACTCCTCAATGATTCACAGCAGCTACATTGAGTTTGTGCTTATTAATTTGTATTGATAAGAACTTTACAAAAAGATGGGTTATGACTATCATGAAGGCTCTGGTGATAAAAGCAAAGGCCAGTTCAGGGAACTCTTCAACGGTTAATAGTAGGTACCTTGTGGTTGGACTTAATTCATTTATATTGATGAGAACTTTGCACCTATATGGGTTAAAAAGATGGTTTGTAGTAAATCTCATGATGAAGACCATAGGCAGTCGAGGGAACTCCTCAACTATTCACAGCAGCCACCTTGCGTTTGTGCTTGATTAATTCGTATTGATAAGAACTTTGCAACTATGCTCGGTGCCTTTGCTCGGTGGTAGGCCATAACATCGGCTGCCGGCAGAAGTTACCACCCACCAGACAAAATCTTGCCGCCAAGCGATTCGTCGTGTACCGGCCTGATTTCTGGTGAAGCCGTACGGAGGACGGGTCTGAGCAGTTGTGTTGCAGTGTGTGCCGGGTACGATGCGCCAAATGTTGTTGTGCCGGGAGTTTGGTCGTGGAGGGTCTCCACATCAATCTCCCTCTGGCGCAGCGTTGTCGACGCTCAACTGCTGTCTTCCTTCCTATTCACTAAGGTTTTTTAAGTGAATGGGCTTAATAAACTAGCGCGCTTTACCATCAACGATTGCATCACTGCTTACCATCAGGCGGAATTGCAGTCAAGCGCTAGTTTATAATTATTAAAAAAAATATATGTCGGCTAAAATGAATGTTTGTCGGTCGTGGTCTTCATCATCAAATCTACTACAGATTTTCATAATAATGCATATCGGTGAAAATTGCTCATCAATATATATTAATTAATTCCAAATACAAGGGAACTACTGTAAACCGTTGAGGAGTTACCTGAACTGGCCTTTGTATTCATCATCAGAGCCCTAATGACAGTTACAACCCATTTAGGTGTAAAGTTCTTATTAATACAAATTAATCAAGTTCAAACACAATGTAGTTGCTGTGAATTGTCGAGGAGTTCCCTCAACTGTCTCCCGACTTCATATCTACTCCAGATCATTACTAAATTGTAGTGCTTTAAAATACTTAATGAAAATAACTAGAAATGCACTAGTTGCCCGTAAAAATTTTGAAAGTTTTCCTTGATTTCTCTAATCTTTAATCATCAGATCCTGACCTGGTGACTATGGGACCACCCTTTCAAATAAAACAAGAATTTCGCAAACGGGTCCAGGCGTCTTACAGTAATCGATGAACATACATAAAAAAAAACACCTCCTCCTTTTTTTGAAGTCGGGTAAACACTTAAATTGCCAAAAGAAAATAATTTTTCTATTGACAATTTAAATTTTATAGGATTTTGACATTGATTATTAACTTTTTTATTGCTATTGCCCGAGGTCGAATCCTTTAGTCTCAACGCCTGCGCTGCTGCCGATGACAATAGTATCATACTAAGCAGTATACGGTGAAATCACGCAGGTATTTACTAACTACTTTTCTCAAACAATCTGCGGAAATCAAACACATAATTTTCTTTTTTAAGTTCAATGACGAATAATGAACAATAATATTTTTTCCCGCGCTATTATAATGTTCTTTTGTTTTTTTCAATAAACAATCTACTACTGTCTATTTGCAAGATAGTCCAAAATTTGAATAAAACCTTTTATTAGTTACCTCCTTGGTATTCCATGTTTCGAATGCAGTTTTTTTTTTCGAAAGAAATTCAAACTAGGACGTTGGAACGAAACGCAAACTCCCTATGTTGACATTCCATGTGTCTAACGCGTTCCAGTACCTACCACAAACCATTATTATTCATTCATCATATCATTATTATTCTTTGTAAGATCTGTCAATATTTACCTGTGTTAACAAATAAATGATTTAATTTGATTTGATTAGAAAACAGCGCTTTCATTCGCTAAAATATAACGCGACTAAGCGAAATTATTTTTATAACACACTTAGGTATGTAACTTTGAGTAGACTGAGAAATCATCCACCAGATCCACAGATCTTTATTACCTTTATTACTTAGTAAGTAGCAAATATGATTTTATTTCCGATAACGTGCGGTTGAGTTTATCTTTTTTAATTTACAAAAATATTATAAATGGGGACACATGTTTATTGTACACACTACGCTAGGATATCTTAATGTTCTTTATGAATTATTTACTGAATGCACTTTTAACTACATAAATCTCGCACTTTTATTTAGTAAAGAACACTTTAAATAATTTAAAACTCCAATGGAAAAATTGAAGCTCAGCTTAAATTTCCCGCCAAAACTCCTGACCCGGGTTATAACATCAGGAAAACATTGTTTTATTTTGAGTACGAGGCTTTTTAGTAAATTATATTACTTTATTTTTTTTCTTTTTCTTTATTATGTGTTTATTATTTTTTAGTGTATTATTATTGTAATGTGCGTTCTGTTTGGAAGGAGTAAACAATTTTTCTTTCTACCTGATTAATACCTAAAAAAACCGCTACGCTAAATTCAACCCTTAAAATTGAAACTTAAAATTTAATAATAATATGTATTCGCATATAATTTCTACCAAAGAAGTCTATAGTTAATTGCATGGAGTGTAACCGAGGCCGTCCACACAATATTTTCAGCCCAAAACATGCAGCGCCGATATCGTGTTTGGACTAATTAGATTGATTTCGATTAATAGAGTTTAAAAACTTAATATAAATGGTAAGTTAGAAATAAAGTATAAAAACCCCATACGCAAAATTCAACCTCATTAAATATTAATAACAATAACTTTGACTTCATGCTAAACATAATTGATCGACCAGTACGGTATCAGTACATCTTCAGATCAAAATAAGTATTATGAAGTACGAGTAGCTACATGCACGGAATAACTTTAATCCAGTTGCGTATTTCTCGGGCGGAGTGGCAACGTTGCATTCTATTAAGCGATGTTGCCAAACATATTCCTCGATAGGACATTATACTCGATAAATTTTTTTTCAACAATTTTATGCCGTAGTGGATCCATAACGGCTAAATTTTTTGAACCCACGAGGACTTTTTAGCTCTGAATATATTTCAAAAATCAATTACTTGTGTTGAACCATTTATATACTCGTACTTCCAGTAATACATCTTTTGATCCGATACCTATACCATAACAGTTGATCAAATAGGAATTTATTATAGCTAATCTAGATATTTTATATTCGCAATACTCCATACATTGTAAGATCTATATATATTTTTTAACAATTCTATGCATTAGTGGATCCATAATGACTATTTTTTTTTAAATGCACAAAGACTTTTTGGCTTGGAATATATTTCAAAAATCATTGTCTTATGTTGATCCATGAAGCTACTCGTACTTCGTAATACTTATTTTGATCTGAAGATGTACTGATACCGTACCGGTCGATCAATTATGTTTAGTATGAAGTCAAAGTTATTGTTATTAATATTTAAGGAGGGTTTTTATACTTTATTTCTAACTTACCATTTATATTAAGTTTTTAAACTCTATTCATCGAAATCAATCTAATTAGTCCAAACACGATATCGGCGCTGCATGTTTGGGGCTGAAAATATTGTGTGGACGGCCTCGGTTACACTCAATGCAATTAACACTGCTTGTATAGACTTCTTTGGTAGAAATTGTATGCGAATACATATTATTATTAAATTTGAAGTTTCAGTTTTAAGCGTTGAATTTTGCGTAGCGGTTTTTTTAGGTATTAATCAGTTAGAAACAAAAAAGTTTACTCCTTCCAAACAGAACGCACATTACAATAATAATACACTAAAAAATAATAAACACACAATAAAGAAAAAGAAAAAAAAAGTAATATAATTGACTAAAAAGCCTCGTACTCAAAATAAAACAATGTTTTCCTGATGTTATAATCCGGGTCAGGAGTTTTGGCGGGAAAGTTAAGCTGAGCTTCAATTTTTCCATTGGAGTTTTAAATTATTTAAAGTGTTCTTTACTAAATAAAAGTGCGAGATTTATGTAGTAAATAGTGCATTCAGTAAATAATTCATAAAGAACATTGAGATATCCTAGCGTAGTGTGTACAATAAACATGTGTACCATTTATAATATTTTTGTAAATTAAAAAAGATAAACTCAACCGCACGTTAGTGGAAATAAAATCATATTTGCTACTTAATAAGTAATAAAGGTAATAAAGATCTGTGGATCTGGTGGATGATTTCTCAGTCTACTCAAAGTGTGTTATAAAAATAATTTCGCTTAGTCGCGTTATATTTTAGCGAAAGAAAGCGCTGTTTTCTAATCAAATCAAATTAAATCATTTATTTTTTAACACAGGTAAATATTGACAGATCTTACAAAGAATAATAATGATATGATGAATGAATAATAACGGTTTGTGGTAGGTACTGGAACGCGTTAGACACATGGAATGTCAACTTTAGCGGCGGCAATTTCGAAATAGGGAGTTTGCGTTTCGTTCCAACGTCCTAGTTTGAATTTCTTTCGAAAAAAAAACTGCATTCGAAACATGGAATACCAAGGAGGTAACTAATAAAAGGTTTTATTCAAATTTTGGACTATCTTGCAAATAGACAGTAGTAGATTGTTTGTTGAAAAAAACGAAAGAACATTATAATAGCGCGGGAAAAAATATCATTGTCCATTATTCGTTACTGAACTTAAAAAAGAAAATTATGTGTTTGATTTCCGCAGATTATTTCAGAAAAGTAGTTAGTAAACGCCTGCGTGATTTCACCGGATACTGCTTAGTATGATACTATTGTCATCGGCAGCAGCGCGGGCGTTGAGACTAAAGGATTCGACCTCGGGCAATAGCAATAAAAAAGTTAGTAATCACTGTCAAAATCCTATAAAATTTAAATTTGTTGTTAAAGTTGTCAACAGAAAAATTATTTTCTTTTGGCAATTTAAGTGTTTACCCGACTTCAAAAAAAAGGAGGAGGTTCACAATTCGTCGCAATCTTTTTTTTTTATGTATGTTCATCGATTACTGTATGACGCCTGGACCCGTTTGCAAAATTCTTGTTTTATTTGAAAGGGTGGTCCCATAGTCACCATAGATCTGATGATTAAAGATTAGAGAAATCAAGGAAAACTTTCAAAACTTTTACGGGCAACTAGTGCATTTCTAGTTATTTTCAATAAGTATTTTAAAGCACTACAATTTAGTAATGATCTGGAGTGGATATGAAGTCGGGAGACAGTTGAGGGAACTCCTCGACAATTCACAGCAACTACCTTGTGTTTGAACTTGATTAATTTGTATTAATAAGAACTTTACACCTAAATGGGTTGTAACTGTCATTAGGGCTCTGATGATGAATACAAAGACCAGTTCAGGTAACTTCTCAACGGTTTACAGTAGTTCCCTTGTTTTTGGATTTAATTATATATTGATGAGCAATTTTCACCGATATGAATTATTATGAAAATCTGTAGTAGATTTGATGATGAAGACCACGACCGACAAACATTCATTTTAGCCCACATATTTTTTTTTTAATAATTATAAACTAGCGCTTGACTGCAATTCCGCCTGATGGTAAGCAGTGATGCAATCGTTGATGGTAAAGCGCGCTAGTTTATTAAGTAAAAAAACACAAACGCAAGGTGGCTGCTGTGAATAGCTGAGGAGTTCCCTCGACTGCCTATAGTCTTCATCATCAGATTTACTACAAACCATCATTTTAACCCATATAGGTGCAAAGTTCTCATCAATATAAATGAATTAAGTCCAAACACAAGGTACCTACTATTAACCGTTGAAGAGTTCCCTGAACTGGCCTTTGCTTTTATCACCAGAGCCTTCATGACAGTCATAACCCATCTTTTTGTAAAGTTCTTATCAATACAAATTAATAAGCACAAACTCAATGTAGCTGCTGTGAATCATTGAGGAGTTCCCTTGACTGTCTAGGGTCTTCATCATCAGATATACTGCACACCTTCATTTCAACCCATACAGGTGAAAAGTTCTCATCAATATAAATGAATTAAGTCCAAACACAAGGTATCTACTATTAAAAATTGAAGAGTTCCCTGAACTGGCCTTTGTTTTTATCACCAGAGCCTTCATGACAGTCATAACCCATCTTTTCGTAAAGTTCTTATCAAGACAAATTAATCAAGCACAAACTCAAGGTAGCTGCTGTGAATAATTGAGGAGTTCCTTGACTTTCTCCCGGCTCCATCATCAGCTATACCAGACCTTTATCAAATTGTAGTTCTCTGAAATACTTAATGAAGATACTTAGAAATGCACTAGTCGCCCCTACGATTTTAGGAAGTTCCTCTTGATTTCTTTAGTCTTCCATCATCAGATCCTGACTATGGGACCATTTAGAAAGTTTACCTTTTCTAACATAAAAAGAATTTTGTAAATCGGTCTAAGCGTCTGAGATTTATCGGTGAACATACATAAAAAAGTAACTGCTGCTTATCCAATCGCTTCACGCCCTTGGCAAATGCTGCGCCCTGATTGGCCCATTTGAATTGGATCAACAACTGCCCAGACGCCAAAAAGGTGGATTTGTATAAAACAGCCCTTAATTATTGTTATTACTTATTATTATTCATCGTGACACATGTGGCTCCGAACGGACCTACATATTTATGGGCAGATGGCATCGGATCAAGAAAAGGCCCTCGGATCAACAAGTGAAAATGGATATCTATATATATATATATATATATATGTATATATATGTATATAGATATATATATATATATATGTATAGTGATGTTCCTTCACATATTTTCTGTGATAACACTACATTATCATAATCATCATCATCATCCCAGCGTTAATCCCAGTCGCATCCGAAGCCTTTTCAGCTTTGGAGTCTGGGGTCCGCTTTACGTGAAGCAACTGCCGTCTGACCTCCACAACTCGAAGGCGACATCGAAGCATTGCAGTTAGACCAATTGTTGGACTTTTGAGGGCTCCAACAACCCGTAACGACTGCCACTAGATGTTCGTATGGCAACCGGGACCAACGGCTTAACGTGCTTTCCGAGGCACGACCAGACCACACAGTGTTGCTAGATGAAGGAAACTGTTCTAAACTTGCCTTTTATTGATATTTATGGTTAAAACTTATCGAATTATCCATAATGTATGTTGCGGTAACAGAGGTGTCGCTGAAGCGGTGACAGACGCCACGTCAGAGGTGAAGCTGAAACGAAATGCGTTTAATTACACCAGCAACCAAACACCCCCGGTTTGTATTGCCTATAAACTAGTCCACATTTGTAGTTTGCAGCTTTGTCAAAGTGAACTACAGATCAGATAATGCTAATTCCAATACACACATGGATTCAAATATCCTCTAGACAAATAAGCTGGCGACCTGCATAAGGCACATGTACAAAGTATCCACCAGTCGCTACAAGTCCCAAAAGTATAAATGTAGCGTGCGTGGCACCGCGCCGCTCTGATCTCACGTCGGCTGGCGCCGCGCTCGTTTCAATATCGATACACATGTTGTGTTTCACTTTTTGCTCTCTAACTGGGTCAAGTCGCTTCTTCAGAGCATGCCGCCAAGCCAAACTTGGCGCAAATATGTATGTGCCAAGCTTAGCACAAGTGTGTGCCAAACTTGGCACAAATGTGTCGTGTATCGGAACCGTATAGCACGTTGATGGCTCTGCAAGACGTTTCATTTTATACTGAAACTTTCTATTACGTAATAAGCTTAGTTTTTATTCAGAATTTTGAATAGAGACTTTTCTCTCTACTGATTCCTATTTCTAAGGTTTTATAGCTTCGTGGTAGGCTTTCAATTAAAGATTTTGTTTACTAAGTATCTCAATAGGCTTTATTCAAACAAAACAGCGCTTTACGATTTCGAGAAAAGCCCAATTCCAGAGGTCAAAGGAAAAAGCACTCCTCCAAAATCAAAACAGTCTTAAATCTACTGGAGAGTTCGGCGGCATTTGTTTAAAAAGGCATTAGGTTTGGGTCGTACCCACTAATTGCGCTGCCATCGGCGAGGGCACTTTCATCACAGAAGAGATGCGTACAGAAGTCTGACTGTACCAACGGGCGAACACGCGCGCCCCGCGAGCCCTCAGCCCTCATGCTTACAGGGACGGCTCACCTTGCGACCGGTATTTGAGATGGCATACGGATGTTGTTATGACTATATACTACTATTGTTTAAAACTAATTAAAAATCTGTTTACTTCTTAGATGGTTTTAAATTATTATTTATTCCCGAGTTTCTAACAGATACATAATTTTTAATATTATTTATTTATATTTCGTTTTAAAGCTTAGCAATTTTTCAGAAGCGTTTTTTACAGTTAATTAGGAATAATGCTATTGTTTGTTTATGATTTTATTTAGGAAGTAATTTAATATTTTCACACCTGTTGAACTTACCGTAAATATTTGTCAAATTATCACACTCGAATCCTTTCAAATAACTAATATTGTTATTGCATCTCTGCGCGCGCGTGTTTTCGGTCGTGGGATTCGTGCCTCTGTACCGTTTGTATTCTGTGTTGTTATGCTAATTTGATTGGGACTTGGTCTGTCGTTGAGTTACGAGTGTATCCCCCACTTGTTTCGTATTATACAGGGTGACTTGTGAGTTTGAGATTTAAGTAGGTAGCTAGCTTTTAGGGTGCGATGGTGAAAATGATGTGCAATTTTAACCCTCTGAGGTTTGATGGAATTCAAAATTAATTTGCGATACAATGAACGGTTATTGCTACCGCCCAGCATGGCATACAGCTGTGTGATGATGGAGTATTGTTACAATTAAAGAGAATTCTAACAATTTTATTACGATATTTTCTCCAGTGGGTACCTACCTTTCTTGGACTACACTGTAAGTACCTAAATAATACCGCTTATAAATATACCCGCTTATTAATAAACCTAATTCGAACTACGTGGTGAGTTGTTCACCTACTACATGCCATTAAATGAAACATCCTGTAAGTACCTACTTTACGATCTGAAACACTCGCCCATTATAAATCCACACAATTTCAGTAAGAGCTCCTAATTATCCTAATGTAGAATCAAATGATAATAAAAATGTAATAACTTTGTCACAAATTGAATTTTCCATTTAACAGAAATGGAAACCAGTGAAAGCAGTGAAAAGTTTCACTTATCTCGAGCAAATCGAGAAATTCAATTAAGAAAGCGGTCAACCAACTCGCTTGAGTTTAACATTCTTATATGAGACGGGTTTCGGGAGTTTCTCAAAAACCTCATTATGTTAAAAAGATTGGAAACTATGGCATATTAAATTATCAAGGTAACTAGTGTGCTGTACTCTGCTCCGATCAATTGATATGCGTAGCGTAGCGGCCGCTGAAGTCTCTGACGTATGACGTCACATATGCCATGTACTCGGGCGACCTTCCGCGACATGTTTATGGTTGCTCATAAAAAGATAAAGTTATTTATTATATATTGACGCACTGTTTTGGTTTCTTGAATACAGATACCGTAATTTTAAATGTGAACAATACTCATAATATGAGTCTTGTATTTTCAAAAACTTTCCTATGAATGACTCCAAAAATATTTAATAAATTACCTACTCCCTAGGTTTTTAATACAGAAACCATATTATACGATAAATATTAATTCATAAGTTTAGTTCATAATATTTGTATAAACATTTTGTTAATTTATTATTTACTTATTTTTTTTTTATGTATCTAATATTTGTTTTATAGTTCTGCACTATTCATTTATATACATATATAATAATCAGCCTTTGTCCCAACAGTGGGAACAATATAGCCTGATTATGTATGTATGTATGTATATGAATATGCACATAAACCCTGTATAGGTTGTATGGGTAACTTCTTTATTGTTAGATGATTAGGTACCTCGTGCGCTGTTTTATGGATTTTAAGAATAATGCAAAAGGATCTTCTTTTCCAGATTTAAGACGTAGTTTAGCCAAGTAAATTTCCAAGGCAACGCATAGTCCAAGATTGTCCAGATTAGGGAAGTAAACAGTGTGGGATTAATTTGGCAAATCTTGCGGGATATCTGGGATCCCAGAATCCGGGCACATGAGGTCTCTTCCAGTCCTAATCCCGGATTTGGGGCTTGCTTCAATGCCGTTTTTAGGCTCAACTAAATTAAACTTAAGTCTTTATTCGCCGGACTGTGAAAGTTGTAATAAGATTTGTTGTTTATAGACGAAATGATAACAAATTAAAACATTGATTTTTCTTGTAATTATTCTTTTTTCAAATTAGTCTTAATTACAGCGTTGATTTCTAGAATGTTATCTCTAGAGACGCGGTAGCGTGTCAGCCAAGTTCAAGTCGACGAAACAACACCGTGTGTATGTTTATACGAACCATTTGGAGCCACTTTTGAGTAATTCCCAATCAAAATCTATTTATTAATTAACCTAATTATAACGCACCACATTTGGTTTATATATTTTGAGATCCTCTAGATAAACTAGTATTCTTAATTTCATAAACATAGCTCAGGCGGTTATTTAGATAATAACGTATACAATTCTTCATACTTTTGACTGCCTGACGTATAGATGAAAAACCTAACCATTTCCAGAGGACCTAGAAATTCAAACACGACAATTATCACTTACGGCTGAATTTACGAGTCAGGTGTAGAAGGTGAGCTCACCAAGAACGCGTCATGACCAGAACGATTCTTGTATCCGCCGGCACCCCGTCCCTCGAGGTCATCAAGAGAGGACGGGGTTGCGTAGCAGCATGATTCAGGGAGATAGTCGTGGTGGGGGTATACTGCTCCCCGAGCCAAACTCTCGCCGAGTTCCGCAATTCACTTGCGGAGTTAAGAGTCGTCGTCGTAGGATTCCGATCCTTCCCCGTGCTTGTCCTCGGGGACTTCAATGCCAAAAGGCAGGATGGTGGAGGACTGGGCTCTGGAGACAAGCCTGGTTGGCCAAACCGGGGTTCGGTCCCAACATGTGTGCGGGAGCGGAGTTACCTGGAAAAGCCTGGGTTCTGGCCTTAGGGGCTCTCGGGCCTCACCTAAGGGGGCTACTAAGCGCATGCTTGGAGAGGGGCCAGTTCCCACTTCGCTGGAAGACGGAGAAACTGGTCCTTATAAAGAAGCCAGGGCGCCCTGCGGACTCTCCGTCCGCTTACCGGCCCATTGTGCTGCTCGACGAGGTGGGCTAGCTCTTCGAAAGAGTCATTGAAGACCGCCTCGTCGGGCAATTTAGGCGAGAAGGCCCGGATTTGGCGGAGAGCCAGTTTAGCTTCCGCAGGGGGCGCTCTACGGTAGACGCGATCATGCGCGTGCGAGCCCTCACGTCAGGGGATGCTGTGGCCCGAGGTGCGATTGTCTTGGCGCTGTCTCTAGATATCGCCAACGCCTTCAACACCCTACCCTGGAGTTGCATCAGGAAGGCATTCCGGTATCACCGGATGCCAACCTATCTCTGTCGAGTGGTCGAGGCCTATCTGACAGATAGGGCCGTAATCCACCCCGGTCACCAAGAAGTGTGGAATCGGCGAGAGATGCCGTGCGTTGTTCCACAGGTATCGGTCCTGGGACCGCATCTGTGGAAGATCGGGTACGACTGGGTGCTGCGCGCCGACCTCTCTATCGGCTTCAGCGTAGTTTGTTACGCTGACTGCACGCTAGTTCTGGCACAAGGGTCGCACCAGACGGCGGCTGACTCAGCGACGCTCGGGGTTACGATAATCGTCAACAGGATCTGGCAATTGGGACTTGAGGTGGCCCTGCAGAAGTCCGAGGCCATGTTCTTTTGCTGATCTGATTCTTTGGCTGATCCGGGGATACCGCACGGTCTCCGCTGAGGCGGCGAGCCTCCTTGCCGGATTGCCGCTTTAGGATCTGGAAGCCAAAGCCCTCGCCCAAATGTGGGAGTGGCGAGAGGAGGCAAAACTCCGCTGCCGCGGGAAATCGTAGTATGGCGGACATAGCTCCGGCGGGATCTCACGGCGACATGGAGAGTGCGATTGTCGCAACCTAGTGTGCCACAATAGCGGCGGTAAGTTCCCTCTTTGGAGAGTGGCTACAGAGGCGCCACGGTGCCCTCACATTCCGACGGATGCAGGTCAAAAAAAGAAAAAAAGGTACTCACCGGAGACGGTTGTTTCGGGAGGTTCCTGTTCCGTATTAGGCAGGAGGAAACGCCAGGGTGTCACCATTGTGTGGATCGCCCTGAGGACACGGTGGAGCATACGGTGGAGGTCTGCTCGGCTTGGGTAGAGCACCGCCGTGTCCTCATAGCGGCGATCTCTTGCGTCCGAACCTGATCCACGCCATGGTCCGGAGCGAGAGTGCATGGCTGTCACTTACTTCTGTGAAGAAGTGATGCTGGCAAAGGAGGAGGCGGAGCGCGTGAAGCAACGGGAATCTCAGCGCCCTTACGCCACTAGCCGCCGCAGGAGACGGCCTGGTCGGGATACGACACCAAACTCCCAACCACCGTAGGTCTGCGGGCGGTGAGCAGTGGGCAGCTTGCCGCCCGGTAAGGACCAGGCCCGAGTCGACGGCGCGTCGTGTTTCACGCACGCGAAACCGTGGCCCTGGCCATCGCACAGGCAAGTGAAGAAACACGGGTGGGTTTTAGTCAGTAAAAGTCTGACATGCCCTTCCGCTCCACCCAGAGCGGGAGAAGTCTTTTGATTATTTCCCATCCCAACTAAAAAAAAAGGCTGGGAAGACAGAACTGTTTTTTCATTGACATCAAGTCAAATCTAGACGTGTGACTTTGTGATGTGATGAGAATTAATTAAAGAATGTCTAATATTCGCAAAAAGTTTTCAGAAAAACTGGTAATGTTGTCTTTTTAATAACTTTCATAATTTTGCTTTGTGATGCAAATGTTATTTAGTTGTACGTGTACCCAGTCGTTCGTTTATTTTAATTGTATTAATAATTTTATCTATTCTGTAACCACTCTCAGAAAGTGAATTAATTATTAGTTTTATAGTTTACTAGCTTCCGACCGCGGCTTCGCCCGCGGCTTCGCCCGCGGCTTCGCCCGCGTGGAATTCGGTTATATCGCGCTTTTAAGATTTCCCTCGAGAACATCATTTTTTTTTCGAGATAAAAAGTACCCTATTATTTAATCCGGACTTCTAACTTTACTTCTGCAGAGAAAAAAAAAAACTTTACTTCTTCTTTCAAAGCAATCGGTTTAGTAGTTACGGCGTGAAAGCGGAACAAACAAACGAACTCACTTTCCTATTTAAAATATTGGTAGGATAGTGGTAGTTACAACACCAGCCTCTCAAGTATGAATGGGCGGTGTGCGGGTTCGATTCCAGGTCATGTAAGAACCAATGTAACTTTTCTAAGTTATATGAACTTTCTAAGTATATCTTGCCTGGACACCAATGTCTGATTACAAAGGGAAGGAAAACATCTTGAGGAAACCTGGACTTTAAGTCAGAAATCGCCAACCCGCATTAAGCAAGCGTGGTGATTACGCTTAATCCTTCTCTGTATGAGAAGAGATTTTCTCGGTGGTAGGCGATAACATCGGCTGCCGGCAGAAGTTACCGCCCACCAGACAAAGTCTTGCCGCCAAGCGATTCGTCGTGTTCCGGCATGATGTCTGGTGAAGCCGTACGAAGGACGGGTCTAAGCAGTACTGTTGTGATGTGTGGCGGGTACGATGCGCCAAATGTTGTTGTGGCTGGAGTTTGGTCGTGGAGAGTCTCCAAATCAATCTCCCTTTAGCGCAGCATCGTTTGGTCGTGTTGGTCTTGGGTTTAACATTGGATCACCTCGCTCAACTGCCGTCATCCTTCCTATTCCTAAGTTTTTTACCCGACTACGGCAAAGCAAAAGGAGGGTTATGATTTTGACAGGCTATGTATGTATGTATGTATGTATCAGTGGCGAAGGGTGAAATTTTGACAAAGGGAAGCCGGTCCAAAAAAATAAACACTTAAACACTTACCTACTGCAGGATATCTTGGAGGAGGTCTTCAGATAAGAATAGTATTAAAAGCCCCACCTTCACCATACAAAAAAGGACTGATGATTTGATAACAGTGTCTTTCAAGTATGATAAAAGCGGCTTTGAGAAAAGCCTTTTTCGACGTGCATCTCCATACCACACATGCATGTTTGTTAGTAAGTACTAAGTTAAGTACCTATTGTTAGGGAATAAGAGTCAAGAAAAAATAAAATAAAAAATTACAAAAATAATAAAGTGTTAAAAACCGAACCACACAAACACCGATCCAAAACCAACAAAAATATTAAGCAAAAATAAAGCAAATTATACACAATCACAACGTTATTTATATTGTAATGCAATGCGTCTGTTTTTTTTAACAAAATGAGCTAAAATGATGTTATAAAAATTCGGATTACTTTTCATTTTATTAAGCAAATTTTTTTAATTGACATGATAGCCAAATCGGACAATCTCTGCTCTTTTTGGCAGTTTCGCACATATGTGTGAATGCGTTTTAAAGCAGAAAATGACCGCTCAGCTGAAGCTACTGAAATGGGGAGGGTCAGAATTAAACTTGAGAAAATGCGTCTTTCAAAGACGTATTCTGGAGCTGTAAAAAAAGCTCATAGGTGTCCAATTTATTTAACGACGCTGACGTAAGACTTTAAGTTCATTCAGCAGGTAGTCAGTTGAGCAGCACTCTATATGAATTAAAGCCATAATAACAAACAAAATACACAGTATTTAACCAAATCTGCGATTAAATTACGTTACAGAATCAGTCACAGTTTAAATACCACAAATATTAAAATATAACAAAACGAAAAACACGAAAAACGAACACATGTCACATACTAACAATAATTTTTTTTCAACCAAACGAAATGGAACACGAAAATATGCCAAAATAAAAAGAATATGACTTGCGAAGGATTTCATTATAACGTTTCTTTGTCTCATTCTAATAGAGGAGAGGAGAGAACTGCAAGCCGGTCGGCAGTAGCCTATCTTTTCTCAAAAATTACGGACAGTTAGCGATCATTAGAAAGAGATGTCTGACACGCTCTGTCTCTTTTCGCCTCATAGTAAAACGTTGGCCGAGATAAGCTGTAATTCGTCGAGTTACCTTTAATGTAATTTAGGTACGAAAAATTTAAGCGCTGATTAATTTACGACTATAAAATAAAATGTGATACTTAGGGTATTGCTAAGAATTACTATTGCTATTGTAAATCGCGCAGGCATTTGATTAATAATACTTTGTTAATGAAATAGAATGTAAATACTTTTGTATGAATATGGAACTGATTTTTGAAAGGTAACCCGGTGGGAATCGGCTTGTATGGACTCTTCGCCACTGGTATGTATGTATGTATGTATGTATGTATGTATGTATGTATGTATGTATGTATGTATGTTCATCTGTTCCCTCGTAACTTCTAAACTACTTATCAGAATTCGACAAATGATATATCATTAGAAGTGTCTTAATTGTCCGCTGGTTATAGGCTATATGGGGTTTCACAAAATCTACTGTGGCGCCCTCTAGCGGACAAAACATACAGAGTAAAAAAATAAAGTTAAGATAAATATGCCGTGTTTGGTATCATTTGAAAGCGCTTCACTTGTACATTTTGAATATATATATATTGCTAGCATTTGCTTGTGACTTTACCTGTATTCATGGGTTGGTTGCATATACTTCACATCTTTTCGTTCATAGCTTCTTTACTACTTATCAGAATTAAGACCACTGCAGTACCATTAGAAGGGCCTTGATATTCTGTTGGTTATGAGCTATAAAGCTTGTCATCAAATTTAGTATTGCGCCCTCTAGCGGACAAAAAGTTCTATGTTAATATAAAATTAAAATAAATATACCGTGTTTGGTATCACGTGAAAGAGCTTCACGAGTACTTTATGCTTGTACATAATTACAAGAATGCTTTAATGATGTAAAATATGAGCGATAAGAGTAAAGCGCGGATCACGGGAACTGTGAATCGCTTTATGCAATGTAGAGCAGTGTGAAAATTATTAGAATATGTAATGCACTAATGAAAACGACATAAGCTGGGAGTAACTCCACGCGGTGAAGGCGGAAACAGTTTGATAACTGGCTAAATCTCCCATAAAAAGGCCTCTGCACTATATGCCTTCGGGCTTATGTTGTTATATGTGCGTGTAGATGTAATATGTCAAGTACCTAGTTTTTAGTTCATCAGTTTAACTTTTGTTAATAATATGCGCCACAAATACATAAACACACAAATACACTTTAACACCAAAATAGTACAAATAA
Organism: Sesamia nonagrioides; assembly: GCA_017933935.1. Classification (NCBI taxonomy): domain Eukaryota; kingdom Metazoa; phylum Arthropoda; class Insecta; order Lepidoptera; family Noctuidae; genus Sesamia; species Sesamia nonagrioides. The sequence continues at coordinate 914,582 of JADWQK010000742.1, read as the reverse complement.
AAAAAGTCACACGTTATCAAAGTGCTACGGTAGGTAGGTATATGTAACGTGTGACTACGCCTTTCCAAACATGAAAATTTATCTCTACATAGTGAATATTGCATACTTCAGAATAGTACCTATTATATGACATTACTACTGTGTCCATTTACTTGCAGCTACATTAGCAACTTTGTTCAGTTCAGTATTCTGAAAATCTTGTTTTATACTTTTTCAGCGTCGTTTTTTGTCGTAGTTGGGTTTTAGTTTTTTAACTTTTTTTTATTAAGTGAATAGGCTTAATAAACTAGAGCGCTTTACCATCAACGATTGCATCACTGCTTACCATCAGGCGGGATTGCAGTCAAGCACTAGTTTATAATTATTTAAAAAAAAAAAAGAGAGGAGACCTGTGACCAGCAGTGGGACGATAAAAAGTTTGATGATTATTATTTTTAGTTGAATGTAATGTTGTTACAATGATTTAAAACAGAAATAGGCTATCCTCTGTGAAGGTATACGGAATGACAAATAACAATTAATTGTTTCGCCGGTGTACCTCCCTACTCCTACTCCGTACAAACGGAGAGCTCTCTGCACCACTTGACACGAGCCTAAATACTTGGAAACAAAGAAAATGGGCTGTGTTTTGTATAATCGACACTCCTAAATAATATTGACTTTAATAGCACGGTTGACGGAGTGGTTAAGTGATTGACTGCTGCGCTGCGTGTCGCGGGTTCGATTCCCGCACGGAACAAATATTTGTATGACCTACAAGTACTTAGTTGTTCCGGGTCTGGATGTTTGTATGTGTGAGTTTATATGTTTGTAAACGCACCCACGATACAGCAGAAATTCCTAGTGTCCGTTTTAGAAGTAGTAGAATTACGTCAAGTGACAGTTGGTAGCAATTGAAACAAAGCCTGTGAGCTGGGGCCTTCCTATTTTAGGATCCGACTATCTAAAATACGGGCCCATCCCAATATAGCACTGTGTTCGAAACTCCGGAGTTTCGGAAAGGCCAGGTTAGTGCGCTTATTTGGAAGGTTAAAACACGTAGAAAGTAGGGACAAATCGTAGTGTCGCTCATTCTTAGGTCGGCCCCAAATTAATGTTGTGCATCCTTAAGTGATACGCAGTACAAATCACTCGGAATTAGTGCTTAGAAGTAGATCTCCCTGTGGGGTAAAGGCACTATCAATTTCAAAGTATTTCCATTGATTTTTGAAACAAGCAACTAAACACTTTCCAAATTTTTGAAAATCTTTAAAATTGAAAACCCGGACGAGAATGAAAATTAACGAACAAATAAGGAGCTAAGAGTGAATGTTAGCCCCGCGGCGCTGTCCCGCGAGGTGGCGCTGATGTCACGAGCGACCCTTCACAATGACTCCATTTAGATTGTTTTCTGTACTCATTAAGTCGACATCGCCGCGGCGACGAGATTTTAAAAATGGAATGGTCCTCGCGGGAGTCGTGGAGCGGCGCGCGCCCGAGCGGAGCAGCAACAACGGAATCTTTGAGAACAAAGTGATGTTATTGTGAAACAAGAACGATAATGTTGTATCTCAAAAGTTTCACCTTGTTGGAACTTTTATTTCTTTTTGATGACGTGTAATGAAATGTACATAGTCACACTAACTTGTTTGCATTTATTCTTGCAGGTCAGAATAAACATTTCAGCACTGTTAGGAGCTGATCTAATTATTCTCTACGACCCATCCACAATCAGCTCACAAACACATTCCTCTACATAAAACCTAATTTTCGGACTCTAACGGACGAATCTAACAGACTCAAATCTGGAGTGGAGGAGGGCCAGTCTTCGTGCCGGATGAAGTCTATGAGCTGATGTTTAATCTTGCTGTAATACCTGGGTATTACAGCAAGACTGTTGGCTGTTGGCTGTTTCTCATACCATATTCAATAATAGGTACTGGTGCCTATTATTGAATATGGTATGAGAAACAGGTTCCACTAGGTTCGTCAGGACAGCATTTTGATACACAAATGCATTCGTTTCGTTTCGTTCGTTCGTTTTTACACCTTTCTCACAGAAATGTACCTCAGTGAAGCCCCATTAAGAAACTCCCAACCATACCATGAGGGAGGATGGAAAATGATCTAGTTGGACATGAGGAAAACGGTTGCTCGCTTCTTCACTACTGAGTGCATACACTTTATCATTTTGTTTGTTGTAACTCTCTTATACGGTAAAAAAATCTCATTGGAAAAAAGATTTCCTGGTATTTTTTTCATTTGATAGCCCATTTCTTGATTTCCCAAGAAAGGGCTTCCATCACGTGATAACCGGAAGGTCATCACGTGACGGGGGTTGTTTGAAAGAGATGCCGTAGCTCCTGGTGCACAGGTAATTAAAGGAACATGGTTGGGTTATAGTCAGTAAAAGTCTGACACGCTCTACCGCTCCACCCAGAGCGACACACGGTTATTCGATAATTTCCCATCCAAGAAAACGTGGTCATCACGCTACGATCCTTAGTAGCCGAGTGAAATCAAAATATGGAAGCAGGGACAGGGAAACAAGAAACGGGGGAAAGACGGGAGTAAAGAGAGACCTAGACTACTTGAAGACAGAACAAGACATTTTACGCGGGATAAATCACGGGTGGCTATTCTTCAGTTAGTTTAATAATTTCAAACTTTCACTGTAGGTACCTTTATTTTTATTGAGAACACTGCGGTATTGTGTTTATTCTCCTAGTTGTGTGAGTGTGATTGGAAATTCGACCTCGGGTAATCAATCTTTGAAAAAATAGGGAGATCCCTCATCGCATGGGACTAATAAAAATCATTGGCAATATAGGGGTGTAACAGTCCACTGTTTTAACCCCATTTTAACACCCTTCAAGATCAAGTTTGACACAGCCCTTTTAAATAAAATATGGCCCGTTTGAGTCTGAGTCAGTAACGTTTATCTTTTATCTTTTCGTATTAAATGTAAGAAAGCTCGTAACACAAATAAGATTATGCTTCATGTGGATGTAAAGTGGTGTTCTCGTTTTATTTGTAAAGCGCGGGAACTTGGCACCGCGGTGCATGTGAGCGGCTCTGTGCACACTAGGGACGAGACATCGTGCTTGCTACTTCAAAGGTTGGAGCTTTCGATTTAAATCGCGATTAAACAGTATGATTAAAATAAGTGATTAGGATCATTCCCTCGTCACGGTAATGCTCCATCTTGATGAGTTCCACAATAAGTTATTATATCCGTATATTTAAAATCAAAATAAATTAACGTTTAATTTCAATTTTAATCGTTAATCATTTGTTGTTTCTTTAACTGCCTTGTTGTTACTTGATATTATATTGACATTCCTCCTTTTTTTATACGACTTGATATTTATTAGACATTCATACTAATATTTCAACAATTATTGCAGTTAAATTTGAATTTCAAAGTATGTTTTCATTAGGTATTAATTTATTAATTTAAAATTAATTAAAGTATTTCATCTTCGAGCCGATGAACTGCCAATGTTATATACGTCATTATTGTGACATGCATCAGGCCTTAACGTAAACAGTTTATGTTATTTTGTGATGTGGCAGTACTTCTTAAATCAATCAATAAATACATTATTTTTTGTAACTCAGGTCATGTTATATTTGCAGCTCGTTGGCGATCGTCGTTGTGTGCGGAGGCGCAGCGGAGGACGGGCGTTTTGGGAGACTGTCTTATGTAATACTGATGTTCAAAAAGTGCTGATTCTCAGCCTAATTTGAATAAAGGACTTTTTATTTTGATTTTGTTCACGAAAGTTTCACAGTCGATTGAGCTAAGTGCCACTTCGGTCTTTAAATATTAATATGGGACATTCTCAAACAAGCTAAAATTCTAAATATAAAATAAAATTACATAATTAACAACTTAATAATGGAGTTACTGCCATGGGCATACGGAATCAAAGCTTTACTTTTAAGTTGTACTGTTGATGTTGTATAAGTATAAATGAATCTGTAGTCGTTTACTTTATTCATCACAAACCAATTAAAAAAAGATTTGATCACGCTTTCTGAAAGTGTTCTAATCAATGAATCACTCCGACAACTGTCGAAGTTTTTCCCGACACAGCTGTGATAACAGCGCATCCCTACAAGTCTCTGGCAGCAATGTGAATCCCGGATCGAGATAGAACATTTATTATAGGTTTAATGTCCCGCAGCGCTGCTTGGCACTGCCATGGAGACCTGCTGCTCTTTTTGTGCGGAATAGACAGGTTACGTTGACAACTAGTCTATAAAATCCTGCTATTGTTTTGTCAACAAATTTTCATTAATGAAAAAACAATACACCAACGGGCAACCATACGGGTCAATTCACACGTACCACAACCACACTATAGCCACAACCACACCACAACGACGCCACTTGGTCGGGCGTATATTTTGCATTGAAAATGAATAAAACAATTTACACGTACCACTTTTGGCTGTTGTTATCGACCACCTGTGTAACACGACCACATCGCAACCACATCACGACGGCAACGCCACCACCGGCGGCGGCATCGCGGCCACATCGCCACGGCATGACGTCATCAACAGCGCACGCCTATAGTCGTACTTTTAATTAGACGAAGTCAACTAACGTTTATTGTGTTGTTAGTTTTTAATGAAATAAAAATAGTGTTGTCACAAAGCGAATGAAAGACAACGCAACCACATCGACATTGTCTCGGTAACACAACGCAACTGCAAAAAGCCGCTGCGACACTATTGACACGTAACCACAGCTTGACCACATTTTGTCGTTGCGACGTGGTGTGGTTGTGGTTCATGTGAATTGACCCTAATGGCCGCTGCTGCCACCGTGACACCCCACCTTACCATCACAATTACTCATTTCTGCCTACAAGTAGCGTTACTCTATGTTCCAATTAAAACAGTAATGGTATCGGTGTATTTATAGCTACATATGTTGTGTCTGAAAATATTGCGTTTCCTTGATGCTACTGGTGGTCGCTGCCTCGTTGCGTGTGGTTTTCGGCTAACTAATTGTCTATTCAGAGGCGGCAGTGATCGGTTAACATTGAATTTAATACCTAAGTACAGTGACTGTGACATTGGTCGATTCGGCATTAACTCGTATTGAGACTTATACATGATGAAACAATGAGGAATAGCTTAGAGCGGAGTCGTATACAATCATATTTTTAACTTAATAAAAAAAAAAATAGGCATGAGATATTATAGTATTGTGTTGTATTTACAACCACCCTCATAGATCGAAATTCTGTTAATTTCTAAAACAGTTTCGTATTTTTACTTTGAGAAATATAGTTTAAGTGAAAACAACCGAGTTTTCAGCCGACGTATATATTAACGTTCAGGGTTCGAGGAAGCAATAAACACATTCCTCAAGTTTAGGAGGTGGAATAAATCAGACGCGCGCCTGCGCCGCCGGGATGTTCCCATGGTCTCATTTGTATTAGGCTTGTGAGGATTTAAGTTTTACAAAAAGACGATTTATTTTATGAATATAATGCCTTGTTGACCTAGTTGTTGCAAATACAATTGCTGAGCATGATTTGATGAGCCTGGGTTTGGTTCCCTGATCTATGTTGTTTATATATTATATTAGCAATCTAACAATCTGCCGACCGACAAGCTAATAACTGCCTGTCACAGACATTACGCCTAGCTAGTGTAGTGTCGTCTACTCCACTCAGCAGCACCGCTTAAGAACAGTAGGTACATCAACGAGGCGTGAACTTAAATGGTCAATTTTATCGCAACCTTAGCATTGTCTTCTACGACACTCAAGGGCATCGTGAGGACAGTCAATAATTTCCCAAAAACACCACGTACAAAATAACGGTGACGTGTCGGCAGATAGCTTCCCCTGCATCAACGGGGGTAAGTTTTACTCTCTAAGCGATTTTTGCTGGAGGGCGTGACGATAGTTTGATGAATGTTTTTGAAACAACTGCTGGAGTACGGAACCCTCTTCTTGCAACTTCAAACGTAGGGGAAAGTCCCATTCACTTACTTTTAAAGTTACGTTTCTTCGTTCATTATGTTTTATTTATAAAATGATAATCAACTTGCTTTTATCTGATATTGGTTTATTATATTACTCTTGAGTTCTTGACTTTGGCGAAAGGCCTTTGGCGAGGTGTAGGAGGCTAGGGCGATTCGCCCCTGCCTCACACGGTTTGTAAGATTTGACAAATCATAAATATATCTTTACTTTAGGTAAGTACCTATGTTATTGTACATAAAATTTATACCTAAACACACTGCGCTCCAAAACACTGATAATTATTGATTTTGCGTTGTTCAAGACGCCGAAGAAAAAGAGAGGTACATTTGCCCAGAGTGGGGAAGCGCAAGCGGTAAAGGGTTCATTTTTTTTGTTATATATTATAAACCAGTGCTTGACCACAATCCCCTCTGATGGTAAGCAGTGATGCATTCGTTAATGGTAAAGCGCGCTAGTTTATTAAGAGCCTATTCACTTTAGCCTTGAAGACACTCAAATTGTAGTCCGACGGAAACACCGCCGCCGGTAAGTTGTTTTAGTCCCTTGATGTACGCGGTATAAAGGAGGAGGCGAAACGCTTCGTCCGGATCGTAGTAGTGTTAACAACGTAAGGGTGGAAACTCGCCGTACGACGGGTCGTCCGATGGTGGAACGGAGATGGGGAAATTAAATCATGCAATTCCCTCGCACACTCCCCAAAATGCATCCTATAGAACACCGAAAGGCTGGCTACTCTACGCCTGTGCTCTAGAATTTGGAGACCGTCTCGAGTTAAATCAGGGTCACCAATTAGCCTCTTCGCACGCCTCTCCACTGAATCCAAAGCAGCCAGGTGACATTTCGCAGCACCAGCCCAAATGTGGCTGCAGTACTCCACACACGAACGAACCTATGCTTTGCACAACATCAGAAGCTGCCCCGGTGTGAAGTACTGCCGGACCTTTGCGATGACGCCAAGTTTTCTGGCAGCCACCTTGGCTTTAGACTCAATAAAGTTTAGGTTCGAGGAAATCTCAACTCCGAAGCCGAACGTCCTGAAGGCGGTCGGCGCACTCCAAGGATACATTCTGAAAAGTAAGAGCCAAGGTGAACGGGCTCCTTTTGGCGGTGAAAAGACACGCCTGTGTTTTGGCGGCATTGAATGCTACAATGTTGGCTTTGCCCCATTCGGAAACTGCCTGTAGTGCAGAAGTCGTACGCTCTACCATAGCCTCTCTTTCGGACCGGATTGATTCCATACTACCCCGAGCTTCCGGCAGGTATCTCTCCACAACTGTGCTGTCATCTGCATACTCATAGATTGGCCCCATCATTGTGGTCCTTCGAACCTCGGATTATCCGCCTTCCCTTTTTAGGGCACCTATTAGATTAGTAGTAAAACCCGCCGTTTGTAGGTTTGTTAGCCTATTTTCGCACCTACACCATTACGCTTGTATGCGCTGACGTGTAGGTAATTAATTCATTCGATACCGCTTTACACTAAATAGGTACTATATATATATTTACCCGCTGTTATACTAATATTTATCTTAATATTCGCTGTAAGCAATAAGTAGGTATTCATACTCCCAGTAAAAATCGAAAAGTTTCTATTTCGATAATTTTCGCTAAGATTCGTAGATACCTACCCGCTAGTATTTATTTTCATATTACTCACAAATTAATCAACTATTACTATATTTAAAATTCTCATTTCATAATGAAGAAAGCTAACTGGTAAAGCGCTAGCGGTCTGCACCGGTATTGTGCCCACCGCAGAAAATTATGAACTCATTTTTAAATCGCTAGTGAGTAGGTATGAGGATAAACGCATGCTAGCGTCCACATATTTAAAGCAGATCTTGGAATTTAAACCGCTAACTTCCGCTACTTCAAATAATTTTGACATATTTAATGATAAGTTTGTCAGCGCTGTTCGCGCATTATAACATTTAAAAGTTCCAGATTTATTGAATCTAATCTTCGTACAATTAGCATACATAACATAGCTCAGGCATCAGCAGATCGTTAATATGCAGCAGGAACAGAGTTGCAGAGAGAACAGACCCCTGAGGAACACCAGCATTGGTCGACATGGGCTCCGATGAGCATCCGTCGACAACAACTCGGAGGGACCGTTCAGTCAGGAAATCTTTTACCCAGCCAGTCAGGCCAGCGGAAATGCCGTATGCTGGAAGCTTACTCAAAAAGCCAGCGTGCTAACTTGATAACAGTCTTTAAAGCCTGGAGCACAGGTGTGGAGCACAGGTGTGGAGCACAGGTGTGGAGCACAGGTGTGGAGCACAGGTGTGGAGCACAGGTGTGGAGCACAGGTGTGGAGCACAGGCGCAGAGTAGAGCCTGTTGGTGTTCTACGGGATTAATTTTGGAAAGTGTGCGCGGGAACTGCATGACTTAATTCCTCCATCTCCGTTCCATCATCGGACGAGCCATCGTACGGTGACTATCTACTCTTGCGTTAATGACAACAATACGACCCAGACGAAGCATGTCGCGCCTTTTATACCATGAACGTCGAGGGACTGGAACAATTTGCCAGCGTCGGTATTTCCGTCTAACTACAATTTAAGTATCTTCAAGGCTAGATTGAATAAATATAATCTTAATAGACTAGCACGCTTTACCATCATCGATTGCATCACTGCTTACCATCAGGCGGGATTGGGTCAAGCACTAGTTTATTATATTTAAATATAAACGCACACTAACAGTAACACGTACAACGTTCGATCACGAAAATCACATCAAAATCAATCGTTTAGAAGAACATCATGGTCACGTCGCCGACCGCCGCCGCCAACAGTAAACTTAACATATTATTATATGTTCCAATAAATGTAAATGTATAGATAGAAGATGGATTACTTATTTATTGGATATTCAACGGAGGCGACACAATTAGGTACAGCAGTTCACAAGAACAGGGAATATATGCAGATGACAGCAGGCGAAGCTACCCGAAACTTTATCTCTAAGGCCGCTGCCTCGAATCTTGCGGGCAGCGGGGCGGCGGCGGCGGTGGCGAGTGAGCGACAGGATCTTCAGGAGGAGGCGGCTAGACCAGTTCTCGAAAATAGCGGCGCGGCAGCGGGCGGTGTCGGGCAGCGAACGGTGTACAACTTCTCGCGCTCGAATCTTGCGGGCAGCGGGCGGGAAGCGAGCGGTGATCGAGCGGTGATCGAGCGTTAGGAATAAATTTGAATCAAAAAGATGTTGCCGCCATTGTTCAGACATTTATTTCGCGAATAAAAACAAATATCTCGTCGACACAATCGTGAACACAATACTACGCGGCTATAGTGACGCGCGATCTGCCCGCTAGTTTCGAGAACGGGTCTTCGATGCCCGCTCGGCTCCAGCGCCGCTGCCGCCGCCCCGCTGCCCGCAAGATTCGAGGCAGCGGCCTTAAGCATTAGGCTATAATAAATTTATTTTAAAATTCTGAGAGATGGTTGTAGCTTGATGTGTATTTTTTTACTCTCACAATGGTTTTTTTTTTATTTATTTAATCCCATTTATTTGGGGTCGGCCCTTCTGGTCAATCTTCGCCAAGACGATCTGTCCTGGGACGTCTGAGTTGTTAATTGCGTCCTTTTTAGGTATCTGTCAATAACGGACATCCATGTGAGGCGGGGTCTTCCGCGTCTTCTGGGCTGGGTAACAATGTCAAGTACTTTTCTTGTCATGTGGTCCGATGGTCGCCGCATGTCATGACCGTACCACCTTAGGCGGCTCTCCAAAACCTTCTCTTGTATAGGTGTTACTTTAAAACTGCCGCGAATGTGGATATTTTGGATGTGGTCCAGCATTGTTACCCCACTAGCCCATCTAAGCATTCTTATTTCTGCGACATGTAGTTTATGTTTTTGCTGCTTTTTAACCGACTTCAAAAAGGAGGAGGTTACTCAATTCGACCGTATATATGCTTTTTTTTATGTTTGTTCGCGCATATCTTCGTCGTTTATGAACCGATTTTAATAATTCTTTTTCTGTTGGAAAGAAGACGTTCCCAAGGTGGTCCCATGATAAGGATATCAGGGTTTGATGGTGGAAGACCAGAGAAAAAAGGAGAATTTTCAAAAATTGTAGGGGCGACTAGTGCATTTCTTAGCATTTTCATTAAGTATTTTAAAGCACTACAATTTAATAAAGGTCTGGAGTAGATCTGATGATGGAACCGGGAGACAGTCGAAGGAACTCCTCAACAATTCACAGCAGCTACCTTGTGTTTGGGCTCGATTAATTTGTATTGATAAGAACTTTACACCTAGATGGGTTGTGACTGTCATAAGAGCTCTGATAATGAAGACAAAGGCTAGTTTCGGGAACTCCTCAACGGTTTACAGTAGCTACTTTGTGGTAGGACTTAATTCATTTAAATTGATGAGACCTTTGCACCCATTGGGTTAAAATAATGGTCTGCAGTAAATTTGATGATGAAGACGAATTTGAAGATGAATAAAAATTAAAATAAATAAAATTACGTCCTTTTCGGATGCAACTGAATACATAGTACTTTTAACAACTAAAAAGTATAAAATAAAAACTTTTTTACAAAAAAACAACCGACTTCCAAAAACCACTACAAAGCTACTAAAGCTACTAATTTCGGAAGTCGGTGTCAAAAATGAATATACAAAACCAAAGACACCGACTTCCGAAATTAGTTATTTTTCACTTTGTAGTGGTTTTTGGAAGTCGGTTGTTTTTTTGTAAAAAAGTTTTTATTCAGTGGCCAGATACTCTGTCCTTAGTGCGAATGGGCATGCTTGGATCACATAGGACCCCAGAGTGTTAAGGATTATATTGAGGATAAAAAGGCTTGGGCTTGAGCTTCGTCCCATTTCTATACACTGATTGTTCTTTGATTTTTTCTCTTGTAGTTTTAATTTGTAATTGTTTATGTTATTTTTTTTACTCAAAGCCAGTATTACACACTATGTAGCCAAGCATATTGTACGTTACCTGCGGAAATGCATCGCTGACAGGGGTGTTCGGCACTGGTATAGCTACACAGAGGCTAAACTTAGTATTCGGGAACACTGTTGGAGCTGCTGAACCTTGGACAAAACTAATTTTGCTTTGTGTAGATTTAATTTCTTAGTATTGTATAATTGCATGGCACACGTGTGAGCACAATGTACTTGCTGTAAAGCATCTATTTGTTGGGTCAGTCTTTTTTATTGACTTGATTGTGCTCTGGCTGTTGTGAGTATGTCATGCTCACTCAAATGTCTCGCTGGTCGTGGCGTGTGTGTTGGATCATTAGGTTCCCTTCAATATGGTTGAGCTGAATGATGCTAATCCATGCTTCATGTTCGTGAACGGACACCGTCAGAGGGGACTGGTCATCTCTTAGCTGCCACGGCGTATATGAATTTCTGAATTGTTGTTCTTTTTTTTTCCATAATGAACGCTCTTAGCGTACAATATATTTGTCCATCGTTCTCACACGGTTGAAAAATAGAAAACAGAAAGCGAATGATGCAATCAAATATTTGTATCAATAGCTTGACAATTTAAAAGAGTGTCCATGCAGTTTCTTGCCCGTTCTTCTCCATAGGTACCTACTCTTTGGAATGGGCGACTAGCTTCACCTTACTGACTGACCGACCTTCTGACAATTCAAAAGTGCCTGTGACTGGTTTATTTGAAATAAATGCTTTGATTTGATTTGATTTGAAAATGCTTTAGAACCATAGACCACATAGATACGTTGCGACCGCAGCAGCAGTGGACCTCTACAGGATAAAGAATAAGAAGAAGCTTTCGTCTTTATAATTATGGACGAAGTTATCAAAACCACCGGAGATATAGGTATTATAGAGGACTTGACGGTCGATGAGTGTTGTTTGAAGAATGTATGTAGGTGTCTTTGATTGTTCTCGTCTGGTTAACCGTGAGTACTTGCTCAGGCATACCCAAGTAGCTAGAATTATTCATTATCAACTTACCTTGAAATATAAACTTGTGGATTCTGAGGTACCGTATTATGATAATGATGTAATCCCGATCGACTTCGGCCACGGCGACAGCCTTGAACTACGGTTTTGCCGTTGATGTGCTTACTTGTGACTCTCAGTTCACTGGCTCTTCGTTATTCTACAAACCATATTCTAACTTGCTTTTTTCGATTATATAAGTAGTCTGGAAATAATTTCAGGCAAAGGCCTCTTATTCCCTTATTTTCCATTTTGTACAATAAATGTTGGACAGAAAATGTGAAAGGTCTTGGCCAAGTTCAGGAACACTGTCAATCAATTCTTTCCCTTATCCAATTTTATTTTTATCGAGCTAACCGATTCATGTATTGCAGCATTGTTAGATTTCCCGCAGTCGAACTTTTTTTTTTTTCGGGGTGGACATCCTCATAGGATGTCCGCCGCCCTAGGGTGGGCGACGGGGTCTGTCAGACTTTTACTGACTAAAACCACCCCGGTGTCTCTTCGCCGCGGGAGTCTAAATTCTTCCCCAGCCCCACACTCTCGTGCTGGCCCGGTCTACCCGGGCCTCGTCTCCGGCATGGGGTAGTGGGGTGTTAAGCTACCCCGTGCATCGCCTCAGAGGCGCGCGCTGACACTCGCGCGCGCCTCCGCCTCGGGGTCCATCAAATAGGGGGCGGGGACTTCCCCATGTCCCTCGCCCCTGGACCCATTCATGGGGGGCGGAAGAGGACGTTTCCGCCCTTCTTCGGCGCCCGGTGCGTCTTTTGCGGCCCGGGAAGGGAGTTGAGATCTCCCTCTCCCGTTCCGCAGCTTCCTTCTGCGACATCACGTCCTCGCAGAAGGACACCACTGCGTCCCACGACTCTGCGCTGCCGGCCATCCTCCGCACTACTGCCGGCAGCGTCAGGTCGCCTCCTACTTCATTTGTGAGGACACGGCGCTGCTCCTCCCAAGCTACACACTCGGAGAGCGTGTGCTGCGCCGTGTCCCCCCCGCATTTGACGCAGTGGTGGCACCGAGCGTCCGGCTCCCTGCCTAGGCGACACAGGTACTTGCCGAAGCAGCCGTGCCCCGACAGCACCTGAGTCACCCTGAACGACAGGGAGCCGTGGCTTCCCCCGAGCCAGTCGTCGAGTACTGGCCGGATCGCCTCGACGGTAGCGAGGCCGGCGGTAGGGCGCATAAGCCTCTGCCGCCAGTCCGCCACCAGGACCTGACAGAGCTCCCCTCGGCGCAGCTCGATCTGCCGCTGCGCCGGACTGGAGCCCCGTGTCCGCTCTTCCTCGCGCCATCGGTACAATGACGCGAGTACTTTCGCTCCCGCAGCCGAACCTAAATTAGGAAGAAGAACTTTTGACAGAATTGGAAGAATTGAGGTGGGACTAAAGTTGCTGATACGGTCCTTGTCACCATCTGTGTGAAGGCCTGTGGACATGCACAGCACGTTGTAGCAAGGTTTCAAATACTTGAGTGATAACGGGGGATTGAAAGTGAGCATACCTTTTCAGTTACCGGCCCGGGATTTGGTCGGATCCAACAGCACTATTATCCCTCAAACCTTGAAGGAGTTTTAGGATCTCCGTCTCGTCCTTGGGAAATATGACTAAGAAATGAAAAGGAACGGTATTCACGAGATTATCAGCCTTGTTTCTGGGCAGGAATGATTGATAAGTGATTTGCAAATAACTTTACGACGCGATTTATACGCCTTCGACGGTAAGACATACTGTTCATTTTATGTTGACATCACCATCTGTGTTACCTACCTATGTTCTACAAATAAATATCTGATTCTGATTCTGACGATGCTGAGATTATTGCAAACTTATTAGAAATAGTGTGTCGTAAACACATAAGCCAATTGATAAGCAGATCGTACTGCCTCGATTACAAATATCATCAGACCGACCCGTCCTCATCAAACAAACCTCCGTTATTATTATCTCACTATTGATCCTCCGATCCTTCAGTATGGAGGACGGGGCTCCTATTTACATCTCCACTAAAGGGACGCTTACACTAAACAAATATATCGCTTCACACTTGAGGTTCCCGATCCTGGCGCGTGTTCGTCACTAGTTTATAAGTGGGAACTAAATAAACAGCCGTCGGTTCGGTCCTTCGAGACGGGAGCGGTTAAAGTCGCGTTAAACAGACAAACTATTATAAGAGTATCGTCAGTTGAGTGCTCGGCGGGAGTACACACGCTGAAGTGCTATTATGACATGTTTATTGTAGGAATATAATTGATGGAAACCTTCCAGGCAGGCGTTCACATTTGTGCTATTGTCAGATATGTCTTAACAGCCCAAGTGTTCTTAGATAGGTGACATTAAAAAAAACAAAATGGCGGATGTTTGACGCCGTATTGTGAGGTAACAAAAGAAAAAAATCTGCCAAGCATATCGAGTGGGATATCAAAATGAAGAATTTTAAACGTTTTAGGCGACGTAGTTGTTTTTGCACCTGTATGAACAGAGTAGTGCTTTGATAAAAATAATCAATCAATCAACTTCGCCTACTGCAGTCCACAGCCGGACAGCGTCCCCCTCTCCCAGACTGAGCCACAACCTTTCCTTGCCCTTCCTCCCAGACTGAGCCACAACCTGTCCTCAACCTTCCTCCCAGACTGAGCCACAACCTGTCCTCGACCTTCCTTCCGCAACCACTTCTTAAGGTCGCCGGTTGATCTAGCTAGGGACATTTGACTCTTATCAATATATACGTGGTTTTCAGTCCTGGGGCTCGTCTATTCCCCTGGCCATCGGTCCTTCGACAAACATGGCCACTGCAATTTCATTTGGCTTACTCTGCAGGTTATGCTGATTACTCTACTTCTTTTTCAAATAATTTTATTTGGGATTATATCTATGTGTACTGTCCACAACTTATAAGTATACTGAATAATAAAAGTATCATCCATACTAATATTATAAATGCGAAAGTAACTCTGTCTGTCTGTCTGTTATGCTTTCCCGCTTAAACCTCTCAACCGATTTTGATGAAATTTGGCACAGACAATCTTTAGACCCTGAAAAAGGACGTAGGCTACCATTTACTGAAAAAAAAAAAAGATGTTCCAAGGGAAATCTAAAAAGCGAGATAAAACCGAAGTCCATGCGGGCGAAGCCTAGTTTAATTATAATGCTTTTAATACAAACGAGTTATTAATGTCCACTAGTTTCTGTAATTTTATTAGTTGTCGTTCAGGGAATTATTATTTTTTCACGTCAATCACGTCTGCTCATTGGACATTAATTGCAGAACGAATGGCAAACTGCCAACTTATATCGTTTAATGTTATTGACATTTGTGACACCAATCGTATCAGAACAATAATCTTCGTAACCAATTAAAAACGTTCAAAATGCAGTCGCTATCTCATCACAGCGACAATCAATGTCAGAAACTTGTCAATGTTGGGAAATTATGTAGAGGCATTTTTGACAGTTTGACGCTGAGGTCATATTAAATAATATTATTATTATTATTTGAGGTTGAGGTCAAATAACATATACGCATATTAAACCAGAGGTAAACTAAAGGAATCTCAACAAGTAACCTTTTATATTGTAAGTTTTATTCAAATACTGAAGTATAGTGGAAATAAAAAGTGTTTTTTTTTTGTGTTTTATTTTCTTACATACGCAATCTATGTAGGTATGTTTATTTCCAGAGCAGTTATGCTGGAAGAGATATCTAAAGAGATAGACATCACCTTTGTATATCCTTCCCATTTCTTTCTCTTTTACACTAACTTAATTTTTCACCAATATATAAACTGAAGTCAAAACACTACAGTCGAAACAGTTACAAAATATCCAACGCAAAGTTAATACAACTTCGCGTCGGTTATTTTGTAAATACATTAGCATATCCAATTCAGTGGTAGATTGTGGCCAGTTCAGTATTCCGAGGAAAACATGACTGGTATAATATTCGGGTCACAGCGCAGTGCTGCTATATCCCATCCACCGCGGCCTTCACACCTGGATTATGACTACATGTATCGCGTGGAGCGGCCGCGGTAAATATGTGCTACTTTAGTCCGCCATCATACATGTTGAATTAGTTACTATTTTTTTATTTTTTTTTATTAGTTATAAACTAGTGCTTGACTGCAATCCCGCCTGATGGTAAGCAGTGATGCAATCGTTGATGGTAAAACGCACTAGTTTATTAAGCCTAGACGGCCGGACGGAAGATATCGTATCGAAAATACGCTTTGTATCTGTTTAAATAATATAGGTCGGAAGACAAAACTATAATTTGGTATCTTGGAGTGAAGCTTTGTGTAGTGGATCTGTTCAGTGGCTACAAGTTGACACATCGAGCTTGGTCATAGTATCGTTCTAAACTTCAACCAAAGCGACCAATATTTCACTTGTTTATCTTTTTACCCCAAAATCACGTGTGAAATGTTACCGCGCTCACAAAACGTACTTTACGAGCAGTAAAAACTTGCAGCCATCTCAGTATCTTCGCAGCCATAAGGATAAAAATCCAGTGGCACATTTATATAAGTGTCCGACCACATGACTCTTAACATCACGTATATAAGGTTAATTTTCCAACTGATAGTGATTTACGGTCGACGCAAAGGTGTCCACTTTTCTTTTGTTATTGCAACAATGGCTGCTCACGAAGTTGTGACATTCATTGCAGCTACTTTACGTTTGCTGACTACTGGCGCCCGCCGGTGCGCAAGTACTACTGATGGTGCTTTTATTTTGTTGGGTAAAATAGAAGATAATCTTTTACATAAAATAGCTAAGTATGTAAATATATTTTCTACCAGCATTCAAAAATTGAAGATGGGAATCCACATGGCAATTTATTTTATTTACATTAATGTAATATAATTTATATACATTAATTTATTGTTTTCAATTTTAACCTTAGTTTTATTTATATTAAATTCATATAAAAGAAATTTAATAACTTCAGTTTACGTCACTTATTAATTTATTAAGAATTTCCTGTAATTTATTTTAATTTTACTCAATTATTTATTAATGTTATAATTTTGAAGACCACAATGTTTTGCTTTTTTATTTTTTATTCGGAATTTCATTCCAATGTTATAATTTGATCAATCTTATCTCCATGATTCATATATTATGCATGTTGTGTTTATCTGTAAGTAATTGATGCACTGTTATTTTACCCTTGGGAATGTATTATTTGGTTGTTTTTGTGTAATCAATTTTTGGTGAACGTAATAAAATAAAATAAAATAAAAAAGGCCTGGTTTATTCCTCCGGGCTCCAAATCTGTGCGGAAATTCACACTTGTAATGTTACCATGTTCAAACAAAGTATGTTGATTCGTCGCGTTCCGGCATAATGTCTGGTGAAGCCGTACGGAGGACGGGTCTAAGCAGATTTGTTGCTATACGTGCTGGGTATGATGCGCAAAAATTTGTTGTGTCGGGAGTTTGGCCGTGGAGGGTCTCCAGATTAATCTCCCTCTGGCGCAGCATCATTGGTCGTGTTGTTGGGTTTACCATCGCATGACCTCGCTCAACTGCTGTCTTCATTCCTATTCACTAAGTTTTTTTAACTGAATAGGCTTAATAAACTATCGCGCTTTACCTTCAACGATTGCATCACTGCTTACCATCAGGTGGGATAGCAGTCAGAAACTAGTTCATAATTATTAAAAAAAAAAAAAATCATAAGGTCACTGTTATTTAAAACATTCGAAGTCTAACAATATGTCTAAAACCTGAAACACGACCTCTTAGAAAAAGAAAAAATCCTGAAGGTTTATGTCAATAATACATTCATATAAACTTGTTCATAAAGTTGTTTTGTGAAGTTGAAAACACCGTGCTCATCAGGGGCTGGTACACATACTGTCGACTCTGGTCCTTAAGTGTGACGCGATCGTAAGCAAGTAATAACCCCATAAAAAGCAGGGCCTACATCTGATCGATCACTCATCGCTATAAAGAGCTTTCGCTGTACTGTTCAAGTTCAGATCCATCCATCAATCTTGCTGTGTGCTCTAGGGCTTATATAATCTAATAACGGGGTGGAGGTTAGCAGGGTAATATCGGCCTCCATGGATGTGAGGAGAATAATAATTATGAATTTTCATAATATATCGAGACTTCTCTGTGTCTTGAAAATGCTAAAACGTCGCGCGTCGTGCGTCAGCTCCGGCTGTCACTGGTAGATCTTTGACATTCAAAGGCCTACAGTCTGACAAAAAGTCTATAAAAATCAAAATCAAATTTTTCCAGTCCCTCGATGTACGCGGTATAAAGGAGGAAGCGAAACGCTACGTCCGGATCGTAGTGATGTTAACAACGTAGGGGTGAAAACTCGCCGTACGACGGGTCGTCCGATGCTGGAACGGAGATGGGGGAATTAAATCGTGCAATTCCCTCGCACACTCCCCAAAATGCATCCTATAGAACACGGAAAGTGTGGCTACTCTACGCCTGTGCTCTAGGCTTTGGAGACCGTCTCGAGTTAAATCAGGGTCACCAATCGGCCTCTTCGCACACCTCTCCACTGAATCCAAAGTGGCCAGGTGACACTTAGCAGCACCAGCCCAAATGTGGCTGCAGTACTCCACATAGGAACGGACCTGTGCTTTGTACAACATTAGAAGCTGCGCTGGTGTGAAGTACTGCCGGGCCTTTGCGATAACGCCAAGTTTTCTGGCAGCTACCTTGGCCTTAAGACTCAATGAACCGCCCAAAGTTTAGGTTCGAGGAAATCTCAACTCCCAAAAGCTGAAGGCGGTCGGTACACTTCAAGGATACATTTCGAAAAGTAGGAGCCAAGGTGAAAGGGCTCCTTTTGGCGGTGAAAAGACACGCTTGTGTTTTGGCGGCATTGAATGCTACAAGACTGTCATTGCCCCATTCGGCCTGTAGTGCAACACTCGTTCGCTCTACCATAGCCTCTCTTTCGGACCGGATTGATTCCTTACTAGCCCGAGCATCCGGCAGGTATCTCTCCATAACTGTGCTGTCATCTGCATACCCATATATACCGGGCATCAGCAGATCGTTAATATGCAGCAGGAACAGAATTGCAGAGAGAACAGACCCTTGAGGAACACCGGCATTAGTCGACATGAGCTCAGATGAGCATCCGTCGACAACAACTCGGAGGGACCGTTCAGTCAGGAAGTCTTTTACCCAGCCAGTCAGGCTGGTTCTTAAATTTATGTTTATAGATCGCTATGTTAGGCCAAGAAGCATATCACATAGTTGAATGCATAATACATATAATTAATATTAATTAATCATGGTAGAGGTAAACACAGTTATTCAGCGTATTGTGTCAAAATGTCACATTATGGACCTACCTACTGTATACGACCGAGGTCGACTTGGAGAGGATGATTAAATGAGACTACTGGACTACTGTACCAACCCGTATAATATTAATTTTAGTTACAGTAAATCACAATAGAGGCGCTGCTCTCACTCACAAAATTATAAAAATCCTAACCTCTTATACTTTTGCTTGTAACGAAACCATAGCGCGATCTAATTCGACGCCAACGCCATCTAGGGAGGTAGTCGGTACTAAATTCCGAACCCATACACATTTTATATGCGATCGCGCTAGGGTCTCGTTACTTGCTTGAACATACCGCCCACCAAGGACATATATTGGATTATATCCTTCACTACCGCCCACCGTGCCCATTTAGGTTGAGGTCAACAAAAGGCGCGCCAATGTCCCTGGTGCGGGCTTAACCAATTTAACAATCAATTTAAAAACTAATAACAGAACATTTAAGAAATTTAAAATCAAATAACAAAACCAAATAACAAGAACATGACATGTTTAAATAAAACCTTAACATTAATTTGTTGGTAACACGCACAACTTGGACGTCGGACGTTTTATTTTAGCCGACTGTGTCCGTATTGTTACTACACGTGTAACACCATCCGATCCCGGATGTTTTTTCCTCGAACCTACTTAGCAACCACTTGCTAGGGAGCAAATTGTCCTCCTTAACTAACACCACCTTACCAATAGATGGCTTCGGTGTTTTGTAAGCCCACTTATGCCGTTACAGAAATTGGTGAAGGTAGTCGTGCGACCATCGACGCCAAAAATTCTATATCATCCTTTGATGCAATTGCCATCGATGTAAATTACGTACGTTCGATCGTTCGTAATTTGAGTCCGGGCGTACCACCTTAGCTTTTGATGTTACCAAAGAAGTATGAACGTTGCCCAAATGATCTACTACTCTTAAGGTAAACCACTGCCGCGTACGCTAGTTTTGAAGCGTCTGAAAACCCGTGTAGCTCTAACCTAATGTTATCAGAACTAGTGTGTAACCATCGAGAATTTTTTATCTGACCCAGAGAAGCCAAGCCTTGCCGGTAAGTACTCCATTCATCTTATAAGTTGCTTGGAATCTCTTGATCCCATTGTAATCCAGCTAACCACAATTTTTTGAAGATATATTTTAGCTAAGATTACACTGGGTGCCAACCATCCCAGAGGGTCAAATAAACGCGATATTTCGGAAATAATTTTTGTTTCAGTTACAGGTCCAGTTATTAGAAGTATAGTAGTGTATCAGAAGAAGTCGCCGCGGTTCCAGGTGAGTCCTAATATCTTTACCATACCTTTTTTTTTTATTGTTCTTTCCTAATTTTGATTCTAAGCCTTTCTCACCAACCTTGCCGCTTAGATTTGCATTACGTAAAGGTAATCCTACTTTATACCTTCCTTCCTTATTACGCAATGTAGAATCCTTAAACAAATTTTCACACTCGACTTCATCCTCCGTGAGGATCTTGTTTGTTACAGACGATTCCGCATTTAACTCCCAATATTTTCTTAGCATTTCATCATCTTGGATACTGGAATGCATCACGGTAATGTGTGAATGCATTTTAGGACTACTGTCCACCTCAACCGCTCCCGAGAGTATCCAGCCGAACGCAGTGCCCTGAGCTAAGAGCGTCCCGTTGGAGTTGGTCTGTACCCCGTCCCGAATAATTTGGCTGTACACCTCGGCACCTAACAAAATATCTATTTTGTTAGGTCTGAAGTACTCCGGATCAGCCAAATCAGTTTCGCTTATGTCTACCCAATCTACCTTGGTTACCTTGGTAGCTGGGAGAAGTGCCGTGACCGATTTTAGCACGTAAGCGTTTACCCGTACTTTGAACGTTGGATCAACTCTCGATCCAATCGTCACCTCTACCCTTGCAGTGGAAGTGGTACTTCTATCACCGCCAACACCTAACACCGTATTTTGTACAGGTATTTTCTTCAAACCTAGATACTGGACTATCGATTCCGTAACAAAGGATCCCTGCGATCCCTGATCCAGTAACGCCCTAACCACGCGATAAGTCCCATGTTTCGACTCAGCCTTTACTAAGGCCGTGGGTAATAATACCGTGTTCCTTTTGTTTCCTGTCGAAAAACATGAGACTATTGGGTTATCCTGCACATGTGCGGCGATAACCTTTTCCTCATTAGCAGATGAGGTTCCCTCTTGAGCAGCATTACTACCCTCACCAATAACCGACCCAGCAACACCCGTGGGGTGTAACAACAAATGGTGGCGGCGTTTACACGCCTGGCACCTTTGAGTATTTTTGCAGAACCTGACAGAGTGGTTACTATTTAGGCAAATAAAACATAATTTCTTCTCATGTACTATACTTCTACGGCTATTCAAAGACTCTTTACAAAACTTAGGACAAGACGAAATCCGATGATCAGCTGAGCAATACGCGCAAGTGACATGTTTTTTGTCCTTTGATACATGAAATGATTGTGCATTTTTTGGGGGTTTGTCTATTTTATCGTCTAGATTTTCCAAACCTCGGAAGCGACTTATTAAAAATTCACTAAAATTATTAAACGTAGGCAGGTCATCCGCGGGCTCGGATGCTACCTTTAATTCCCAAGCTTTCCGAGTTTCTTTGTCTAGCTTTGTACTAACTATATAAATTATCAAGATATCCCAGGATGAAACATTAATACCCAAATTTTCTATTGAACGCAAACAGTCCGATGTAGTAGTAATTAATGTTTTGATATCTGAAGCTGATTCTACCATTATAGCCTTTTGACCTAATAGACGTTTTAAGACCCCGTTGGCTATAAATCTTTTGTTGTTGTACATAGCCTCTAGTTTTTCCCAGCTTGCCTTATAGTTATCAGCAGTGACATTTACATTTCTCAATAATTGTTCGGCCTCTCCCGTTAAATATCCCTTGAGATAATACATTTTCTGTGCATCATCCAGCCTGTTATTTGTATGAATTAACCCTACATATAAGTCCCGAAAAGTCTGCCACTCGAGATATTTACCGGAGAAAACTGGTATTTTGACCTCTTGTAATCTAAAATTGATCGATTCTTTACTATTACTAGGTCCCGGATTACTGTTAGCTTCCGCAGATTGGATGTTACATTTTGATATTAATTCCTTTAACTCACTTTTGAACTGTATATATAATTCTTCGACATCATCATACACGCAATTTTTATAGTAATTTGAACTATATAAATCTGGCTTTTTAATTTCGCTAATTATTGTAACATGAGTTTTACTAAATAATTGCCACTGTTGTTCGAGATTCTCTAATCGTGTTTCAAGATATGACACAGTGCGACGCTCTTTTGAACATTTTTTGAAATTATTTATAGCCTTACTTATCTTTGACCTCACGTCTTCTTGGATGTCATTTAATGAATCCATTTTATAAACAATAATCCGAACAAAAGAAAACACAAAATACCAATTTACAAGAAATACAAATTATCGAGAAATTGCACACACAATAAAGTAACAAAAATAACAACTTGCAAAAAACACAAAAATTGAAGGTAGAAGAAATTAATTATTTACTAAAGTCCACTAAACAATCTTCTTGCACTTCAATACTTTCACAAATGTATAAGTATCCGATAAGTTTTTAAAATTTTACAAGTCTTTTCGAAGTATGTTTCTATATAAAATCGGGCATAGATTCCTCGTATGAACCACTTTTTCTTTAAAATTTTACAAGTCCACAATCACTAAAGAATGTCAAAGTTAATTTACTAATGAGAATAAAACTCAAAATTGACTGGCACTGATTAATATCTTCTAAGTTAAATTCCTCCTGATAATAAGATTGCAAATTGTACTCACGATTTTTTCCACTAAATTCACTCACTGACACTTATGACGTAGCGTTGACCTGCACCACAGACGTGGCGCCCTCTGCTTGTTTGTCCACGAACTTCTGCTTTCCGCCTTCGCGCCGCCCTCCAGATGTTGCCGCCCACCAGTGACGCTCCACCGCCTGCACCACCAGCTGCTCCCGGCTCCTTCCGGTTCCACCTTCAGGTACCTCTCACCTGGTACCCCAATGAAGGGGATGCTCTGGACAGCGATCCACTGCCCAGTAATGACGCGAAGGGTGGTTAGTCTTTGCCACCACCGGAGACCACCACAAAACACTCCCGGCCAATCCGGCTCGAAGGACCATGTATACGACCGAGGTCGACTTGGAGAGGATGATTAAATGAGACTACTGGACTACTGTACCAACCCGTATAATATTAATTTTAGTTACAGTAAATCACAATAGAGGCGCTGCTCTCACTCACAAAATTATAAAAATCCAAACCTATTATACTTTTGCTTGTAACGAAACCATAGCGCGATCTAATTCGACGCCAACGCCATCTAGGGAGGTAGTCGGTACTAAATTCCGAACCCATACACATTTTATATGCGATCGCGCTAGGGTCTCGTTACTTGCTTGAACACCTACTTCATCAGTCAATGCAAAAAAAATAAACAGGTCCACAATAATTTGTCATTCAGAAACACATCAGACGTATCAATTAATAACTGTTTTCATTTTGTTTCCAACCGTAACATTCAATTTTAACGCCACCTGTAATTTATCCCAAGAAATATCGTATAAGCCAATAAGTGGGTTGTGGAGGTTGGGTAGACCGACGCTCCTCCATGTAATAAACTGGTATTTATTTGCATCTGGTTAACTGCAAGGCGCCTCCAAAAGTTGAGGAAAGGCAGGCTGATGGAGATTAGTAAAACAGCTGAATACCATCCTTAATGTGAAAATTGTTTGCTGTGCTACTGTCTGCATGTGCACTGTATTAATAGAGCCAACAGTGTAGCTGTAGCTGTAGGGTATAACGAACGATGAACAACTCTTCATGGCACGTTGTAGTTACACTGTTATATTACACACATAAATAAGTATGTAACAAAAGTGTTAAATAACGGATGCAAAAGTATCGTGTGAAGGATCTAAATTATATAATCATCATCATCTTCGCGTTTAGTCCCGGTTGCATTCGCGACTTTCGCATTCTCCTCCAATTCGTACGATCTTTATCATCCTATGATGTGAGATTTTTCGCTCGCAGGTCATCTCTTACAACGTCAAGACAGCAGTTCTTTCTCACTATCTAAATTATACAGTATGTTAACTAACAGAGGGCGTTCCCGTTAACCCGAAATAGTATAGCATACATACATGCTAAAAAAAATATTTCCATTCGAAAACAAAATGTTTTAAATTTTTTTCAATATGAAAATATTCAATAAAAATTTTAAATTGACATGTAAAAGAAACACACTGTACACGCGAACATGAAAGACGGCAATGTCGCAATTTATTTATGAATGACGAGCCGCGTATGCGGCGGCGATCTAAGATCTAATTGATTGATGTGTGTTGGTTGATGTGTGTTGGGCAATGCAACGTTAGGTAGATACTATTCCGCGCTACTATTTTGATTTAAAACAGGAAGTTTCAAATTTATTTTCAATTATAATTTCTTTTTATTCGCATTATTTTATGCTTATTTTTCTATGCTGATATTTTTATTTTAATCTATTAATGATATATATTAACGAGTTTAAGGGAACGCCCTCTGTTATTTAACATACTGTATAATAAACTAGCATATGTCTCCGACTCCGTCTTCTTATGCATCACATTCTACACAGTAACGTGACTTATTCCTTAGTCTCCACCTGCGTCACATGTGCTCGCTTGTATTTTGTCATTGAAGTAGTCCAACTCTCGATCATCCATGACGAGTACGAAACTGCCCATAGTCTAGTAAGCCCTGGTAGATTCTCAGGATTTTTTGTACAACGGGCACTCCTTGTTAGTCACCATACAGTTCGCGGTATCGGTTATGTGCCACGGCTAAACGTTGATCAGTCATAATGTAGCACATTACCATATCTAAGGACTCCCGATTAGAAGACGTAGACGGTATTATAAACAGCATTCGGTTTATCTTCATGGCTTGAAGTACTGTGAATACCTCAAGTGGCGAAAATATAAAACCTTATCGGAAATTACATTTTCGAGCAAATTGAGGTTGAAACTCTCGAGTCGTGGGGTCCGAGTGCTCATTGCCTTTTCAATGAACTCTCCAACCGGCTTGTTGACACTTCCCGTGACCCAAAGGCTAGATTTTACCTTGGGCCAGGGGCTTAGAATTGCCATATAACACGGCAATGTCGTCAGTCTTTTGGGTACATTATCCAGTCGACTGCGATGCGGAGGAATTTTTCGACGCTCGATTTTAGTTAGTTAACAGTTATACTTAGTATACGGGTCGTAATAATTAAATGAATAACATGTAAATAGTATATTTTATTTTAATGTGTTTGGGTGGCTTGCAGCTATCAAACACATAGAAGTAGTGACCAAAATGACAACAAGCCTCCACAGTTAGAAATAGAATATTGTTGTACTCATTTGCAAAGTAACTAACTATAAGTTTAAGATGATGGCGCACTACTAGCGCCATCTTTTGAGAAATACGTCGGAACGAGATTCGACAACTGTCAGTCTGGTGGAGCGTTGTGTCTATGGTCAGCGCGGCCATATTGAACTTATTTATTTATTTAAACTTTTTTTTTTTACATATAATAAACCAGCGCTTGACCGCAATCCTGCCTGATGGTAAGCAGTGACGCAATCGTTGATGGTAAAGCGCACTAGTTTATTAAGAGCCTATTCACTCTAGCCTTGAAGACACTCAAATTGTAGTCCGACGGAAACACCGCCGCAGGCAAATTGTTCCAGTCCTTCGATGTACGCGGTATAAAGGAGGAGGCGAAACGCTTCGTCCGGATCGTAGTGGTGTTAACAACGTAAGGGTGGAAACCAGCCGTACGACGGGTCGTCCGCTGGTGGAACGGAGATGGGGGAATTAAATCATGCAATTCCCTCGCACACTCCCCCGAAATGCATCCTATAGAACACCGAAAGGCTGGCTACTCTACGCCTGTGCTCTAGGCTTTGGAGACCAACTCGAGTTAGATCAGGGTCACCAATCAGCCTCTTTGCACGTCTCTCCACTGAATCCAAAGTGGCCAGGTGACACTTGGCAGCACCAGCCCAAATGTGGCCGCAGTACTCCACACACGAACGGACCTGTGCTTTGTATAACATTAGAAGCTGCCCAGGTGTGAAGTACTGCCGGACCTTTGCGATAACGCCAAGTTTCCTGGCAGCCACCTTGGCCTTGGACTCAATGAACCGCCCAAAGTTAAGGTTCGAGGAAATATCAACTCCCAAAAGCTGAAGGCGGTCGGAACACTCCAAGGACACATTTCACTTTCGTACATGGGCTGTACAGTAGCGGACTTAATGCCTTAGGCATTCTCTACCAGTTAATCTCGGGTGGTGAAGAGATTAGATGGCAGGTGCTTATAGAAAAAAATGTAAAGAAAAAACAAACTCTTAAGACTATTTAAAAAAATATTTAAATAAGGTATATTTTATTTTATATATATACACATACATTTTTATTTTATTATATACACATACATATAATTACGAAAGTATATATTTATAATATTATATACAAAACTAAAACTGGGGAGAAAGGTGTTGATTCTACCCTAATTTTTACAAAAATAACTCTGCAATTTCCGCTTAAATGCAAACCGATGGGCGGCCATCCTAGTATCAAGAGGAAGCGCATTCCAGAGAAGAAAGAAGAATGGATTGAATATGAAATGCAGAATGAACAAAGTCAGAAGTATGTGAAGGACAGAGTAAGAGGAGATTGTTAGAAGAACGCAGATTCTATGTGTATGAAGAACAAAGATATTGGAAGTGAGTAACAAAATAAGGAGTGGGAAAAAAGAAAATTTCTTCTCTGGCGAATGGCCATCCATTTGAGTTTAGTTAGACCTGTAGCTAGGATACATGGTCATATTTCTTGAGAATGAATATGAACCTGATCCCATTGTTGAGTAATCTATTAAGCTTATCCAGTAAAGCCACATTCAGATCAAAGTATCACACGTCACCATAATTATAGGGAAAATCAGAGTCTCACAAGCATCAGCAACAGCAAGGTTTTCGTTTTAGCGGGTAAGAAGTTTCTCAGGCGATATAGCGAACCCAGGGTACCGTTGACCCTTTGACTGACGTTGCCAGCTAAGCGTCGAGTCAATATGTAAACCAAGATCTTTGTCAGTAGAGGTAATGGGCATGAGTATGACGGTATATACCAGTGTAAAATATACAGACTAGCATAATTAATATACCAGTATAAAGTACGGTGTAAAATAATTAAGGTAATGTTAAGTAGTGTTAAGGAATGTTAAGGAATAAGTGTTCTTGTTCTATATAATTGGTATGACGTTGACGATGTTCTAATGGGTATGACGGTACCATTGAAGATAAGAGGAGGAAGAGAGTCAAGAGTTAACCTACATACCATGCGTGAGCCTGACAGTTTAAGGAGTTTCGGTCCTAAAACCTACCAGACCAGTCTTTGATAGCCTCCGTCTACCCGCCTTCACTATTGTTTCGAACGTCAACGGCGAGCGCACCACTTTTGCGACAAATCGCTTTTGTTCCGAGTAATCTTGTGCCTTGTTGTTTCAAAATTAATTAAAACTGATTGATTAAGTGATTTCCTAATTACTAGTGAATGGATTTTAGTGAATTTCTGAAAGGAAGATATTTTCTCCTATTAAATAACTTGTAGCGATTATATAACACAATAGTGATTGTGACTTTAGTGATTCTTTGTTGGTTCCCACCAACATTACAATTTATAAATATATAAGACATGGCTATTTCTGCTGATGAAGGGCATCCACCCAGAAATGTAACACGCAGAGTGAGTTAAATTTGGTTAAAAACTTTGACCTTGGCAAAATGCTCAATGACCTCAGCAGAGCTTCTCAACAAGTGGGTCTGAAGATGAACATGGTTGAGACGAAGATCATGTCGAACCCACTCCAATTCTAGTTGGTTACTCTGCACTCGAAGTTGTTGAGGAGTATATATACCTGGGATACACAGTCCAACTTGGTAGATCCAACTTCGAGAAAGAGGTGTCTCGTCGAATCCAGCTCGGCTGGCCAGCGTTCGGGAAGCTAGGTACGCTCAAAGAAATGTATTTATACAAATTCTTTGGGTACGCTATATCCAAGATACCACAGAGTCTCAAGACTAAAGTCTTTGACTAGTGTGTGTTGCCAGTGATGACTTATGGAACTGAAACGTGGTTGCTCACAATGGGCCTTATACGAAGGCTCAGAGACACACAAAGGGCGATTTTTCTGCGCGATCGAATCAGAAATGAAATGAGGAGATCCGCAGAAGAACCAAAGTGGACCTCTATAGGGTGTAGAAGAAAAACATTGACTGAGGGAACCCTATAAGAATAAGTACGGTAAATTGTGCAACTGCAATCCTTAATTGTGCTAATTAATTAATTGTGTAAATGCAGACGATGTGGAGTGATACCTGCCGGATGCTCGGGCTGGTAGGGAATCAATCCGGTCCGAAAGAGAGGCCATGGTTGAGCGAACGAGTGTTGCACTGCAGGCAGTCTCCGAATGGGGCAATGCTAATCTTGTAGCATTCAATGCCGCCAAAACATAGGCGTGTCTTTTCACCGCCAAAAGGAGCCCGTTCACCTTGGCTCCTACTTTTCGGAATGTGTCCTTGGAGTGTTCCGACCGCCTTCAGCTTTTGGGAGTTGAGATTTCCTCGAACCTTAACTTTGGGCGGTTCATTGAGTCCAAGGAGGAAACTTGGCGTTATCGCAAAGGTCCGGCAGTACTTCACACCTGGGCAGCTTCTAATGTTATACAAAGCACAGGTCCGTTCGTGTGTGGAGTACTGCAGCCACATTTGGGCTGGTGCTGCCAAGTGTCACCTGGCCACTTTTTTTTTTTTTTTTTTTATTGTTTGCCAGAGTGGAAATCCTCATGGACGCCCAGACTGACTCACTAATGAACCTGTCTGCAGTGCTGGATTCAGTGGAGAAACGTGCAAAGAGGCTGATTGGTGACCCTGATCTAACTCGAGTTGGTCTCCAAAGCCTAGAGCACAGGCGTAGAGTAGCCAGCCTTTCGGTGTTCTATAGGATGCATTTCAGGGAGTGTGCGAGGGAATTGCATGATTTAATTCCCCCATCTCCGTTCCACCAGCGGACGACCCGTCGTACGGCTGGTTTCCACCCTTACGTTGTTAACACCACTACGATCCGGACGAAGCGCTTCGCCTCCTCCTTTATACCGCGTACATCGAGGGACTGGAACAATTTGCCCGCGGCGGTGTTTCCGTCGGACTACAATTTCAGTGTCTTCAAGGCTAGAGTGAATAGGCTTTTAATAAACTAGTGCGCTTTACCATCAACGATTGCGTCACTGCTTACCATCAGGCAGGATTGCGGTCAAGCGCTGGTTTATAATTTGTAAAAAAAAGACTGTAAATGATATCATAAAAAAAGAATGAATTTTACAATTAAATAATTACTTATTCAGTTTAATTTTGCCGAGGCTCTAGATTGCCCTATGGGACATGACCAGCATGTTCACAAGCATTCTTATCGTGTATATAATCCTGTAATTTGTAATACATATCGATATGGTCACCTATCCACGCGCCGACCGCGGCAAACGTAGTTTAACCTTTCTATCGACTCACATGGCAGTTATAACTTAGCTACGTGGCCTTCCTTCAATACTATACTTTGTGTATAAATATATCTCATGCTTCTCACTGCAGAATCCATGTTCGTTTATATGTTCAGCTCGCTCAATATTGTCGTTTCTTGTAAAGTAAACAGTAAACGTTTTGAGTCAACAAGCGTCACATTTGCTTACGAAACGTTTTTTATTCTGACATTCTTACTGCATGTCGTGTGTCAATATTTACTGAATCAGTAAAATAAATAGCTACTTTTGGCAACGTAAGTTCTATAAATCCCCTGATACAGACATCTCTTAGCAACAGACTGCAAATAATAAACCGTTTTTGTTATTTGTAGCAAATGATTTGCAGTGATAACTTTTTTAGCACGATTTGGAAGTCGATGTAACGAAACAGCGACAATAAAAAGAGACAGAAACATAAATTGATAAGATTTGACGTGAGAAAACAGTAGATGTAGTATGTACCAATGAAATGTATAATAATTATCTAACTTTGTATCACTATGATCATTATTAAAACCTACAATTATCTTCTTGTATACATTTTTAATTCGTCTCATTTTCTTGAAACGAATATTTATCAATCTTTCACTTCTGCACGTGTAAATTGCATACAAGTTTTTTTAGTTCGTGGAGGTATGTACCTACAGATGAACTTAATGGAAAGTCAATAAATTACTGCACATATAATATCGTTACATAAATAAATAAATAAAATAAAGTATCAGTATCACATTGGAATCAGAACAACCCACGGAACAAGCGGGATTTAGAAAAAGCTTCTCAACTATAGATCACATCCATACCTTGGAACTACTGATAGAAAAATATCAAGAAAGGCAAAGGGCTCTTTACATCTGCTTCATAGACTACAAAAAAGCCTTTGACACCGTCTCGCATTCAAGCATCTGGAGAGCTTTGCTAGAACAAGGGGTAGAAAAGGAGTACATTCAAGTATTAAAAAGTATCTATAGCAACAGTACAGGAAGAGTTAAATTAGAGAGAATCGGCCCGAGTTTCCCTATTGAAAGAGGAGTAAGACAGGGCGACCCAAGTTCCCCGAAACTGTTCATTGCTATCCTGGAACATATAATAAGAGGTTTAGACTGGGGAACGAAGGGCCTGCGCATAGACGGCAAATACCTCAGTCATCTCAGATTTGCTGACGACTTGGTGCTTTTTTCAGAATCAAGCTCGCAATTGCAAGTTATGATCCAATCACTAAACGTGGCTAGTCAGAAGGTAGGGCTTCAGATGAATTTAGCAAAAACAATGTTGATGACAAACAGCACGGAAAAGACAATTTTAGTTGATAACGAAAAATTGAAATACACCAACAAATATGTGTACCTCGGAAAACAAATCAGCTTCGACCAGGATAGTAACTACTCAGAAATTGAAAGGAGAACTCAGCTTACTTGGAATAAATATTGGAGCTTAAAAGAAATTTTTAAAAGGAATATGCCAACAAAACTAAAAACTAAAGCCATGTCAAGCTGTCTTCTACCATGTCTAACCTATGGCTGCCAAACGTGGACATACATAGACCAAATAAGAAGAAAAATTATAACTTGCTAACGGGGCCTAGAAAGGAAGACGCTTAAAATAAAAAAAAGGGATAAAATAAGACACTCAACTAAAAGAAGCGTAACCAAAGCTACTGATGCCCTTATCTACGCAAAAGCTTAAATGGATGGCGGGACATGTAGCAAGGCTCTCGGATGAGCGATGGACCATAAGAGTGACCCAGTGGAGTGGCCCAAGTGGGAAGCGCAAAAGAGGAAGACCGCTTACAAGATGGATGACGAAATAATAAAAATGGCTGGCTCTAGATGGATGCAAGCAGCCCAAGATAGAAACAATTGGGACTCCTTGGAGGAGGCCTTCACCTGCGGAGGGGTTCTTGCAAAGTGATTACCTATTTCTAATAGTACTTAATATATAGTTTAATTTCAGTTTCTTTTTATTATCAATGTTAGTTAGTAGATATTAGATTTAGTTTTTTTTACTTATTCTGTTTTCTTTTTTTTTGCAAGAAAGAATAAAGGCTTTTTATTTTTTATTTATAGGTTAAGTCGACCTAAATCCTTTAAGAGGTGGTAGTTTCCGTCATTTCTGACTGATTTAACTATGGAACACCTCGCACCTTTAGAATGAAAGAGACCTAACTCAAAAAAACAAGTTTTTGGGAAATGATGAATAAAGGTTCATATTGTAACAATATTTTTAGAAAAGGGAGATTATTCGGTTGCACTTTCATTAAATTCATACTATTTTAATTTTATATCCCACTTTACTTATCTACCAACACGCATATAATTTAAAAAAATAATTAAAACAATTAATAATATTTTTTTCTTAATTTATACAAAAACAGTGCTTATTTAGGTCTTTGTTTGTCTGAAACCATTGTTTTTTAAAAGACTTTTTATTATTTAGGTCACTCTAGTTCTGAATCTCTGTAATGAAGGCTGTTTTCATTCCCAAATAAGTCACTGTATTAATAATTTTTTAGATAGTTTTAAGGAAACTTTTATGTTCAGTACACGAAAAAATACATACTAAGGTAATAAAAAGTTTGACTATAAAAGTAAACCGACAAAAGACTTTACTGCTTACAAATTCTAAAACTGTATGTCGTAAAGAAAAGTAAACCTAAAAGAAAATTATACAAAAATGACTACCAAATACTACTCAGTCTTCTTTGATAGTAACTGTAGTATTTCCAACAATGAAGTCACATTATTTTAAACTATTGAAATATAAAATTAAAAAAAAATGAGTTTATCAATTACCATGAATTTCGAAAAAGTTAACAATTAAAGTATAGAGTTATACAAATCTGCATAATAACCAGGTATGTATTAAGTTTTTATCAACAAGATCGTGTAAGTCTTTCTGTTATGTGTGCTGTGTTATGTTCGCTTAGCTCTAATCTTTGATATTCTTTGGTTAGCGTTATATCTTCTGGTTTGACCATATTCTTTCGTTTATTTCTCATATTGATCATGGTGAACTCACTTTGAGTGCAGGAGGTTTTACAGCAAAATGCGAACTTTTCTGCTTTAAAAAATTCCATAACCTTGACATTGGTCCATACCATTTTGGTTTTATGTTCATCTTCGTTGTAATTATATCCCCATTTTTCTTGTAGAACCTTTAAATCGCTGAAAAACTCGTATATCAACTGTATCACATAAATAGTTTTACCATTTTTAGGCGAGTTCTTAATTAAGGTAACATAGGTATTGGTAGAGGGTGTGCCCAGACATTTTATTTCTCCTAATATCCTTTTCAATAAGGCTTAAGAACATTATATTATTATTATTATTATTGTATTCCATTCATTCTGGGTATGCCCTTTAATTAGATATTCATGAGTAATTTTGTGAATAATTTCAAAAATAGATAACGAAGCAATGTATTTATTTTTATTTTATCCGTAACAATTATCCTGATTGAACGGTCCCTCCGAGTTGTTGTCGACGTATGTTCACCGGAGCCCATGTGGACTAATGTGATCCTCAGGGGTCTGTTCTCTGTGCAAATCTGTTCCTGCTGCATATTAATGATCTGCTGATGCGCGATATCTATGGGTATGCAGATGACACCACAGTTGTGGAGAGGTATCTGCCGGATGCTCGGGCTAGTGAGGAATCAATACCGTCCGAAAGAGCGGCTATGGTGGAGCATTCATGCCGCCAAAACAAAAGCATGTTTCACCGCCTTAAGAAGCCCGTTCACCTTGGCTCCTACTTTTCAGAGTGTATCCTTAGAGTGAACTGACCCCCTTCAGCTTTTGGGAGTTGAATAAGAAAACATGGAGAGCTTTGTTGGGGTTCTGCTCATTTAAACGGTGTAAATTATCTAAAATACATGACCCAATCTCGTTAGCCCTTCCTTTTTCCCTGAACTTCGTCCCAGAAATAACTATGTACCTACGTTACGGTATGTCCCCATTTGATTATCGTTATTTTTTACGCTTTTGAACTGTTGTTCTTTTATAACATTTTTACTATTGTAAAATTATGAAAATTTAGTTTGGAATAATAAAAAAAGATTACCTGTCTCCAGTGGGACACTGCATAACAGCCTGCAAATCGTCCATGTTACCGACATCGACTGCGCAAATGTTAGTTTCATTTATATTCTGACGATTCTAGACGTTTTTCTTCTCGACACAGAACCTTTTCTTTCTGATGATAATCATAATTATATTTTTTTAACTGCCACCTTGCGAATAAGAGTAGCAAGTTCATAATCTAAGCAGAAGTCGCACTTCTTCTATCTTTTTTGGTTGCATAAAACCTATATTAAATTCCTTTGTAAAGATTTAGTAATACAACCAATAGTCACATATTGGTTTTCCTTCTTCTTTTTGAGATTTATCGAAATGTACAAACAAATAATGAGACTCTATTCTTGTAGTAGTGGATCCATGAGTTTTCTTCCAAAGTACTAGCTTACCTCTAAGTCTTTACTTACGAAACCTTCGGGTCAGTTTTCTTTTTAACGGTTCTAATTTGACGGTCACATATCCCTTGCATATTAATAAAGAACGTCTTACAAATACAGATATTGCTATATGGTTTAGCGGCGTTAGTATATTTGCAGCTAGGCTTAATTATGTAAAGTCTATGCAGTTCGATGTTGCAAAGAGAGTGTGTTTCAAATAATTAATTTCTATCGGAACCAGCTACATTCTCAGAACATTGGTGTCTACATTTACATGCATCTTTAACTATACGGGCCTGTGCTTCCTTTTTGGTCATCATAGAAACGTCGGCTTTCCAGGATTTCTTAAAATTTTGTTACCTTTAGATTCCATTTTGATAGATTTCGAGTGCGCTTTCTTCAGATCTTCTGGGAACTTCCACGACAGAATTAGGCGAACAGGTGTTATTAGATGCTGCGGTGTTGGACGAAGGTGAAGAACTGGAGCTAAAGCTTGATAAATAAGTAGTATTTCTAAGATTGGACCTAGACCTATCTACAGTATAGGTTGGGTCTGAGTCACTTATATCCACTTGGCTTTCATCTGAGTTAATAGGTGACTGGTGGTAACTTTT
This sequence comes from Sesamia nonagrioides, assembly GCA_017933935.1. Lineage (NCBI taxonomy): Eukaryota > Metazoa > Arthropoda > Insecta > Lepidoptera > Noctuidae > Sesamia > Sesamia nonagrioides. Next base: position 879,616 of record JADWQK010000742.1, on the reverse strand, counting down.
TTTTTACTACAGATGTAGTTCTGCTTGCAATATGACCGGTTAAATTAGATGTTGATGGCCCATCTATGAAATGGTCATTCGCTTTACCTAAACAAGAACTGCTGCTGGAACTGGAAGAGGATGTTGATGGTGATCTACTAGAATTATTAGATGAGCTACTGGGATTAGAAGAAAAAATTTGAAATATAATATGACACATTTAACAAGACAACGAAACGATTTGGTATATAGGTAGACCCATGTCTAAAATAGTCTGTGAAAATATAATCATATTTATTACAAGAAGAGCATAATCATAAATCAGCTTTTATCATAAACACTAGTTTCGTAATGACATAGACCAGATGATGTTTGGGTCCTTAATTCGTATTTTTTTTAAATCAAAGAGTGACTCAATGACAAATAAGTCATTGCTGTTTAGAGACAATTTGTTATGAAATAGACTCAATAACAAATAGATCTCTACTTTACCAAAAATAGTTACATCTACATACCTTAATTTTTAGTCTTGTAGCGTTCTAATCAGGTCTAGGTCTCCACAGTAATAAAAAAGTAACCACCTGAGCATGACACTCGCGGCACATTACTGCTTGTGACTCTCTCGAATTGAACAGGAGCGGAGGAAGAGGACAGAGTGAAAGAGACCGAAGTATAAGTTTGTGCCTTTCTGCGCCATATTAAGTCTCTGTTTTATTAACAGGCGATGAAGATGGCCATGCAAGGTAATTTTATGAGTCAACACTGAAATCTTCAAATTTCGAATTAGGTCTCTATTGTCCTAAAGGTGCGACCTCTTAAAGGATTTAGGTCGACTTAACCTATGTATAACCCTGTATATTTATATAGATGAGGATAGATATGTCAGCACTACTCATGGCGTATTTCTCTTCTCAGTGGTAAGAATGTACCCTTCATCTAGTTAAACTTTCAGTTTTATTATAAGCTAGCGACCCGCCCCGGCTTCGCATGGGTGCAAATCCGATACTAAGTAAACGACAGAAAAACTGTGAAAGTTGTGTATACTTACATATAAAAACATAGCGGCCCGCTACTCCCGCCACATAGCCCGGTTAAAGAGTGACGACCTCTCTAGGTCAACTATGAGATGCCATATCAAAAAAAAATACTCCCGCCACCCGGCCGATCGGTACTGCTGCAAACGATACTTCCCGCAATTTTTAAATCTGTAATATCTTCGAATATATTCATTTAAATCATATGCTGTAAAGGGCGATACAGATCTATACTAAATCAACAATGTATTTAAGGTATTAAATTGGATACGGATTAATGCTGTATTGGTTAAAATCGCTTCGAAAATTAGCCGTTATTTGTCGTAAAAGTTAATGACAAAATGTTATAGACTTATACCAGCGCGGAGTAGCCAATACTTAGTACATTATTTTGATAAAACTCGTCGGGTTCAGCCTGCGTTTGCAATGTAAGCGGAAAAATAATAATTAATTACGACATCACATTAGAAACCTCAGAAATAACAGTATTTTTCCACTAGTTAATGGATGTTATTATACATATAAACCTTCCTCTTCAATCACTCTATCTATTAAAAAACCGCATCAAAATGCGTTGCGTAGATTTAAAGATTTAGTCATACATATGGACATAGGGAATGAGAAAGCGACTTTGTTTTATATTATGTAGTGATGATATGTAGTGATTATATTATTTAATAATACATATGGACATAGGGAATGAGAAAGCGACTTTGTTTTATATTATGTAGTGATTATATTATTTAATCATACATATGGACATAGGGAATGAGAAAGCGACTTTGTTTTATATTATGTAGTGATGATATGTAGTGATTATATTATTTAATAATACATATGGACATAGGGAATGAGAAAGCGACTTTGTTTTATATTATGTAGTGATTATATTATTTAATCATACATATGGACATAGGGAATGAGAAAGCGACTTTGTTTTATATTATGTAGTGATGATATGTAGTGATTATATTATCATCCGGAATAATACACATTAATAATACTTGTACGCAAAATTAGTAAACTCATTTATTGTAGTATTCGATATTATGTATGACAAAACAATACCGAAGAAAAAATTATCACGTAATATAATATTTAGAATTTTTGAAAATTATGCTTCCTACACATGATAGTAGGGATTTTGTACAAACTGTTTTAGAAGGGAATCATCATCAACCGTCGTCGTCGTATCGTCCCACTGCTGGGCATAGGCCTCCTCTTATACAGAGAAGGATTGATCGTAATCACCACGCTTGCTCAATGCGGGTTGGCGATTTCAGACTTAACGTTCAGGTTTTCTCGAGACGTTTTTCTTCGCCTTGTCATTGGTGTCCAAGATATACTTAGAAACTACATATAACTTAGAAAAGTTACATTGGTACTTGCCTGACCTGGAATCGAACCCGCTCACTCATACTTGAGAGGCTAGTGTTTTAACCACTAGACCACCACGACTTAGGGAGTACACTTAGGGAGTACAGTTAGGGGGCAAACTTCATTCTTCAACTTGCTTAAAACAAGAGACAGCCGCGCTACCATTCCTCATTTACAACACAAGGCGATTACCACGTCTTTTAATCAAAATGAAAGCGAAGGAAAATTAATTAATGAGCGTAATTTTAATTGTTACATTTATCGTACACGTGTACGTTTGTAATTTGATTAACTTTTACATGAATATTATAGCTGTATTAAAATGTTCGTTTCTTCTTAATTGTGCCATTTATAATTAATTATGGCTGCAAGCGCTACAGGTTATCTGCTGTCGTTTTACAGTTTATTAGGGGCTTTACTTTTGTTTAATATTATTTTAATCGCGGTAATCTGATACATGTTTATTTATTTATTGTTCTTTAACAGCCGCCACTGGTAATCAGAAGTCTGGAAGTCTTGGAACACACAGGATAAACAATTATCATATTACCAAGTATTTGGATTGAGGACGTTGGATCGGCAGTCGCTTCATGATATCTATACCGTCTTATAAGACTCATCATCATCTTAGCGTTTAGCCCGGTTGCATTCGCGGCTTTCGCTTTGGAGCCCGGGGTCCGCTGATAATAAGACTGAAAAATTATAATTCATTCTTTAATTTGGAAAGGACAACAATTTTTGAAACTGAGAATAATTCTCTAGCCTGAAACCAATAGCTAGGCGCGCGTCCAATTTGGATTATATTGTGATAGTTCTGAAAATACAGAATATAGAACTAGGAAGAAAATGGCTTCGTAGGTACTGATCTCTATGTTTCCTATTAGAGATCAGTCAGGTAGAAAATGCCGGCGCCATCTAGTTTTAAAAATATTGATCAGCGAAATGGTGTCGAGTCCGACAATGTTTTCATATAAACAGCGTTAATAGTTTCAGCTTCAATGTTGGTACATGTTTGTCAAAATCTCTATCAGTTCCTGAGGTTGTGACCGAGGCTGCCAGAACATTCAACAACCCAAATCCACAAAATCTTCTTCTTCTTCTTCCTCAGTCTATAGAAGTCCACTGCTGGACAAAGGCCTCTCCCAAGGCTTTCGACGATGACCTGTCTTGTGCTGCCCGCGTCCATCGGCTTCCGCGTCCTTCACCAGGTCATCGGTCCACCTTGTCAGGGGCCTCCTACGCAGTATGCACAAAATATTTAGAAATAATTACGTGTATTGACCAAAGAGTTTCATGGTACTCTCACATTGAAGCCCTCATAACACGGAGCAGGATGTTCATTTATGTCTTCAAAACTTATTTTTTAAACGTTTTACAATAGTGCTTGACCGCGATCCTGCCTGATGGTAAGCAGTGATGCAATCATTTGTTAACTAAAATAATTCAAAACTATTCACTGAATACCTTGAAGACACTTAAATTGTAATCAGCCGGGAAGACCACAACAGGTAAATTTTTTTAGTCCCTTGACAATCGTTTATTAACTAAAATAATTCAAAACTATTCACTGAATACCTTGAAGACACTTAAATTGTAATCAGCCGAGAAGACCACAACAGGTAAATTTTTTTAGTCCCTTGACAATCGTTTATTAACTAAAATAATTCAAAACTATTCACTGAATACCTTGAAGACACTTAAATTGTAATCAGCCGGGAAGACCACAACAGGTAAATTTTTTTAGTCCCTTGACAATCGTTTATTAACTAAAATAATTCAAAACTATTTACTGAATACCTTGAAGACACTTAAATTGTAATCAGCCGGGAAGACCACCGCAGGTAAATTTTTTTAGTCCCTCGACAATCATTTATTAACTAAAATAATTCAAAACTATTCACTGAATACCTTTTTTTTTTTTTTTTTCCTTTATTTTTTACGGGGATTTTTCTGTAGAGAATATGTCACCCCGATGATTGTATACAAGTACATAATTATGCTATAACTAACCTACCCGCAACCTTATACCCATCATTATAATTTTAAGAAGTGCTCTAGCCTCATCTGAAAATGGAGAGGACAGGATGCTATTGAAAAAGCCTACATTAGCATTTTTTTCGAAGATTAGACACCTTTGGACTTCCAAACGAGCACACTCCGCAAGGATGTGATGCACATCTTCGATAACCCCACATGTAGCACAGTTCGGTGAATCGACCTTGCGCATCATAAATCCGAAGCTATTTAGTGGAATGTGTCCGGATCGAAGCCTCAAAGCCGTCACTACCTCTTGCCTGCTCATCCTGCCCTCGCTGAACCAGAGTCTCCGAGGAAGAGATGGCTGAATCGTTTTGTACCAGATACCCTTAGTTAAAGACCTTTCATCAAAATATTCAGCCCATGATTGAAAACATCTGTCTCTAACCAAGGGTAATAGCTCAGTGTGCCAGGGAAAACAAGGATATATTTCTGCATCAGACGCCGCTTCATTTGCCAAACGATCAACCATCTCATTTCCCTCCAGTCCAACATGAGATGGAATCCACTGCAACATAATTATTTTATGCATGGCAACAAAATCAGTTAGAATTTTTAATATAGTGTAAGCCAAGGGAAGGCCCCTAAAAGGTGAAGACCCTGTGCATCTCGTCAAATGGGATAGAGCACTTTTTGAGTCTGTAAAAATTACATATCGATCACCGGACAGAGATTCGACATATGCCAAAGCTTCTGCTATAGCAATTAGCTCTAAATGCAGTATTGAAATTTTAGATTCAATTTGAAATTTAAAAGAGGTACCTATTTGTGGATCAAAAAAGGCTGCGCCACAGTAATTCTCGTGTTTAGAACCGTCTGTAAACACACAGTAAAAGTCAGAATAAAGTGCATTTAGAGAATTACAACATATTGATCTAAGGTCATTTACATTATAACGATGCTTTGGCTTATCTACTGAATCTAAACTAGGCTTAACAGTATTTGATAAGTCTATAATGCTGACCCAAGTGTACATGGAGAACATGCCAATTTTATTACTGCAGTAAATTTTTTCTTGCTTTAGATCATCGTGAGACAAAACTAAAAGAGGTTTTTTTTTCAACCTCCAGTAAGGATTATTGTTACAAATATTATGTAGCTTATCTAGTAACTGAATTAAAGGGAAATCGTAACACTTAGATTTTAAATAAAGTTTACCTGCTAAATATCGACGGCGAATAAAAAGGGGAGGCAATATTAGTTCGGCTTCCATCACGTGAATGGGAGTGCTTTTGATAAACCCGCCAATTAATCGCAAGCAAATGTTTTGTAATCTGTCTAGTTTCGTCAAATGAGTATCTGCGCTATTGTCCAGTAAAAAGCTACCGAAGTCGATACGACTACGAATAAGGGAAATATATAATTTTCTTAAGTGGTTTGGATGAACACCCCACCCTGGTCCCATTAATACTCTAAAAATATTAATTAATTTAAGTACTCGCTCACGGATCTCATCAATATGCTTCTTCCATCGGAGACCCCTATCCAGCCACAATCCTAAATATTTGACGTTGTCTACTACTTCTAACAAAGTTCCGTTCAACCGTACTTCTATCACTGGCCTTCGAAACCCTCTACTAAACAGACATATTTTACTTTTATGGGGGGAGATATCTAATCCTAGAAGGGTCAGCATGTTGTTAATGAGATCAAGTGCAGACTGTATCTTGAGTTGTCCCTCACTGATATTTGAGCACTGCACATATAAAGCGAAGTCATCCGCATACTGCGATATACAAATGTTATTTTGCACACGTTTGCAAATTTCTGACGTGACTATATTAAATAATATTGGAGATAAAGGATTACCCTGAGCTAAACCATTACCTGAATGTCTATTAATAAAAGTATTACCCGATTTTATTTTGAGAACTCTTTTGTGCAGAAAATTCCAAAGGTACCTACATATAAGGGAACCAACTTTAAAATTATCTAAAACATTAATTAAAACATAATTATTTACATTGTTATATGCGTTATTAATATCTAAAAAACAACCCAACGTATTAGAACCCACCGAAAAACCAGTTTGAACTGAAGTAATTAGACAACTTAAGCCATCCAAACACGACCTACCCCTACGGAAGCCAACTGTGTTCGCGGAGAATGAGTTGTTTTTTTCAAAGAACCACTCCAATCTACGGTATAAAATATAATGAAAGATTTTGCATATGCATGATAATAGTGCTATAGGTCGAAGTGAAGAAACGCTACTAAGATCGCGACCCGGTTTTGGAATGGGGACGATACAAATGTCACGCCACTGAAATGGGACAAAACTAACTTTAAAAAATATATTAAATAGATAAATTAGTACTTTTTTACCCGCATCAGGTAGATTTTTAATCATAGAATAGGATATATCATCACATCCAGGAGATGTATCCTTAGATTTGATACATTTATCTAGCTCCTGAATAGAGATCTCACACTCTAATGTATTGTTATTATGATGAATGGTAGGGGTTGGCGGGCAAACATAATCGGGTGTTAATGACTTTAGAAGGTTTATTGCACTTTGAGTATCTACGTACTGTCTAGGTGAACGGTACCCTTTCAACCATCTCATTTTGCGCCACATTTCACTTGGCGATGTAGTATGATCAACTGAAGAACAGAAATTTTGAAAGTTTATTTTTTTAGCCTGACGAATTAGCCTTTGGGAAATATGTATCCTATTCTTAAGACTCTCAAGGTTTTGAGGTGTGGGATTACGTCTAAATTTGGATAAAGCTAACCTACGATGAGCCACAGTTTGTGACAATTCTGCAGTCCAATATGGTTTCGGAATGAAATTTGAACTAGGGTTTTGATTCAGTTTAAATATTGGTATGAATTTATTAGCAGCATCGTTAAGAATATCTAAAAACAGATTATAAGCTTTTTGGGGGTCATTTGGTAAACATAGGTTTAAATACTTCTCTTCAAGATATTTTTTATACAGAGTCCAATCAGCTTTACCGAAATTTCTTTTAATAACTGTAGGAACGCATGAAGAACACTCAGTTGAAATTTTAATAACCAAATGGTCGCTGCCTAGATTTTCATTTAAGGTGATCCAATTAAACTTTAACGCAATATCTACAGAAACTAACGAAACATCTGGGGAAGACTGTTGTAAGTTGTTATCAACTAAACGAACTCTTGTGTGAGTTCCATCGTTCAAAGAAATAAAGTTATTGTCTATTAGTGAATCGTGAATAAGACTGCCTCTGCGGTCGGTTTTGTAAGACCAAGTGGCGTGATGGGCATTAAAGTCACCAAGGATTAAAGTTTTAGTTGGGCAAAATGAGAATAGACTATCCCAGTCCTGCTGAGTGGTTACTATTCTAGATGGACAATAAACAGAAATAATATTCTCAAGCGGGTCACAATTGAATAATTGCACGCATACTACCTCCATACCGTTATTATTAACGAGAACGCGGCGCATTTGCGACTTAATAGATTTGTGTACTATAATAGCCACACCGCCGTATGAGTCATCCCGGTCCACACGATAAACATCATAACAACTAATTTTAAAGTTACTTTCAGGTTCAAGCCATGTCTCACTTAGGGCAGCAATATGTACTTTTTCCTGGCACAATAGTTCATAAAACGATGCTAACTTTGGCTTTATACTTTGGGCATTCCATTGCAAGATATTTAATTTAAGTGGTTTGTTAGCCATCACAGGGAATAAAAAAGTTAAACAGTGCTTTTATCCACGGCCACTCTGCAACAAAACTTACTGACAAAAGGGTTAACCATTCAACGCACAACTGAAAAACACACTTTAACTTGTCATTTAAACCTGTCTTTTTGAGGTATATAACTTCCTTTATTCTGGAACACAGTTCTCTGAAAGAGGGACATTTGTCATTGCCCTCTTCCTCAACAGGCAGTTGATGAAAGTCTCCTTCTGTATCTGACGACCAAAACATCCCGTCTTCTTTAAATGGCTTTTTATTTTTCGATGGCTTTGGAGTATTATTGACCCTACTAGCCGTGGCAGGTGTTTCTACCTTGTGTATTGTGGCCTTTGTTTTAATTATCTCGGCAAATGTAGGGTGCTTTAGTTGCTCAGTGTTGACCTTAGAAGGCGTGGAAGAGAGAAGGTATTCGTGTGTTGTCGCTGTAACTTGGGCCGGGACGCTAGTAACGGGGGGATTTACGGGGGGCACGTAACTTTCTAGGGCTTTTCTGTATGTGCATCCAAATTCAGACATAATTTCCCTTAGTCTTCTCTCTTTTTTATAGGCTGGGCAGGACCTGCTGAGCGATATGTGATTACCCTTGCAGTTAACACAAGAGAACACTAAGGTATCGCAGTTCTCATGGTGCCCGCCACACTTTGGGCAAATCACTTTTTTGGAAGGGCACATTTTCCGCATATGGCCCAACCTCCAACACTGGGAACATTGTGATACCTGGTGTATGTAGGGTAAAACTTTAATATTTATGTCATAAACACGCACTGATACTGGTAGATGATCACCTTCAAAACAAAGTCGAAGACATTCACTAGGGCACCAACCACCTTCATTCCTGTTACGACGGTCTAACCTTTTAAAAGATAAAAGTTTTGCAGGGGCAGGGCATGACATATTTTTGCGGATCTCTTCATCAGTTAAATCTATGTCTACATACTTAATTATGCCGTAGCAGACAGACAACTGCATTGCCTTCTGGATCCTCCATCCTTTTTCCAATAGGTTCTCACATGTAAGTAGGGATTGGGCAGCCGATTCACTTTCAAATTGTAGGCGAATTTTAAAAGGGTTTAAATACCTAACTTCGCTTATCTTAATGATGTTGTTTTCTCTTAAAATACGTGCCATTGCGAACTGATTCGGCAAACGTTCTTTATGCGAAACGTATATCTCATACTTTTCTTCTTTCAAAGAATTTCTACTACCGTGACATATCTTTTTCTTCCTCGACTTCACTTCTTTCCAATCCACTTCATCATCCGCACTGTCCTCTCGAACCCTCTTTTCCGGTCTTGTCTGCTCCTCATGAAGTTCAGTATCTTCGTCAATAGCATCCATGTCCGACGAATCATTTAATAAACTCTCAACATTATTGTTAAATACGAGCGTATCACAGCGCGGCGAAATGTTTATTTCATCAGTCATGATATAGTCCTGAAAGGTACGTGCAGCCGGACGGTCCGGCGCACACCTCTAGTATGTGACAATGTAATGTGTAAACAAACTTCTCGGGCAAGCGATTAAATCCGCGACAGAAAACACAACCAGACCGCACGAGTGCCGGTACGGTAATGACTGAATACCTTGAAGACACTTAAATTGTAATCAGCCGGGAAGACCACCGCAGGTAAATTTTTTTAGTCCCTCGACGTACGCGGTATATAAGAAGAGGCGAAACGCTTCGTCCGGATCAACGTAAGGGTAGATAGTCGCCGTGTGACGGATCTTCCGATAATGGACCGGTGACGGCGGAATTATGTAATGTAATACTCGCGCACACTCTCCAAAACTGCATACCTACTATAGAACACCGAAATGCTGACTACTCTACAACTGTGTAAGAATATTCTCCAACCTTTGGAGAATATTCTTAACCAAATCAGGATCGCCAATTAACCTCTTTGCACGCCTCTCCACTGAGTCCAAAGTAGCTAGGCGGCATTTTGCAGTACCAACCGGACCTTTTACTATACCCCATTGTAACACTATAGTTCTCTGGGTGATTAATTTTACCTTTACCCGGCAGTTACAGTAAATTTAATTATGTAAATAATTGGTAGCTAGGAACATTAAATAAAACAATAAATGGATACAATTACAAGTTTATTTTATAATTACCCTGTGTCATAAATATATGACAAAACAATCTCCTAACTTACCTAGTCGATTTCCTGACTCACTGCGTCTCAGGTCGGAGTGGGACAGGGAATCCACATGAGACAATTCAGCAAGCTCAGGGTCGCTTGATGAAGGATTCGTGAGGTGAACCGTTGTGACCACAGCTCAGTCGTTACAAAAGTTATCTCAGGTTGTGCACAACATATATCAACAAGACTTGATAAGTATAGCCTATTTACATGCAACCTGTTTTAAACTCACTCTCACTCACTAGATACATCAAAACAAATAAATAAGGACAGGGAGTCTACGTTTCTGATTAGCTCTCCTGACTAACGCTTCTGGTTTACGGTACAAAGACCCTTGGCTTCACTAACTGACGGGTGTCAGATTAATGCACGGTTGAACGCGGCCTGCGGGATTAGGTATTTCGGGAACACCCGGAGCAAAGAAATTATGACAGCTTATACCTGTCTAGTCGTCGTCGAAAGAGAATTGGATGTGCCGTACCACCAGGGTTCAGCACACTTCTACTCCAAACAAGCCTGATCCGATCGGAATCAAGGCCACCTGAGGCAAGTCAGGACGCGACGCCTCCACAAGGGTTCCTGCCCTAGGCCCGCCAAAAAGAGCCAAATCTAGAACAACATTTGACCTAAGTCAGCACTATAGAACAAGAAAACACGGGGAGAAATATTCCGGGTACAGAAATGAATACTCACAGAAACATCAGCCAAACTGCTAGACGCTCAACCCCATGGGGTTTATGGCGCACACACGCCAACCTTGCGTACCAGCAATATCAGCAAACCAGCCACCATCCGAGCAAGACATCATTCGTTCTTCTCGAAACTTCTGTCGCCAAGCGATCGACCCCTTCCAATTGTCTTTTCTTGAACCATAGACAAGTGCGTTCCGCGACTTGTATTTTAATTTCAGACTCATGAGTTGGTTCGTATTTTTAATATTTATTTATTCTATTTCCTTTTTTTATTTTATTTAACCCGGTCGTTCCTTATTTGAATTTATTTATTATATTATCGACCGTACTTTCGCGCAGCGCCATCTCTCGGCTCGATCCAAAATATGTGACACGAGTTTAGCCCGTGTCTAAGAGATGTCGCCTGCTGCTATATTTTTGCTACGTGACACCATTTGGAGACTGCCTAGAGTGCGACAAGAAGAGACATTATGGTAGAGCGTACGAACGCTCTACCATAGAGTCTTTTTCGGACTGGATTGATTCCTTACTTAATGAGAGGCGATACAAGCGCATCAATATAAGAGACAATTCGGGCGCGTATACCTTAAGAACAAGGTATACCAAGGTATACCAACTGGTATACCATCTGGACCACTAGCTTTATTCACGTCCAGACTACACAGTACTTACTCTCATAACCTCCCTGTTCCTAATACGAACCTCAGGCATTGCATACTTATAAATTCCTATTTTTTGATATTTTTTTTCTTTATAAACTTCTGTTCACCTTCCCTTACCAAATGAAATAATAATAATAATAGTCATGTCGTTAGTCATTCTACCGATTGTCGTATCGGCCAATGGTTTGATAGCCAAGAGCCTCAACCAACATCTATTGAGGCTCTCGTTAGGCAGTTGGATCAAGAGTCAGATTCAAAAGGCAGTACTCCTCGAAACGGCCCGCATCGTGAGGAGGTTCCTATCTCTGGAGCCCTAACCCTCCCCCTCCTACCCCGCTCCCGCCATCGGTGGAACACTATTTTTTATATTTTTAAATGTTTTTGTATGTTTTTATATAAATGTTTAAAAATGTAAAATAATATGTATGTACAGAAAAATAAAGGAAATAATAATAATAAATAAAATTGGCAACACTTTTAAGTACGTTTCGATTTGTTCCGGAGCTGAGGAGCAAAGGGGCAAAAAGTGTTGGCTCCGAAAGGCAACCTAGTTACTACAAACCAATGAGGATGTTGTCTATAATGTGAAAACGTACTGTTGTTGCTGTTCGTAGTGTTGGGAAGAGGTCTGATTGCAGTGGAAACACTGGCCAGTTGAGATTGGATCATTTATTTTGGAGACTTGCGTCGGTGGAAGGGAAATCTCGGAAATACGTTTGTACAGCGTTCTCTTGTTGTTATTTTGTAATAGTGAACATTTGAGCAAATTTTCCTTTAATTAATAGGTACACCATTTTCTGTCCGTGATTTCGCTCCAGTGGATTTCTAATTCAACCATTCGGTATATTTAATATATTTCAGTACGCATCGCTTGTTCGTGCTGTTACTTCGTATTTTTTCTGACATTTTTTTCTTTTGCTCAGCTCCTCCAATAGATGTTGTAACGTAAAAAAGGTATTGTATTGTTTCAGAAACTCGTACAAATTTTACAGTGAATCTAATATAGATACCTCCATTCAAAAATATAGATATTATCTAAACAATAATAATAAAAAAAAATAATAAATTTTATAAAATTATGTTCAACAGTAACATATTGTCATGATATTATATAACAGTAAAGCGATATTAAGTAGCCCATACAAAAGTATTTTTTTGAATCTGTCTGGCAGATTGAACACGCACTGGGTGTATTACCCGTGTGGTGGACCACCTCCCACTCCTGGTGAATGTCGCACTAGTGGGGACATTATAGGCTTAGACAGTATGAACTGGCAGATTTAGAATAAAACGCGTTCAAACAAGTATTGAGTTATATTATTAGTATATAAATATAGATAGTGTAGCAGTATCTACAAACCGCCACATGTGAACAACGTGTCATACTGACGTCACACGAATTCTACATCTCGCAAGCAGAGTTTACCGTGCAACTAGCATATGGACAACTTCTCAACATCAACCGTCAGGCAAGTGCCCGCCAAACATAACACCTGTCTGGTTGGAGGATCTTCCCTTTTCTATGAAGGATTACTGAACTTTACTCCCTGTTCCTCATGCCTCCACAATAGTATGCCTCACACATACATCTATCACTGATTACGGCGATAAGGATGATTTTAGCTTGGACGGTGTAAGCACAATAAAACGACGTGTGAACACTTTAAAGGTTTACTTGACACTAAAAAAAGTCAAGAGCTTATAATGGACTGTATAAAAAGGTATAGGTATAAGTACATATAGGCACAATCATTGTGCATAGCTGTGGTAGTGGTGCTTTACGCTTAGACATTCCGCCCACCAAAGGGTCTACCCCTTTATTAATATAACAAACGAAACAACAACAAAACGTATTTCTATGATGTGCGTAAGGCACTTATTTGTAAATGAAAACTAAAATAAACAAGTAAAATGAAGCAACTATCATACTATTAAATATTAAAATGATGACTTAAAATTAAAGGTAAGTACCGATAGGTTTACATAACTGGTTATTATATTTGTAGGTAGAACATAATGCACAATACAGATAAGTAGGTAAACCAACAAACTGCCGGCGACAGATCAACCTTGACATTGCTAAAGAACTAATTTATCCAATAATAAGTCGTACGACAACCACATAAGACGCTTTATCCTGCTTAATCTGTTGCCGTCGTTTGTAAAAAGAAACAGTAAACTATAAATTGCATTCACCGCTGCTAACCGCCCACCGTGCGATATTAATAATTAATAATTAGCTATGTAGTTCTGTTTTAATGTATGTATAGGTAGGAAGTTATGGAGCCTGGAATGTTTACATCATTTACATCAAAAAAGGTGAGTACAATGATAAGTAGTAAAAATACGATAACATGACATAGTTAAGATAGGTAGGTAGGTACATTCTAATATGAATCACTAGCTACCTCCAGTAACATGATTTTTTACACATTGTTATCGAGACTGAGTTTTAAATAGGTAACATGAATAATGCGTAACATTAGTGAATAAGTGTACGGGTTCGATTCCCGGCTAAATTTATCTACGTATGATTTTTTTTTTTACAGGTTAAATAATGAAATTTAGTTTGAAGTTTGTTTAGGTAATATACATAATTTACTCACGGGTCGTTTATAAACACCGTTTTTACATTTTATTGTCACAACACGAGTAATACCATCTGGGCCTGCGTGAGTTTTAATTATTTTGCCCAATATCCATTTACTAGGAGGAATGTTATCTTCCTTTAAAATTACAATGTCATCGATTGTTGGTTCAGATTGTTTTATATTCCATTTATATCTTTGGTTCAAATTTACGAGATATTCTTTGTGCCATCTGTTCCAAAAATCGTTGACAATTTTTTGAGTTAGCCTCCATCTATCTAAACTATAAACATTACAGTTTGTATAATTTTCATCACACAAATTTATCAACGGTTCACCTATCAGAAAGTGGCCGGGTGTGAGTGGAAGGGGGTCATTGGGGTCGTTACTAAGCACAGTTATGGGTCGCGAATTTAAACATGCTTCGATCTGAGTTAATACTGTCGTTAGCTCCTCATACGTTAGTGTTGCATCTCCAATGACTTTCCTAAGATGACTCTTGGTGCTGCGTATGCCAGCCTCCCACAAGCCACCAAAATTGGGTGAGTGAGGGGGTATGTAATGCCACGTAGTACGTTCTAGGACCAGCAACTCTGCTACTTCACCAGGAATGGAAGATTTTGCATTGTTGAACATGTCCCTCAGCTGTTTATCTGCACCCACGAAATTAGTGCCGTTATCACTGTAAACATCGCGGCAATGACCTCGTCTCGACGTGAAGCGTCGGAATGCCGCAATGAATGCCTTAGCAGTCATGTCGGTGACAGCTTCTAGGTGTATGGCACGCGTTACCATACAGATAAACAAGCATAAATAGCCCTTATACGATTTAGCTCCTCTGCCCGGCGAGAAACGTATGTTGATAGGGCCTGCGTAGTCCACACCAGATGATTTAAAAGGCCGGTCGGCCTTAACTCTCGCGTCAGGTAACTGACCCATCAGTTGTGTAGTATTCTTTTTAGAATACCTAACGCAGGTAACACATTCACGGTATAATTTCTTCGTTAGATCCTTAGCTCGTAAGATCCAGTATTTAGACCTCAAATAATTTAACGTGACTAAAGGTCCGCCATGCAGTGTCTTAATATGAGCATCTTTAACTATTAACCTGGTAAGATGACTCTTAGCGGGTAAAATTATTTGATGCTGGGTATCATAGTCCATTTCTGATTTAGTAATACGTCCGCCAACTCTTAGAATCCCATTGTTGTCTACAATGGGGCAAAGGTTGCGAAGCTTACTCCGTTTCAACACGTAACCACGAGATTTTAACTGTCTTATATCCTCATTAAATTCAATAGATTGCACCTGTTTAATACATTTATTTAATGTTTCTGTTAATTCTTTTGGCGCAATAAACTTAGAAAAGTGTTCGCGTTCAGACAATGGCAATTTAAAATTAAGAAATCTTCTACAATATGAGATTACCCTTAACATATGTGATAAACTTGAAAATTTTGTCCATATTAATTCTTGTTCAGTATTGTATATAGCGGTTAAAGATCTCGTGCGTTCTTCTTCATGCGTATCTTCATAGTTATGAACATTTATATTTATATTTAGGTTAGACAGCCAAACTGGTCCACTCCACCATAGTGAATGATTCAATAACTCTGAACCTTGTAAGCCCCGCGACGCACAATCAGCTGGGTTCATATCTGTAGATACGTGCCCCCATTGGTCGTAATCTACAGTGTTCAGTATATCTGACACCCGATTGCTTACGAAGGTGTTCCATCTGCTTGGTCCGCCCTTTAACCAAGCAAGTACAATGGTGGAATCTGTCCACGCAAATAACTTGTTTTTAGGCACACACAGCACTTGAGAGGTTTCTAAAATTAGTTTTGCCGCCAAAGCCGCAGCACAGATCTCCAATCTTGGAATTGAGACTTGTTTCTCGATTGGCGCCACCTTCGTTTTGGACGTTATTAGATTGACATGTACTCGTTCTTCATCTATGACTCGCATGTATACTGCTGCTCCATAGGCGACTTGTGATGCGTCAGCGAAGACGTGTAACTCAATACTTGAGGCGTTACTGTAGTGTAGCCATCGTGGTATGCTTAGGCCTTTGATGTGTGCTAAGTTCTCTCGATATCGGTTCCATTCTGCTAGCAAGACACCATCAATAGGCTCATCCCATTCCAATCCTGTCTTCCACAATTTCTGCATGATAATTTTTGCGACTACTACAACGGGAGCTATCCAACCCAGGGGATCATATAGCTTAGCTATTTCGGAAAGAATACTCCTTTTAGATACAGGTTGTTTAGACTCCGATAAGTTAATTGTATATTCAAAACAATCCATTTCTCGGTTCCAGCTTACCCCTAGTACCTTAACGACCCTGTTGACCTTTAAAGGTAACTCATGATGGTCACAGTTATTTCTTCCGATGTGTTGTAGAACAGTCTTACTGTTACTACTCCATTTTTGTAATTGAAATCCACCAGAGTTCATCAGGCTGTTCATCTCGTTATATATTTTCAGAGCTTGTTCTTCTGTCTCACAGCCTGTGAGTAAATCGTCCATGTAGTAGTCAGATTTCGTTATTTGCGCTGCAGTAGGATGAATTAATTGCTCCTTTTCAGCAAGTACTTGTAAACATTTTACTGCCAGGTATGGTGCACACGCTGTGCCAAACGTTAGTCTTAAAAGTTTGAAGTGTTTAATAGGCTCGTCGGGAGAAGACCTCCATAATAATCTCTGATAGTCTGTATCAGCATCTGCTACTCGAACTATTCTGTACATTTTAACGATATCAGCTGTAATACAGATTCTGTGTGTTCTCCATCGCATTAAAATGTGTCGCAACTCTTGTTGAAGTTGAGGTCCAACGCACAAGTTATCATTCAATGACACATTATTATTACCCTTGCAAGAAGCGTCGAACACTACACGAAGCTTTGTGGTTAACTTGTCTTCTCGCAACACAGCGTGATGAGGAAGATAGACAGCAGGTTTATCAATTTCTGCAGAATTAACTTCTACCATGTGATTTAATTCTATATATTCATCCATTACCTTTTGGTATTCATTTTGTAGTTTAGGATTTTTTGACAACTTTCTCTCTAAAAACTGAAATCTTTTGTTAGCTATCTCCCTTAATCCACCATATTTACACTCTGGATCTTCAGTTTTAAATGGTAATCTTACAACAAATCTCCCGTTTTCATCTCTGATTGTCGTGGCATCATAAAATACTTCACACATTTCTTCTTCTTTTGAAAATCTTCTCTTTATGTTGTTTGGTTCCCTCTCTATTTCCCAAAATTGTTTCAGTAACTCATCGTCATTTATCTGTGCGTGTAGGTTTGTGATGCGTTTCCTTGCAGCCACATTTTCTAGTGTCATCCTGCCAGATACCACCCACCCTAGGATTGTATTTTGTGCCACTAAATTGCCCTCAGGGTGTTTGATAATACCATCTAAAAGTATGTTGCTATAAACCTCAGCACCAAGTAAAATATCAATTTTACCTGGTGTTGTGAATCCTGGATCCGCCAACTCCAGATCTCGAAGTTCTAACCAATCGGGAAATCTAAGATTACTGGTGGGTAACAGTGTTGTTAATGTGCGTAGCACATACGCATTCACTCTAATCGACTCATTGGGATTGTGGCGTGATTTCACAGCGAGTGAAACCATGTGTTTAATTTTCGTTTGCCCTTCTCCCACACCGGACACCCAACCACTCACTGATATACGTGTTAAATTAAGGAACTGAACAGTCGCCTCAGATATAAATGACGCTTGTGACCCTTGGTCTAACAAGGCCCTAATAACGTGTCTACAACCATTCTTACTGTTGACTAATACTTTAGCAGTAGCTAATAACACAGCATTTGTTTGTATATGCTCACTTGAGAAATTAGAAACAACATGTGTAGCATTAGATGACGAATTAGACTTACCTAGCGACGCCTCACAATCGGTACCTGCAGCAGTGTTTATCCCCTCGTTGGACTTCTCGGCTTTTTCCTCTCTCTCGAAGTGCAGAAGGGAGTGATGCCGACGTCCACATCGTTTGCAGCATGCTGACTGTCGACACTTATTCACAGAGTGTGATGGCGCGAGGCAGTTAAAACAAAGTTTGTGTTTCTTGACATTCTCTTGTCTTTCTTGAGTAGTCATACTGGCGAATGTTTTGCAATGATAAATATAATGCTGATCTCCACATAATAAACATTTAATGTCACGCTCTTTTCCTTCCTTGGTCACATTCGCATGAAATGACTTAGCTTTAGCCGCCTGCTTTGGTTGCGACGTTCTCGCCTTGTTAGCTTCAATCACTTCCAAAGATCTGAATCTAGCCTCCAGAAAATTTCTTAACTCATACCATGTGGGTATATCACACTTTGTTGCACTGAGTTGCTGTTCCCATAGCCTTACTGATTCCGGATCCAGCTTGGACTCAATTAAATAGGTAATGATTAAGTCCCAAGAATCAATCTCCACTTTTAAGTTTTTTAACGACTTTAAACACGATGAACTTGTGTCTAGTAGGTGTCTAATACAACTCGCCGACTCAGTATGTATAGATTTTTGCGATATAAAGGTTCTCAACATAGCTATACAATTATATCTTTTGTTGTTATAGCGTAGTATTAGCTCGTTCCAAGCGTCGGTGTAATTTGCATTTGTCGTAGTGTAGTTACGAAGTATTGCTTCTGGTTCTCCCGTTAAGTTACATTTTAAGTAATGTAGTTTGTGTACTGGAGATAGTTTAGTGTTATTATGTATCAGCGAAGTAAATAAGTCATAAAATGTCTGCCACTCTTCATATTTGCCGCTGAATGTGGGTATGTTGATTTGTGGCAATTTTATTTCGTTGCTGTCCGAGCATGTGGAGCATGACCTTTGACTTTCAGTTTTCAAAGGCGATGAAGATTGTTGTGCTGCATCCTGGAACTGCTGAAGAGCCTCTTTCACACTAGACTTATATTGCACGTACAACTCTTGAAAGACTTCATATGTTTTTTCCTTAAGGCGGCTCCAGAGGAAAAACACACCGCAAGCCGTTTTTATGTAGTTTTCCGGAGCTATCTACTCTTTATCCAAAAGAAATATCAACTTATTAAAAATACGTAAATTTTCTCCATAATCTTGGCTCCAAAATTGTAGATTTTTTTTATTTTACTAAGTATAATGTTTAAATAATTCCTTCACAACGAAACCACTGACAAGAGAAATAATTATCATAAACGTGCATCTCCTCGGAAAGTAAGCATTATTTAGATTGCGTTCTTACACTAATGGATAGGTAATTTCATGACGAACATTATTGTAGAAATATTTTTTTAAAACGACCAAAATCAAAATTTTGTTCAACAATCTGAGCGCATTCGCCATCATTTCTGTTGCCCGGGCTATTGAGATTCAGTATGCCACAAGCTCTCGAAGGGGGAACCCGTGTCGTTCGTCATCGCGCGCTCCGCTAGCATAAGCGGGCGTCGCGTGAGCGAGAAAGCATCTGCTTGCTCGCTCACGCACCGCATGTCGCATAGAGTATAATACTATCTTAGAGTATCTCTGTTATTGATGTTTATTTTGGTGTTCGTTTTTTTAACCGATTTCAAAAAGGAGGAGGTTGCTCAATTATATGTTTTTTATGTTCAATTTTTAACCGACTTCAAAAAGGAGGAGGTTACTCAATTCGACCGTATATGTTTTTTTTTATGTTTGTTCGCGCATAACTTCGTCATTTATAAACCGATTTTGATAATTCTTTTTCTGTTGGAAGGAAGACGTTCCCAAGATGGTCCCTTGATAAGGATATCAAGGTTTGATGGTGGAAGTCCAGAGAAAACAAGCGGAACTTTCAAAAATTGGGGGCGACTAGTGCATTTCTTAGCATTTTCATTAAATATTTTAAAGCACTACAATTTAATAAAGGTCTGGAGTAGATCTGATGATGGAGCCGAGAGACAGTCGAAGGAACTCCTCAACAATTGACAGCAGCTACCTTGTGGTTGGGCTCGATTAATTTGTATTGATAAGAACTTTACACCTAGATGGTTGGTTGGGAAGTTGCGACTCTCATAAGAGCTCTAATGATGAACACAAAGGCCAGTTCCGGGAACTCCTCAACGGTTTCCAGTAGCTACTTTGGGGTTGGACTTCATTCATTTATATTAATAAGACCTTACTCCGATTAGGTTAAAATAATAGTCTACAGTAAATTTAATGATGAAGACCATAGGCAGTTGAGGGAATAGGTACTTACGGGTAAAAATTAAAGTAAACAAAAGTACGTCATTTCCCAACTATATTTGCGTCAGCTTCCAGTCTGACCGGATGCAACTGAATACATAGTACTTTTAACAACTAAAAAATGTAAAATAAAAGCTTTTTTAGAAAAAAACAACCGACTTCCAAAAACCACTATGTAAAGTGAAAAATAACTAATTTCGGAACTCGGTGTCTAAAACGAATATACCAAACGAAAGACACCAACTTCCGAAATTAGTTATTTTTCACTTTGTAGTGGTTTTTGAAGTCGGTTGTTTTTTTGTAAAAAGTTTTTATTTTTATGTTTGTTTGCGGATAACTTCGCCTAAAATTTGGTATTTCGATGAATTTTTGGGTATTTCGACATGGGTGTCGTGATAGGGGTTTTCGGGAGTGCAGATCACGAATATGACGTAATTTTTGAAATCCAAGATGGCCGACACCAATTTTATGATATTTTGACATGGGTGTCGTGAAAGGGGTTTTTGTGGGTGCTAATTACGAAAATGACGTCATTTTGGAAATCCAAGATGGCCGACACCAATTTTATGATATTTTGACATGGGTGTCGTGAAAGGGGTTCTTGTGGGTGCTAATAACGAAAATGACGTCATTTTGGAAATCCAAGATGGCCGACACCAATTTTATGATATTTTGACATGGGTGTCGTGAAAGGGGTTTTTGTGGGTGCTAATCATGAAAATGACGTCATTTTGGAAATCCAAGATGGCCGACACCAATTTTATGATATTTTGACATGGGTGTCGTGAAAGGGGTTTTTGTGGGTGCTAATCACGAAAATGACGTCATTTTGGAAATCCAAGATGGCCGACACCAATTTAATGATATTTTGACATGGGTGTCGTGACGGGGGTTTTCGGGGGTGCAGATCACGAAAATGACGTCATTTTTGAAATCCAAGATGGCTGACACTAATTTTATGATATTTTGACATTGGTGTCGTGAAAGGGGTTTTCGCGGGTGCTAATCACGAAAATGACGTCATTTTTGAAATCCAAGGTGGCCGAAATTATATTTCATGATATTTTGACTTGGGTATCGTGACGGGTTTTCCGAGCGCTGATCACGAAAATGACGTCAATTATAAGCTGTGGCATAGCTTCTATTTCTTTATCAAAGTCAAAAATAAACTATCAAATATAGTTTAGTCGCTAAATCGCCACCATTTTTCGCACTCCTTCAATGACGTCACTGGTAAAAAATAAATAAATAAATAAACTACAAAAAAGAAAATACATACTTATACAAATGTATACGTTAATTAGCAAAATAAAAAAAATACTATGTCATAAATAACTAATAAAAAATTTCCTACTAACTACATACTGCGGAACTCGGTGTGCACACCTTTGCGATTTACCCCGCAGCCACGCGCAGGATTGCGTTTTTTATCTGCATTTTCATGCACATCTGCAGCCCTGCGCGTGAGCGCAGATTCAATGTATAGTACCATGCGTTTCTCCATACAAAATTTGGTACTAGCGAACATCTATCTTATATATAAAATTCTCGTGTCACAGTTTTCGTTCCTATACTCCTCCGAAACGGCTTGACCGATTCTCATGAAATTTTGTGAGCGTATTGAGTAGGTCTGAGAATCGGCCAACATCTGTTTTTCATCCCCCTAAATGTTAGGGGTAGTCCACCCCTATTTGTTTTTTTATTTTTACACAACATTTTTAGTTTCTATTTTTTTTACAACATACAAAAATACATACAATCCTAAATTTTCACCCTTCTACGATCAATCCTTCAAAACTGATCAATCGTCATTTAATTAGTTTTATTCCCATGGAAAATCTAAAAACCGCGATATAACCCAATTCCACGCGGGCGAAGCCGCGGGCGGAAAGCTAATACTAATATATAAAGCTGAAGAGTTTGTTTGTTTGAACGCGCTAATTTCAGGCACTACGGGTTCGATTTGAAAAATTCTTTTTGCGTTGGATAGCTCATTAATCCAGAAAAGCTTAAGGCTATAAAACATCACGCTGCGACTAATAGGAGCAGAGCATTACTAACTCAACGCGAACGAAGTCGCTGGCGGCCGCTAGTATAAAATAGCTTTACCGCGGCAGCCCTGAGTGCCACATGTTTTTGTTTTATTAGAAAGACGATATCTTCAAGGTAGTCTCATGTTTAGGAAATTAGGGTCTGATGATGGAAGACTAGGTAAATCTAGAAGAAATTTAAAAAATCAAAGGGGCGGCTAGGGCTTTTCTAAGTTTTTTCATTAAGTGTTTTAACGCACTACAATTTAGTAAAGTTTGGAGTTGATGATGGAGCCGGGAGACAGCCGAGGGAACTTCTTAACGATTCACATCAGCTGCCTCGTGTTTGTGCTTAATAAATTTGTATTGATAAGAACTTTACACCTAAATGAGTTGTGATCATCATTAAAGCTCTGATGTTGAAGACAAAGGCCAGTTAAGGGAACTCCTTAAAGGTTTACAATAGTTACCTTATGTTTGGACTTATTTCTGTTCATTTATATTGATGAAAACTTTACACCCATATAAGTAGGTTAAAATGAATGTCTGCAATAGATCTGATGATAGAGCCGAGAGAAATTCGAGGGAACTCCTCAACGATTCACAGCAGCTACCTTGTGTAATATCTTGATTAATTTGTATTGATAAGAGCTTTACACCTAGATGGATTGTTATGATCATTAGGAGTCTGATAATGAAGACGAAGGACAGTCTGTTGAGGGAACTCCTCAAAGGTTTACAGTAGCTGCTTTGTGGTTGGACTTAATTCATTTATATTGATGAGAAATTTGCACCCATATGGGTAAAAATTAAAGTCTGAATTACATCAGATGATAAAACCATAGACAGTCGAGGGAATTCCTCAACAATTTACAACACTCTACTTTAACATAGTACAAACACTACCTACTCGTCATGCTTATGCAAACATCAATTAAAATCAAGAGACTGAATTTAAGTTGTGTTATTTCATTGCGTTATTTCTAAAAATGCTCATACTTTCATTGTGGTCTTAAAGGAATTAAAGCAAACGAAATAGGTCGTTTGCTTGCAGGCCTTTTCCAAATATGCTGCCGTCAACGTCCAGTCTGATCGGATATTGTATTAGTCGAATGTTTATTATTTTTCTGCGAAAGGAAGCTTTGCGTAAATAATATTATAGTATATGTATTTGTTATTTATTTTGATATACGATAGTTTTATTTTTAACAATTTACGTATTTGTTTTATTAAACGAGAATAATAATATAATTTCACAGTCTTGCCTGGTCCAAAAAAAAAATCATGTTTTTTTTTCTTTAATTTTTACCCATATGGGTGCAAATTTCTCATCAATATAAATGAATTAAGTCCAACCACAAAGCAGCTACTGTAAACCTTTGAGGAGTTCCCTCAACAGACTGTCCTTCGTCTTCATTATCAGACTCCTAATGATCATAACAATCCATCTAGGTGTAAAGCTCTTATCAATACAAATTAATCAAGATATTACACAAGGTAGCTGCTGTGAATCGTTGAGGAATTCCCTCGAATTTCTCTCGGCTCTATCATCAGATCTATTGCAGACATTCATTTTAACCTACTTATATGGGTGTTAAGTTTTCATCAATATAAATGAACAGAAATAAGTCCAAACATAAGGTAACTATTGTAAACCTTTAAGGAGTTTCCTTAACTGGCCTTTGTCTTCAACATCAGAGCTTTAATGATAATCACAACTCATTTAGGTGTAAAGTTCTTATCAACACAAATTTATTAAGCACAAACACGAGGCAGCTGATGTGAATCGTTAAGGAGTTCCCTCGGCTGTCTCCCGGCTCCATCATCAACTCCGAACTTTATTAAATTGTAGTGCGTTAAAACACTTAATGAAAAAACTTAGAAAAGCCCTAGACGCCCCTTTGATTTTTTAAATTTCTTCTAGATTTACCTAGTCTTCCATCATCAGACCCTAATTTCCTAAACATGAGACTACCTTGAAGATATCGTCTTTCTAATAAAACAAAAACATGTGGCATTCGGGGCTGCCGCGGTAAAGCTATTTTAGCTAGTACTAGCTTTGCGCCCGCGGCTTCGCCCGCGTGGAATTGGGTTATATCGCGTTTTTTAGATTTCCCATGGGAATAAAACTAATTAAATGACGATTGATCAGTTTTGAAGGATTGATCGTAGAAGGGTGAAAATTTAGGATTGTATGTATTTTTGTATGTTGTAAAAAATAGAAACTAAAAATGTTGTGTAAAAATAAAAAAACAAATAGGGGTGGACTACCCCTAACATTTAGGGGATGAAAAACAGATGTTGGCCGATTCTCAGACCTACTCAATACGCTCACAAAATTTCATGAGAATCGGTCAAGCCGTTTCGGAGGAGTATAGGAACGAAAACTGTGACACGAGAATTTTATATATAAGATAGATGTTCGCTAGTACCAAATTTTGTATGGAGAAACGCATGGTACTATACATTGAATCTGCGCTCACGCGCAGGGCTGCAGATGTGCATGAAAATGCAGATAAAAAACGCAATCCTGCGCGTGGCTGCGGGGTAAATCGCAAAGGTGTGCACACCGAGTTCCGCAGTATGTAGTTAGTAGGAAATTTTTTATTAGTTATTTATGACATAGTATTTTTTTATTTTGCCAATTAACGTATACATTTGTATAAGTATGTATTTTCTTTTTTGTAGTTTATTTATTTATTTATTTTTTACCAGTGACGTCATTGAAGGAGTGCGAAAAATGGTGGCGATTTAGCGACTAAACTATATTTGATGTTTTATTTTTGACTTTGATAAAGAAATAGAAGCTATGCCACAGCTTATAATTGACGTCATTTTCGTGATCTGCACCCCCGAAAACCCCCGTCACGACACCCATGTCAAAATATCATAAAATTGGTGTCAGCCATCTTGGATTTCAAAAATGACGTCATTTTCGTGATCTGCACCCCCGAAAACCCCCGTCACGACACCCATGTCAAAATATCATAAAATTGGTGTCGGCCATCTTGGATTTCCAAAATGACGTCATTTTCGTGATTAGCACCCACAAAAACCCCTTTCACGACCCCCATGTCAAAATATCATAAAATTGGTGTCGGCCATCTTGGATTTCAAAAATTACGTCATATTCGTGATCTGCACTCCCAAAAACCCCTATCACGACACCCATGTCGAAATACCCAAAAATTCATCGAAATACCAAATTTTAGGCGAAGTTATCCGCAAACAAACATAAAAATAAAAACTTTTTACAAAAAAACAACCGACTTCAAAAACCACTACAAAGTGAAAAATAACTAATTTCGGAAGTTAATAATATAATTTCACAGTCTTGCCTGGTCCCAAAAAAAAAACATGAATTTTTTTTTTTAAATGTGTCAGTTCTGCAGAAATTTATTTGACCCTGATTACGTTTTCCCTTAAAATAATAAATAATGATAAATTAAACTTTATTATATTATTTTTCTATCCCTTTGTCCATCTGACTTAGCTAACTTTCAATCTACAAAACTAACTTCCAATCCTGAAGTTACAGTCATAACATATTTAGTTATAAAGGTGTAATCAATACACATTAAATAAGCCCAAACACGTGACAGTTGCTTCCGATGTGGATTCCCTTGATATTCTGTCCTCTCCATCATCAGGTCAGGCCCAAATCTTCACGGTTTTATAGTATCATCCGATATAAACACGAGTATCAAGTTGTCACCCGAAGCGTGCCTACAATTTTCGATAATTGGCCTAAATTTCTCAGAATTTCCATTATCGACACTGACGTGGTAACAATGGGATTACATAGGCAGCATATCCCTTCATATAAAAAAAAGAATGGTCTAAATAGGTTCATTAACCATAAAGTTATCAGCGACAATAAATCGAACTGAGAACCACCTTTTTCTGAAGTCGGTTAAAAAATAAACACCGCAGAATTTTTATTATGAAGTATCGTCAACATTTGTTTGAGTACATAATAACCAAAAGTATTTGGGCGCACCAATAAACAAAAATAAAAGTGCCATGTCTGTTACTTCTGTGGTCTATGAATTTAACTTGTATTTGTAAGTACTTCGTCCGCCAGACGGCGCTAGTAATATTTTGCGAAGTATTGTAGAGGTGGGGCGCGGTGAAGAGGGAGCAAATGCTCGAGGTCATTTGGTGAGGGTACGACCTTAAAGTACGGATTTTTTCTTGGCTCGTCAGTTGTAATGCTCAAAATAATGCTTTTGTGTCCTTCTTTAAAGTTATTCCATAACTCTTCAAGCATTTCTAACCTTGTTTCCAAGTATGGCTTCTTAATCCTATCTTTCGGCGTTTTTTTGTAGTTTTTCTCTGCATTCTTTAGGCTATCTAATAGCTCAATTTGATATACTAGAAGATCTTCCATCACAGCTTATTTAACATTCGTTGGTATTAGTTTCACTCACAGTTAGTTAGATGTTTTATCTTTGTTCGAAGTTTAATGTCCACAAGTATGTCTCCGCGGTAGCGAGCACGTGGCACTTGTTAACTAGCACTTACAGTAAGTTTTTTATCGTAATCCGATCACACACTGAATATTGTAAGTACAGTTAATTGTTCTGATAAATAGTTTTTAAAATGTCACAGCTCCGTCCACTAAATGATTTGCAAAAAAAACGTGTTCCTTATCGCTTTCTTTTGTTCTCCAACGCGCTCGTCAGTCGCAGGTAGGCGACAAGATCCGGTTCGAAATAGGACCATATGATTACGGCGATAAGGATGATTTTAGCTTGGACGGTGTAAGCACAATAAAACGACGTGTGAACACTTTAAAGGTTTACTTGACACTAAAAAAAGTCAAGAGCTTATAATGGACTGTATAAAAAGGTATAGGTATAAGTACATATAGGCACAATCATTGTGCATAGCTGTGGTAGTGGTGCTTTACGCTTAGACAATCACACAGACATCTATTACATCGCATCACATCTATTACAAGTCCAAATAATAAGTGCCGAGCTTGGCTCAGCAGTTATTATTTGGGCAACTGTTCACAACTCGTTACGTCATTTTATTGGACGCTGTAACTTGCTGAATGGCATGTTTTCAGTCAGTTCCGTTAAATCCAGCCAAACTGCTGACGTTCATAAAATAACGCACGGATATTGGATTTATGGACAAAATAGGACGAAAATATCGCAATCAAATAAAAACTAATATATTAAAATATTTCAAATATCTAAAACATTTTACACAAAAAATAACTTTCTTAAAATTCATCATCATTATTATCAACATTTTTATCGTCCCACTGCTCGGCACAGGTCTCCTCTCATACAGAGAAGGATTGAGCGGAATCACCACGCTTGCTCAATGCGGGTTAGCGATTTCAGACTTAAAGTCCAGGTCTCCTCAAAATGATTTCCTTCACATTGTAATCAGTCATTGGTGTCCAAGATATAGAAGTTAGATTGGTACACAACGAGACGGGGCCGGGGCTCCATCCTTCTGTGCGCATGCTGATGCAGAACAAAGTTAGTTTGTGTTGTGCGCTCGACTGTAACAATTTTAAAATTATGTATATTTGGGAAAAAATAAAACAGGGTATAAAAATTATTGGAATCGATGCAATTGCTTATTCTGAACAGAAATTGATAATCAGTTTTTTATCTATACTCTATACCTACTTATAATATATAAAGCTGAAGAGTTTGTTCGTTTGTTTGTGCGCACTAATCTCGGGAACTACTAGTCCGATTTGAAAAATTCTTTTTGCGTTGGATCGCCCACTAATCCAGGAAGGCTTTAGGCTGCGACCAATAGGAGCGGAGCATAACTAACTCCACGCGAACGAAGTCGCTGGCAGCCGCTAGTATAATTATAAACTAGTGCTTGACCGCGCTCCCGCCTGATGGTTGGCGGATGCAGTCGTTGATTGTAAAACGCGCTAGTTTATTAAGGGCCTATTCACTGTAGCCTTGAAGACACTTAAATTGTAGTTAAACGGAAACACTGCCGCGAGCAAATTGTTCCTTGTAGGCGGTATAAAAGACGAGGCAAAAAGCTTCGTCTGGATCGAGGTGGTGTCAATAACGTAAGCGTTGATACTCGCCGTTCGATGGCTCGTCCGATAATGGAACGGAGATGGGGGACTTAAGTTGTGCAATTCCCTCGCACAATCTCCAAAATGCATCCTATAGAACACCGACAGGTTGGCTACTGTTCGCCTGTGCTTCAGGCTTTGGAGACTGTTCTTTGAATTTTGGAAATTGTTCGATTTGAAACAAATCTCGGTCCCCAATTAGCCTCTTCCCAGACCGCTCCACCGAATCCAAAGTTGCTAAATGGCATTTTGCAGCACTAGCCCAAATGAGGCTGCAGTATTCCACACATGAACGGACCTATGCTTTGTATAACATTAGAAGATGTCCTGATGTCCCCATTAGAAGAACCGCCAGACCTTTCCAATAACGCCAAGTTCCCTGGCAGCTACCTTGACTTTGGACTCAATGAACTACCCAAAGTTCAGGTTCGAGTAAATCTCAACTCCTGCTGATGGAGGTCGGTGTACTCTGAAAATTTAAATAATAAAGAAATGATACAGTACCTAATAAGTATGTCAGTTTGAAATAGTATGTGCTGCTTAGACATTTTTGATGTATGTATTTTTGTATATCAGCGGCGTTGCTTCACAGTAGATTACCATAGGACATAACGCTCTGAAAATAACTTAAATAGACTAAACCTTTAAACTATATTAGCGGGCGCCAGCGACTTCATGTGGTTTAGTTATACTCCGCTCCTATTGGTCCTAGCGTGATGTTATATAGCCAGAATTAATGGGCTATCCAACGCAAAAAGAATTTTTCAAATCGGACCAGCAGTTTTTTTTTTTTTGTTGGGACAAAGCCCGCCACACTGTTCCCAACCCACTGCAACTCCTGAAAGCCAGAATCAACAGTGGAGACCGCCAGAAAAACGCCGAGCAATGAAGCTCGACGAGTCCCGGAGAAACGATTCAACTGTCTTGGGTCCCGCAACGAAATTAATCAGAAAAGAATAGCGGAGGAGTAAGAAAAAATATGTTTTTTCCACTTCCCTCCATAACAAGCAGGAGACAGAACAGAACTAGGCCAATCGGCACAAAGGGACATTATTGCAACTGGGAGAAGCCCAGATTGCCAAGCACCACGGAATAAAATTTGATTAAGTTAATGGGTCCTAAGTAGGTATGTGCTGTTACAATTGATTCCAATAATAGGTATGGCAAAAGCGCCTGAACGCACGGAAATTAGTTCTAGTTTCTACAAGGTCCGTATAATAAACAACTCCGGATGTAACTTGTACACTATCCAACATAATATTGCGTTCATTCTGCCAAAGAATACACTCCCACAAGATGTGATGTGCGGACTGTTCAAATTCACAGTTCGATGTAGAACACTGACACAAAGGCGAAGGAACAAGTTTAAAAGAATACAGTTTACTTTTAAAGTTGCCATGACCTGTGAGAAATTGGGCAACGCAGTGGTCAACCTCCAGCCATGTCTTAGCCAACCGATCGCCAACGGATGGAAAGAACAGATGGAGGTGCCGGCCCTTGATGGAATTATCCCACCTACTTTGCCATTCGGATAAGAGGTCCTCCCAGACGTCAGTCTGAGGTTTAAATAATCTAGAAATTCTATTGAGGTCGCGTTATGTAACAAAGTTAGTGTCCATGGCCTCCTCCCTCGCGGAGTAGTACATTGAAGCACGTCGCTGTACTTCAAGATCGACTGGAAGTACACCTGCCAGAACGGGTAAGGCTTCAGTACTGACTGTTCTATACGCCTTGCATAAAAATATCAATGCCAAACGTTGGCTTTGAAGCAGTTTACGTCGCGCCGCCCGTATGCTGGCCCTATCGGCCCAAACAGGTGCACCGTAACACATACATCCTAAGTAGGTAGCTCCATATATAGTTTTTAAAGCTAGGAATGATAGACCCCAAGTTGCTTTGAATATTCCAGTTAGGGCATAAAAGTTCCTTTTAGCTTTTTCGCCAACTATTTTTATATGTTCGATAAATGAAAAATTCCTTTCTAAGACCATACCAAGGCAGCATACGGATTGCTGTTTTTTAACGGGAACGTTATTAAATTTAATAGTAGTCAATGATTTAAGATTACCTTTTAGTAGAAGTGATAGGTTTTATGCGGCGCAAACGCTAGGCGGTTACGATGACCCCACTGAGATTTAGGCAAGTATTGGCCAAGTTCTCAAGTCCAGCTCGGGTACTTGACTGAATGAGCAGTAGGCCATCGTCCGCATAACCAGTAAGTGAACAGCCGCAAGGAAGCGGGATCGCGAGGAAATCATCAAAACCCAAATTCCATAAATAAGGACCGACAACTGAACCCTGAGGACATCCCATGGTTAGTGCTTTAGTACTAGAAAAATGGCCGAGCTTAAGTACCGCGGAACCGTTTATAAAGTACGAGTAAACGAGATTATATATGTTTCTATAGCAACCGCGGGTTTTTAATTTTAACAACAGCATAGGCCATCAACCGTTATCAAAAGCCCCAGAAATATCCAAAAAGATACCAATCACGTACTTGTGTTCCGATTGGTTAACGGTTCTTCTGACAGAAAGCGCCGCGTCGACTGTTGATTTACCGATGGTGAAGCCATATTGATTACTATGAAATTTTGGACCGTTCGGTAGTAAACGTGGAACGATGAGGCGCTCCAGAAGTTTCCCCAAAGATGGTAGAAGTGTGATAGGCCGATATGACTTCGGATCATCCGGTGGTTTATCACCACATTTTGGTATTATTCGTATGAAACCCCGTCGCCATTTACGAGGAAAAACGCCTTCAGCAATTCATCGGTTATATACAGTTAAGATGGCATCACCCGCTGTTTTACACGCTTCTTTAATCATCCTATTAGATATTTTATCTTCCCCCAGCAGTTCCTGAGATTAGCGCGTTCAAGCAAACAATGAAGCAAGCAAACTCTTCAGCTTTACATATTAATATAGATATAAATATATACCTCTCCTGACTGCGTAGGAAGCCACACTGAGCCTTTCTGCTATTCTTGATATGAGTGGTCCCCACTGAATTTTGGCATGTACGACCTATTTCTATTAACCATATTAACCATTAATATTATTATTTATGTAAATATTCTTAACGCAATACAACGCCACGGCAGCCGCAACAGCACTCTCAATGCATTATTATTTTGAATTGCACACAATGCACACATGCTTTAGAATCAAAACTAAAAATATTTAAAGTTTGCACTGCACGTAACATAAGTTATCAGTCAATGTAAGTAGGTCATCACACAATCATTAAAATTAGCTAATCTAAATCACATAATAGAACCGGATGAATTTTGATGAACTTTTTATAACTCCTGCACAACCCCGTCGCCTGCTTAACCACCACGTCACCTCCATTTGATCTCCTTGTCACCTCTACCTCAGCTTCTTTTTCATCTTAGTGTGATACAGGAATCGTTCTCAGACCTTAACTTTCGCCAACCCGCCTTGAAACCAATAACCCATGAGCCAGTTACCCCATTTAATCAACCCGGAAGCCGGATCAATACCCATATCGTGCGGTTTTCGAACCCCTCTGATCTGCCCTCGAGTATCGTCAGGTGTACCTTACACATGTATATGTGTATGTATACATAGGTAATCCATTACTCACACACACAGTACCATCGCGGTATTATCTCACAAATCGGTCCGTAATATCGGTCCGTAGGGAGCCCATTTTACGGCCCACAGTCCTAACGAGTGTATGTAATTGTGTCGAAATTGATGGCTCTGCATCTAGTCTAACGTGTCAAAACCGCTCCGTAATTTAAAATTTGTTAAAATTATTATAAGTGCATATAAACGAATAAAAATAAGTGAACCAAGCAAACATCACCTAATTAACCTGTGATAGTGTTATCCACGGATTTAATACACGGTAATACAGTGAACTTACAACACAATATACTGTGATCAAGATACTTCGTTTTACTTCGTTTTATAATAACAAATACGGACAAGAACAACAGTAATAAACTAAATAAACATTGTGTGTTCCTTAATTATCATAACAATTAGTGTAGTAAATAAAATAAAAACGATAACAAAAACCTAGTGAAAAAGTGACTCATAGTGATTTGAATTCAAACCGTCACATGTCATCAACTAATAAAAGAATAAAGATTTGTGGCAACTGGTCAATAAATTGGGCACGCTTAGTTAGGCTTGATTGGCGTAGTTGCTAACGTATGCCAACTTTTGCAATTCAGCCTCACACGAGTGTCACGAGTTCAAACCCCAGTGACACAACATCACTTTTCGTCAGTCTCAAAATTAATTATTTGGAATATAAAGCATGTTCTAATATAATTAGAAGCTCATAATACATATTACTATTGCTCAACTAATACGATCACACAAAATGTCATCAAACACAAATGCAAAAAGTAATAGCAAAGTGGCAGCACTAGTAACATGCTTTAAATGCAAAAAAAGTGTAAACATAAAAACTACTGCTTTGTGCTCTGCCTGTGACAATAGATATGAATTGGAATGCGACGGGTATCCAGAACAAACGTATCGCCTTAAAGACGCAGAATCTAAAAAAAAGTGGAGATGTAAGGTGTGTATCAAAAATAAAAAATACGCTAATACCGACAGTACAACCAATGTTACCGTGAGAAAAAAAATAACTTCCATAAAAACACCCTCACCGATAGAACAATCTCAATGTATCGAAGATATAGTACAGGATGAAGCGGTGAATCGCCTATCTTCGATTCAAAATACAGCAGATATACTTGATTCCCATATACTGACGGAGTGCGAGATATCTAGTGAACCATGTACTCCCAATAAACAGTTATCAATGAGTGTCGACGGTACTGTGTCTGACTTAGTATTAGTCTCAGAAATGAAGGAAACAATCGCTCAGCTCACATTAAAACTCGAAATCGCTGAGAATGAATTAGGAAATATATTATTGGAAAACACCGAGCTACATAAGCAAATAAATAAATTAGTATCGGAAAATAAAACACTAAAATCTTTATGCCAGTCACCCTCCATGTTTGCAACTCCGACTACAAGCACTAAAAAGAAAAAGAGGCAAGGTTTGTCAAATCAACACAAGATACTCTCTACACCGTCCTTAACATCCAGACTTGTATCCAGATCGTACGTCGATACTGACAGCAATGAACATGTGCCATTCTTGGAACAAGAAATTGTTAATCTGCAGCAGCAACTGAAGGTTGCGCAACTAGAAATAGCAACCCTCATGGACCGTATTACGACCCAAATGCAGAATAGTTGCAATATTTTTGAACCTGTCGCTCGTCTGGAAATAAAGCGAAATATAGTAAACACCGCCAGTCCTCAGAAAATTGCTACCACAGACGGACAGACTAAAAGAAAAATGTTTATTTTTGGTACTCAGCGCTGCGTCGGACTTGCAGCGGCCATCTCACACTCAAGGACAAATACACAATATGAGAAATACAGACTCGTCTCTATTACAAAGCCAAATGCGCCTTGCAGTGAAATAATAGCAAACTGCAGAAATACCAAATTGACAAATGAAGACAAAATTATAATATGCATAGGCGAAAATGATAAAAATCCAAAACTATTATTGTCACAATTGCAAATTATACTCAATACATTCTTAAATAATACTGTTATTGTGTTAAATGTCGTCAATAACATGCACCTCAATGTCCGTAAGTTAAACTATTGTATAAAGAATATTTGTAATAAATATAGAAAATGTCACTTTTTAAATGAAACATCCACGAAACTCTCCGATGTTTGTGAGTCCATAAATAATATCATAGATTACTGTGACTATAATGATAAATATTTAAATCCGAGTGAAATTCGAAAAATAATAGCGAGTAACAAATCAAGTTCTAAATTAAACGTTTCAACAAGCGAACCCAAAAAAGGCACAATTCCCTATTACTTTAGTCGTATTAAGAATAGATCAAACACGGATAGGTTCTCTTTACAATGTAACGAAAAGGGTAAAATAGGAACTATACCCTATTACTTTCCTGTGATAAACAAGCGCGACTCATTTTTTCGTATCTCAAAACAACACAACACATCACTTTAGAATATTTCACCAAAATATCGCCAGTTTGTTATCCAAACAAGAACTGTTAGAAATGACAATTCAAGAGTTAAAAGAAGTAAACGTTGACCCAGATGTAATATGTCTATCTGAAACTTTTTTAAAAAAAGGCTGTGAAAACTACGTAAAACTGTACAATTATGAAATGGCTGCTGGCTTCTGTAGAGATAAACAAAGAGGTGGCACGTGTATATTAATTAAAAAAGGCTTAAATTACAAGGAATTAATATTCGTAAAAAACTATGCCACTCAGAACACGTTTGAAGCTTGTGGTGTAGAGGTAACAAATATTAAACTTGTAATTATATGTGTTTATAGAACGCCCCAATCTGATCCAAATCAGTTTTTAACAAAATTGCATAAACTTTTACACGATTTGCTAAAAAAATACAAATCTAAAGTAAATTTAGTTATAGCCGGTGATATAAATATAAATACATTGAAAAAAGGTAACATTACAAAAGAATTGCAAGATTTGTGTAACAATTATTATTTGAAAATCCATATAACTGTTCCTACACGTAAGCTGTCTTGTATTGACCATATCTTGAGCAACATTACCAACGCTACATCATCTGTGCTACCCTGTACCTTTCCGATCATGACACGGCACAAATGTTAAGCTTTCCTACTAAACATAAACTACAAAAAGCACCAATATACTACATTTCTAAAAGAGATTACAGCTTAGATAACGTTCGTAAATTCAAAGAATGCTTGGTAAACCTTACTTGGTCTGAGATTTATCAAGATACTGATGCAAATTCCGCATTCAGTGATTTCCATGAACTGGTAAGCCTATTCTACAACCTCTGTTTCCCAAAGGTTAGAGTTAGAGTGAACCGCGATAATAAAAACACTCAAAAGTGGATAAGCAGAGGAATACGTCTAAGTTGCCAAACTAAACGGAGGCTACGTTACCAGTATTACAAAACTAAAAATTCTATTAATAAAATTAGATACAAAAATTACTCCAATTTGCTGAAGAAATGTATTCACGGATCAAAAAAGAACGCAAATATAAAATATATTAACACACAGGATAACAAGTGTAAAGCCACATGGACTGTCATTAAAAATGAAATAAATAGTACTACCCTCAAAGACAACATAGAAATGATAAAGTTAAAAGATGCTGTAGTTACTGACCCGGTAGAAATGGCTTCTCTATTTAACAGTTATTATGCAAATTTAACGCATAACGCACGAACTCAACAAAGTGCTGGTCCAAACTCTAGGGAAAATATAAGTGTCAACTCTATGTTCTTGAAACCTATGCTGGAAAGTGAAGTTCGACAGGAAATAATGTGTTTAAGCAATACCAGAGCAGAAGGCTATGATGAAATTAGCACAAAAATCTTAAAAGCCTGCTGTAATGAACTGACTGGGATCTTAACTCACCTAATCAATATATCATTTACATCTGGGAGCTTTCCCGATAAATTAAAATTATCCATAGTAAACCCGATATTCAAAAAAGGAGATAAATGTGATATCGATAATTATCGTCCTATAACTTTAGTACCTATCTTCTCCAAAATTTTTGAAAAATGTATGTACAAAAGAATAGTTAATTTTTGCAATAAGTTCCAAATAATAATTGATGAGCAGTTTGGGTTTCAAAAAAATAAATCCACGTCTTTAGCCATTTTCACCCTTATGAAAAATATACTTTCGAATATTAACAAGAACCAAATCACTACTGGTCTTTTCTTTGATTTATCGAAAGCCTTCGATCTGGTGTCACACAAAATATTGCTGGATAAGTTAGAGAACATCGGGATTAGGGGACCTCCTCTACAGTGGATATCGTCATATTTATGTAATAGACAACAACGTGTCATAATCAATAAAATTACCAAAACTAAAGATATGACATCCTACTCATCGCAATATATGGTTAATAAGTATGGTGTTCCACAAGGAAGCGTACTAGGCCCATTATTATTTATTTTATATATAAATGACATCATAAAAATAACCAAGCATAAATGCGTATTATTTGCTGACGACATAACAATCATAGTGACATCTGATAGAATGAAAAGTACCATTGCAGATCATGAATTAGATATCAATAATACAATAGATATGTTATTAAATTGGCTTGACATGAATAATTTAAAAATGAATTTAGATAAATCAGTTTACATTCAATTTAATCAATCAAATAATAATAAATACAACATAAAATTGAATATAACTAAAATTAAGGAAGTAACACATACCAAATTTCTGGGTGTTACAATAGATAAAGACATTAATTGGAAAGAACACGTAGATAATGTTAGCACTAGAATTAATAAATTCGTCTATGCGCTGAAACAGGTTAAAAATGTAACGAATTTAAAAACTGCTATTATTTCTTACCATGCGTATGTAGAATCTTTACTACGCTATGGCCTTGTGATGTGGGGTAATGGTACAGATGTAAATAGAGCATTTGTCGCTCAAAAGAAATGCATAAGAGCAATATGTGGCCTTCAACCGGATGACTCCTGCCAACCAGTATTTAAAAGACTTGGTTTGTTACCGTTACCATCACTTTATATTTATGAGATATGCATGTTTGTTAGGCAACATCAAGATTTATTTGTAAAAGCAAATGACATTTGTGTCCGAAACCGACGAGACCCCTGCAGGCTCGTACTAAGTGATATTCCGGGGCTATCTAAATATAGTAAAAGCTGTCTTGCAATGTGTGTACGTTTATATAATAAGTTGCCCAATGATATCAAAAACGTTAATACTACATTATTTAAAAAGAAAATGTACGAATGGCTATCTGTAAATAGTTTTTATAGTGTAAAAGAATTCATTGACAAAAAATGTTAATGTCAGTTATATTCTGAAAAATTTGCATGCTTATTTTATATTGGCAAAACATGTTCGTTCTAAATTTTATTGATACCATCCTTGTATACCGTGTTTTTAGGCAAATAAATATATTATTATTATTATTATTATAAATAAATCTATGCTAGGAACATTACAACTTGTAGATACTGTTATGTCAGTAGGCGCTTGTGATATTTCTACGAATTTTGAAGGGTATATAGTGAATGGTCTCCACATTGCCATGCAGTAAACTGTTATAATAATATCAGTGGTCGCGCGGCTCAGAACATTACCTCATAATCAGTAAACTGTTATAATAATATCAGTGGTCGCGCGGCTCAGAACATTATCTCATAATCAGTAAACTGTTATAATAATATCAGTGGTCGCGCGGCTCAGAACATTATCTCATAATCAGTAAACTGTTATAATAATATCAGTGGTCGCGCGGCTCAGAACATTATCTCATAATCAGCAAATAATGTTCCCACTGCTGGGACACAAGCCTCCTCTCTGTATAGGGAGTGGGACGTAATTGACCACCCGGTGCAGGTTGGAGGGGCCACATATTTTGATTTTTTGGTTCTGGGACATAGGATGGTTCAGTTCACGGTTGAAATAATTAGCATAAAGTACAGCTTTTGTCCGGGTTCGAACCTACGACTTACAACTCGTAAACGGCGACCGCTATTATTGGACCACCGCTGCTCTCAATCTAGTTTAGATATTAAAGAGCATTCAATAATTTATCCCTCTTGGAGAAATTTTTACACATATACGGAAAAAATATCAATCCAAATAATAAACCAAGAGTTCTTATAACACTGTCAACTTAAACCTAAATCAGTTTGGTAGGGAGACAAATCCACTGACTTACAGTCAAAGACCCACATGTACTCTTATAAGTACGTGTTAACTTGTAACACTGCACTATGTTGTTTTGTGTCTATGTGGACACAGTCGCGGGAACAGCTAGTATTTGACTGGATTGTGTAATCAATTTAGTAAATGACGTAATAGTCCGGGAGCTCAATTGTTGGTCATTTATAACAACAGGGCACTGGCGGCCCGCGGGACGCGCCTCGACTCCGCACATCATTCTGTTACGTACTGCGTCCGGTATGTGTAACGTGAACCGAGAGATAATATGATGAGGGAGGACACGACAATATTATTGCATGTATTATTACCGAAAATCAAAATCACGTGACATCTACCAAATCGCCCTTTGGCGCGTCGTGGATTGCAGAGGCCCGCGTCCGAGCTGTTGAAAGGCAGATTATATATACACACATCAACATGTCTAGGAATATCACATGAAAGACTTCTTAACTTAAATAGTTATTTAATATACAAGAGTGCAAAGTTGCTTTTTAACCGCGTGTTCAATTTTGATGACCGAGCAAGCGAAGGATTCTAAAATTGAATCACGAGCGCAGCGAGTGATTCAAAATTAGAATCCTGAGCGTTAGCGCGATTCAAAATTAGAATCCTGAGCGTTAGCGAGGGAATCAAAAGGACACGAGGTGAAAAATCTTTGCACTCGAGTGCAACACGTAACTTTTCATTCCACCTCAGCGAAGAAATGACTAAATGCAATAAAAAAATGTTTACAATCACAAGATAGGTACACTTTTACTTCAGTTTAGGTATTAATTACTACATTATGACAGGTAAGTATTACAGAATAATCTTTAAATTATAATAAAATAATACTAAAGTATAATTAAGAAAATTTTAAAATAACGTTGCAACAGTTATTTAAATTGAGTGTAATATTTTTGTTTGGTACTGTAATATTGGTGTTAGTCACTTGTGTACTGTTTTTCGGTAAACTGTCTGTCATACTTAATAGTTGTACCGATTCATCGGATTCCCTTGGCGTGAATGTTGGAGAGAGAGGGAGATGGTTAGGTGTTTCATAACGGCTTATTTTTGATGTAGAAGGGCCAGTCCAAGTTTCCGTTTGAGGCTCTTTCAGTGTAATGGCTCCTACGATGCCTTCACATATTTTAGACTTATTTTGGATGGAATCCTCTATGTATCCCTCTACAACTGCATTGGTCTTCCAGCCTCCGTGGCGCTTAAGGGACAGGAGATCAGCTCTGGAATCAGCCAAAAGTGTGGCTGAAGTTCGTCGGAAACAATGACCCGTGTACAACAGGGGTTCTGGAAGTTCAAGAAATGTTGCTATTTCTCGTGGGATACTGCCAATTTTATTACCCATAGGCTGTCTAACACACTTTCCATTGCGATACTGTAGAAAAAAACGATTGATTGGAGTGTTAGGCGGCCGTAAGGCTTGATATTTCTCAACAATCGTTACGTATTCCTTGCGAATGACAAATTTGCGGTCTCTTTTTGTCTTTGTATTAGGTAAATTAATTAATAGTAAGTCATCTGAATGTTTCTCAATGTTTTTGACATTAAGTTGTGTTAGTTCATTAGTTCGACATGCTCCGTTTATTCCAATAATAAGAACAACCTGCAATGTAAAGAGTATTGTAGTAGATAAATGAATAAAATTTATATGAACGCATAATTATGCCTATCAACATTTAATAAGTATACTATTTAATTGAGATTAATATATGTACTTAAGTAGATACTGAATGTGCAACTGACTTACTTTTGCCGCCAAATATACGGAATCGGGTGCTTCGTTAAGAAACTTTTCAATATCAGATACTGTGAAAACCTTCGACTTTTTTGGATGATGACCAGATGAGGCTCTTTTTAAAAATGCTACTAATTTAGGATAGGTATCGATATGTATGTCTTTTTCATCTTTATTGTTGCTTTTAGCATCGAATACGTACTCCATAGAGTGCTTGCTTTCTTGTTCTCGGATAATTCTATAAAATATGCCAGCAAAACGTTTTCTGAGAAAGTTTTGGCTCCTTTTGCTAGTCGCCACGTGTTGAATATATCGTACTGTTTTAAATACTTCTCGCGTGATTGTTGAGGTAGAAAGCTCATTTGCGCATTATTAACAGTTTCAGTCAATTCTGTTGGCGTCAAACAAACTTCCTCGTCGCTAGAATCACTCATTTTAGTTTTTCACTTGTTTTCAAGTTTCTTTTTTTTTAATATAAGGTTTAACAATGACGTGAAAAAATGCCGCGTAAAGAACCGCGTACAAAGAAAATTGAAAAAGAACACCAAGAAGGTTCCGAGTCTGAGTTTTTAACAAATTAAAAAAAAGTTGTATGATATATTCGGCACCATAGAGGTAACAGTAAATAGGTTTAATGTTTTTTTTTTTAATTTACTAACTTAGTGCACACGATGTTCTAAATTCAATTTACTTTATCCTCTAGAGAATAAAACCGGCTTTTCCAGTCAGATATTGAAGATTAAAAATACTCTTTCCGAGATGGTGGGATGAAAAACTATTTACAGTACAAAAAAGTATGTATAAAAAACATTTTCTTCTCCACTACCTCTTTCGAAATTCAAAAACAAAAAAAAACTATTTTTGAAATAAGAGATAATCGATTTTTTTTTAATTTTCCGGTCGAAAAGTTTGTTCATGTTACAATATAACACAGAAGTTTTGAAAATTAAAAGCGATCACACAAGCTTTTATTATAATTAAAACGTATATTACATTAATTATTATATCACGTCGACATTTGACAAGGGAAGAGCAGAAGAGTTGTAGACTATGTGAATGCGTGGTTGCTGAATCTCTGCAAACCGGTGAAAATGTAATCTCCCGGTAATGATCACGTTATCCTGCTACATGCAATGTTGCTGAATAGCATTCAGGAAGAAATCGCATCACCACTCCTAGACAGGACCGTTTTTTTTCAAAATATCGCTAAGAGACGACCCAATATTACGGCTGTGTTCAAAGGCTGACCACCAATTGCGGGTTAGTCACCACTCTGTAAAAAAAAGGTTACACGAAGCTGGTCTTCATTCTCGCAGACCACTTCGGGCTCCAGCTTTGCGGCGTGACAATCGCGGGCGGAGACTGTTGTGGACTCGAGAACATTTCGCACGGAGTGACGAGCAATGGTTCGTGGTACCTTTTTCTAGTGAGTCTCGGTTTGGATTTCATCCGGATTTACAAAGATTAAGGAATTGGCGAGCTGGTGGTAGATAAGCTGTCGTGGTGGCCTAGTGTTTAAAACACCTCTCTCACCTCGCCTCTCAAGTATGAGTGTGCAGGTTCGATTCCAAGTCAGGCAAGTACCAATGTAACTTTTCTAAGTTATATTTACCTTCTAAGTATATCTTAGAAAGTAAATATAACGGACACCAATGACTGATTACAAGGTGAAGGTAAACATCATGAGAAAACTTGGACTTTAAGTTTGAAATCGCCAACCCGCATTGAGCAAGCGTGGTAATTACTCTCAATCCTTCTCTGTATGAGAAGAGTTCCTGTGTTCCTGTACCTGTGTTCAGCAGCGGGACGATAAAAATATCAATGGTGGTGGAAGCCGTCTCCAGCATCCACAACAAGTCTATTCATATAATGGCGGGACATATCATGGTATGGCCTGGTATTCAAATTGGTGCGCGAGAGATAAGAGGGAACATGAATGCATTAGAAATACCGTAATGAGGTAGTGGAATCTGTGTTTGTGTATCCCATACAGGGTGCAACTGGGTCAGGAGTTCCAACTCATGCACGAATGAACAATGCTCGTGCCCATACGGCTGAGCTGATATCAACTGTGCTTAGGGAACGTGAAATCAGGGCTGTGGACAAGCCTGCTCAGTACCCCGAAATTAATCACATTGAACACCCATGGGACATGTTACATCGAAGAGCTGGTTCATTTTTCACCAAATCTGATAATAGAAGAATAGCTTTTCTTGCATTTGAAAAGAATCTGGGACTTGATACCGCAGCTCGATTTGAATAATTTAATTTTGAGTATGAATAACCGATGCCTAACTCCAATTAATGTTAGCAGAGGAAATACTGATTTAAAAAATTAATTAAATACCGTTTTTTTCTTTATTTTTACTTTAAATTTTTTTGCCCTATATAAAATTTATTATATGCAAAGTAAAAAATATATCCAAAAATGAAATTATAAAACAAAAGCAAAATAAGGCTAATTTTTTTATGAATTATAAACTAGCGCTTGACCGCAATCCCGATGTGATCAACGAGTGATGCAATCGTTGATGGTAAAGCGCACTAGTTTATTAAGAGC
This sequence comes from Sesamia nonagrioides, assembly GCA_017933935.1. NCBI lineage: Eukaryota > Metazoa > Arthropoda > Insecta > Lepidoptera > Noctuidae > Sesamia > Sesamia nonagrioides. Next base: position 837,010 of record JADWQK010000742.1, on the reverse strand, counting down.
CTATTTACTCTAGCCTTAAAGACACTCAAATTGAAGTCCGACGGAAATACCGCCGATTGCAAATTGTTCCAGTCCCTCGATGTACGCGGTATAAAAGAGGAGGCAAAATGCTTCGTGCGGATCGTAGTGGCGCTAACAACGTAAGGGTGGAAACTCGCCGTACGACGGGTCATCCGATGGTGGAACGGTGATGAGGAATTAAATCATGCAATTCCCTCACACACTCACCAAAATGCATCCTGTAGAACACCGAAAGGCTGGCTATTCTACGCCTGTGCTCTAGGTTGATTGAGAGTATTTGACAATTTCGGGTAACTTGACCTGCTGTCCTCCGTATATAAAATAATCCATTTATACATGTATACAACGTTATTTGTTTATGCGAAAGGTGTTTCCAGTCATCATCACCATCATCTCAGCGTTTATCCCGGTTGCATCCGCGGCTTTGCGAAAGGTGTTTCCAGTATTTTAAGCAAAGAATCAATGAATAAAATTTCAAATACATATCATGAAAAACCACAAAGTTATGAGCTTATTATCTTACTTGGTTGTCCCAACAAAAATATGGTCAACGCTCCGCTCCGGCGGGTGAGCGGTGCGTTGACCTGTGGCGTCAACTGCTGCGCGGGCGGGCGCGGGCGCCAAGTACTATAATCTAGCGTAAGCTGCGTGGCGTGCTCGGTAACCACACTGCAACGATTTCTAAATATTGGAAAAAATATAACATGGTCCAAAAATGATTGGAATCGATTCAGTTGATTATTCTGAACAAACTGTATTCAGGTTTCGTATAAAGACTAAATGACGTTGTATAACACATGTAACTTATTATTTATACAAATAATATTAATATATTATTTGTATAAATAATATATTAATATAGGCAGTGCCGGGTATGGTGCGGCAAATGTTGTTGTGTCGGGACTTTAGTTCAAGCACTAGTTTATAACTAATAAAAAAAGAATGTTGTTTGTATATGAACAATGTGACTTGTTTACCAACAGTGCGATTTGTTTAACCACATTGTGATTTGTTTATCGACAGTGTTGTTTGTTTACAAACATAGTGGTTTGTTAACCAACATTGTAGTTTGTTTACAAACATTGTGTTTTGTTTATCAACATGTTACGCGATGGTACAACATACGAATCGCTAACGATGGATGACATCACTACTGCGCATCGCAACCGAGGCCACCACGAGGCGCCGACTCAGCGAAACATGCACTCCCATCGAGCTACTTTTATTTCACAATAAGTTAATCATTGTAATTCTGCACCATGTAATAAAATATCGTCATTCTTGGTACAAGCATCGACCGACTATCACCTACTTAGATTTTAATTAATTTTTATAATAAATAGTTTTAAGAAAATTGGTTTTTTTTTTTGCATCTTCCAGCTCCAGATCTCTTATTTAACAGTGTTGTTTGTTTATCAATAGTGTGATTTGTTTACCAACAGTGTGGTTTGTTTATCAACATTGTAATTTATTGACCAAAATTGTGGTTTGTTTACAAGCACTGTGATAGGTTTATCAGCAGAGCTTCAACTATATCCAACAACCCTGATTACTTTTCACCTTTATTGACTGTGCCTACTTAACTATGGACCCGAAATAAGTTTCAGCAAAATATTTAAATGATATCGTCGTTGTAATAAGAGAGAGAATTTGTAATCAATATTATTAGTCTGTCTGTCGAAAGCATCGTCGCGATGGTCTAAAAGATCCCTCCCACACTACACTTGAAATTCCCTCGATTCTGTCATTAGTACGATATGAAAGCGAGATAGAATATACATATTACGACAAATGATGGACAGAATTCTCAAATAAAAACTTTGGCGAACAAAAAGACAATAAAAAAGTTAAGGCTTTTGGATTTAATTTTTACAAGTAGGTACTGCATGGTATATACCGCCGAGGAGGTACAGCAGTCCCACTTCACACAACATGGAACAGCTAGATTATTCGGGTCAATTCGACCTCCCTGTTACCTCAGAACTTTGTACTGGTTAAACAGTTTTAATGATTCTTTTTTTATTTCATTGCTGGTGCTTGTGTGTATGGTTTTATTTCACTTTGGTTCAGTTTTAACAATGATATTAATTTTTCTAACTTAAATAACATTTTTTTCAAACAATTCTTTCAATTCTCTTATAATAGCGCGATGTTCGCGAAACCATTAAACATGGAGGCCCACGTAAGCCAATTACTGCCAACTTGACGCTCAGTTATCTCATTTCTATCATAGGATAATACGGTATTATTTAAAATGATCACTGTCACATTTTGGGCTATTACGTAAACATTCTCGGGGATAGTTTAGTGCTGTTTCGAAGCTATATAAGGTTAGATTCGGGGAATATTAAAGCTAACAGAGGGTAGGATTATGTCTCCGGCGTTTACTGTTGTTTAAATCGGATAATTTATTATAATAGCGCTTTAATTGTCGCAGTGACCACTACGTACTTAACGTCAGCATCTCAACAGGTACGTACATAAGCGTCTATGTGACTTGTGTAATTTCTCACTGGATTGTATATATCTCGTCGCAAGCCCCAAGTGTTAGTGAGTGATATTTGATTTATCTACATTTACTATTTGCGTAATAATGCGACAGCCTCCGAGGCGTAGCGGTAGCAGACGCGGCCGCTGCGCAAGGTGGCGCGGGTTCGATCCCCGCACAGTGCAAGTATTTGTATGCATGAATATGAATATTTGTACAGGTCTGGTCGTGCCTCGGAAAGCACATTAAGCCGTTGGTCCCGGTTGCCCTACGAACATCTAGTGGCAGTCGTTACGGGTTGTTGGAACCCTCAAAAGTCCTACAATTGGTCTAACTGCAATGCTTCAATGTCGCCTTCGGGTTGTGGAGGTCAGACGGCAGTCGCTTCATGGAAAATGTCGAAGTTTAGCCATATCAGCAGTTGGACTGGTAAAGCGAACCCCAGACTCCAAAGCTGAAAAGCCTTCGGATGCGACTGGGATTAACACTGGGATGATGATGACTATTTGCGTAATAGTATTTAAGTTCTTCCTATTAATTAATTCAACAGACACAATCTCAGACTCCGGGCTGCTGATGACACTTAGGCTAATGTTCAGCTGTCATACTATTCAATTCACGTAAGGAGCAGTGGTATCAACGCTGACTTAAAAGTTATAGATCGTAGGTTCGAACTCAAACAGATACTTTACTTTATGTATCAAATTCCATTACTACTGATCTCAAAATGGTGGAGGATACAGCGGAAGGAAATCGGTATGTTCTAGAACCAAATCTGTTATTAAATTAAAGTAAAATAATTGTATCAGTAAAAGCTCTGTAATGTTACTCCTATTTAGGAGTATTTATAAAAGGCCTGACCAAAATTATATCGTGATATTTGTCTCGTGCACGTAAATATTTTCTGCTTCAGGGATCAAAATACTTATGGTATTCAAATAGAATGCGCTGCTCTCGGTCCAACAGTTTCAAGCCTGTTTTTGGTTTCAACCAGCGCACCTGTCTGACTTTAAAATTGGTCCTAAGTAAGTTAAAGTCTCTATTACATTTTACCCTATCGAGTTTTATTGAGTAGTTTTGCTTGTAGAGCCTGAAGTGCTTATTTCGAGCTTAGGCGCTTCCTTCAGAGGGCTGTTCAATTGACAAACTGCATAGATTGGGACATCAATATCGCAACGTGCGTTAGTTAACACTTTGTGCACAGTAGTCGACACTGAATGCCGTTCATATAGCTTTTCGGTTTCACTAAGTTTCCCTAGGTATTCAGAAACCAAAGTTATTTTTTTTTTAAAGCTGGCATGTAGTTTGCCTCTACCCATTTACATTTGAATCGACACTTAAACTGGCTTAATGTATATTTTATTGTGTTGAGCTCACTTTCAGTATATATGGTTACTTCTATATTTTTTTTCTCTAAAAATTACATTTTATCATCAATATTCTTTTCAGAGTATTCTTATATACTATCGCAAAATTGCTTATTAGACATGTTTTGTAAATTCCCAATGGAACCCTCGAAGCGAACGTCTGAATGTGTGCTACACAAATTCGCAAAATAAAAAAAAAAAAACAGTATTTTCTTTTATAACTCTCTATAGGAAAATCTAAACTTTGTTTGAATAATACCTACATCATTACTCGGAAACGCCCCGAACATATATAAAAACGCTCCTAAATATGTTTTTATTATTAATTCAGGAAGAGTATATTAGTATTCTATACAAAATTTAAAAAAAAGACATTTATGAGACTACAACTCAAATAAAACGTTGTTAAATATGTTGTTAAATACTTGCGTCTTCAAAACACGTCTAAGATTCCACCACCACGTATCTCACGCCATCTATTACTAAAACAACTAAAACAGCAAATGTTATAGAACAAAAAATTATATTATGGAGGAAACAATAGATCGCACTAGATGAAGACTAAGCTCCTGAGTACCTGCGTGCTGGTGATAATATAACGGTGAGGGTGTAGGATATCTTATGGACAGGTCATTCAGCTCTCAGAAAAAGATAGTTGCATTGAGTTTAGCAGGTTTTTTGCAACAATACTCCTATGAGCATCAAGTCGAGTCCCAAGACGTACACAAGTTCAATTGAGTTTGTTTGTTAGGAAATTGACAATTATAGCTTAGGAATGCCCGAAATGTTTCGGGAGGTTCCTGTTAATGATAAGGCGGGAGAAAATCCCAGGGTGTCACCACTTTGAGGATTGCCCTGAGTTGGTGTGGAAGTCAGCCTCCCCCCTCTTACCTTAAAGACCATATGATGTTCCTTCATGACACACATAATAAATATCTGAGGTCACCGGAGAACCTGATTTTAGAGATGCAGATGCGTTCCAAAAGTTTTTGTGATATATCCTTTACTGTGCAAGCAGTATGACTATGGAATGACTTGCCCGTGTCCGTAAGACGTGTTCAAACTCTATCCACTTTTAAAATTAAGATAAAAAAGCACTTCCTCTTTCATTAAACATATATATTTATTAGAGTTTTTATTTTATTTCTGCCCAGCGTGGGCGTAGCACCACCGTATCCTCGTGGCGGCGATCGGCGATGGCGATCTCTCGCATCCAGCCCTGATCCTGGCCATGGTCCGGAGCGAGAGTGCATGGCAGGCCATCACCTCCTTCTGCGAAGTAGTGATGTTGGCAAAGGAGAAGGCGGAGCGCGTGAGGGAGGGAGACTCTCAGCGTACTGAAGCCACCAGCCGCCGCAGGACACGCCCTGGTCGAGAGACAACTTCGAGCTCCCGGTCACCGAAGGCACGAGCTTGCGGGCGGCAAGCAGTGGGCCGCTGGTACGGATCAGGCCGGGGCGACGGCGAGTTTTTCTCCACGCTTGCCTTATAGACATCGCACCGGAGTCCACGAGGACCGACGCATGCCTGGGCCGCTCGAAAGAAATACCATAGCCCCTGGCACACAGGCAAGTGAAGGAACATGGGTGGCTTTAGTCAGTAAAACACGCCCTTCCGCTCCTACCAGAGCGGGAGAGGTCAAGATTTCCATCCACAATGAAAGGCGAGTCCGAAACAACCATACAGCTCAGGAGCGCACAGATACGTTGTGATACATGGAGCGCCCAGAAACATGTAGCTCATTAGTGCTTAGAAACAACCATACAGCTCAGGAGCGCACAGATACGTTGTGATACATGGAGCGCCCAGAAACATGTAGCTCATTAGTGCTTAGAAACAACCATACAGCTCAGGAGCGCACAGATACGTTGTGATACATGGAGCGCCCAGAAACATGTAGCTCATTAGTGCTTAGAAACAACCATACAGCTCAGGAGCGCACAGATACGTTGTGATACATGGAGCGCCCAGAAACATGTAGCTCATTAGTGCTTAGAAACAACCATACAGCTCAGGAGCGCACAGATACATTGTGATACATGGAGCGCCCAGAAACATGTAGCTCATTAGTGCTTAGAAACAACCATACAGCTCAGGAGCGCACAGATACGTTGTGATACATGGAGCGCCCAGAAACATGTAGCTCATTAGTGCTTAGAAACAACCATACAGCTCAGGAGCGCACAGATACATTGTGATACATGGAGCGCCCAGAAACAAGTAGCTCATTAGTGCTTAGAAACAACCATACAGCTCAGGAGCGCACAGATACATTGTGATACATGGAGCGCCCAGAAACAAGTAGCTCATTAGTGCTTAGAAACAACCATACAGCTCAGGAGCGCACAGATACATTGTGATACATGGAGCGCCCAGAAACAAGTAGCTCATTAGTGCTTAGAAACAACCATACAGCTCAGGAGCGCACAGATACATTGTGATACATGGAGCGCCCAGAAACATGTGGCTCATTAGTGCTTAGAAAAAATTAGTAGATATCTAACTTTATACTTACACTAGCTGCGCCGCGTGCTTTCACCCGCGTAGGTTTCGATCTGTTTTATTTTTATATGCCTCGCTCCGATTGGTCGCAGCGTGATGTTATATAGCCTAAAGCCTTCCTGGATTAAAGGGCTATCCAACACAAAAATAATTTTTCAAATCGGACCAGTAGTTCCTGAGATTAGCGCGTTCAAACAAACTTCAGCTTTATATATTAGTATAGATGAGAGATGAGAGAACTGCCTCGTTGATCTTGAGCTCGCGAGCGCTACTGCTGAGCTTGTGATATTTATTTATTTATTATTCACACATCCCAAATTCGATTCTAAAATCTGGTAAAGTATAGTGCCGGGTGCAGTGCATTAAAGTGTATGAGATGTACATGAGACTTGCACTAGATTTTAAGTTTTTGTTCACCTAGAATGCCAACAATACAGTCAGGGAAACGAACAACTACTGACTAAACTGACAGTTTTATGATGTTAATTTGCTTAACAATGAATTTCCCGTATTTCCTTTTAATTTCTAGGTTAGACGTATGAGTTTAACCGTGTCGTTTATTGCTCAACAACAAACGACTGCATCGTATACTTTTTACAATATAATCAAATGTAAAGCGTCGTTTGTGAAAGAAAGGATTACGTGTAACGCTACGAAAGTATAGCTCGTAGCAGTCGTAGCGCGTAGCACGGCGTAGCCAAGTGTAGCAAATTGTATGTTGTACCTGCTGCTTTTGTTGGCATTGTGCGATAAATGGTACAAAAACTACATATAACGGAAGAAATGCGACGATAAGTAAATAATTGTAAGCAGAAACATATTACTTATTATGATGAAGTCCAGTATTTTAAATCTGTGTTAATTACTTTACCATGCCATTAAAAGAAAAATAATAAATCTTCTATAAAACTATAAAACCAGAAAAACATGATAACGTAACGAATGTCTCCATGCTAGTGTACTATTGCGTTCCGTCCTCCGTAGCGCAGCGGCCAACACGCCTGCCTGCGACGTGGAGGCCCCGGGTTCGATCCTCGGCCAGGTCATGATGGAAAATGATCTTTTCCTGATTGGCCTGAGTCTTGGATGTTTATATATATATATATCTATTATAAATATAGTGTCGTTGAGTCAGTATCCCATAACACAAGTCTCGAACTTACTTTGGAGCTAACTCAATCTGTGTGATTTGTCTGTATATATTTATTTATTTATTTGATTTTTTATTTATTTTATGTTATTCAATAATTAAGGAGAGGTACTTCACACAACTCATTCTATGATTTTGGCACATATTTACGTGATACTTTCATTGGTTCTTCTTCATCCTAAGAAATAAGCAAATTGATCCCGTAAATGCGTGATACTACAACTTTATATTCGACCTGCCATCAGCATCTGCATATGCTGCTTCTTCTGCTACTAGTTTTCTAGTGTAGCCAACGCAACCAGTATTATGACCTACATTAAACCTACATACAGCTTTTGCCATGAACTAATAGTCACCACAAGAGCATTGACCCGTTAGTATTTTACATAAACTGCTGGGTCGTGCTTCTCACCATCTCAACCACTAAGCCGCATTACAACCGCGCCGACTTCCCTCACTTTCATTATAGGTAACTCTTACTTCGTCGTGCGTCTGTGAGCAACAAAACGAACAAACGAAAACTTAATTGTTTTTGAGAATACCTCTGTTGATTACTTAGTTGAGGCTTTTATTAGTTGTAAATTAAGCTGTAAATGGTAACTGACTCTTGTTTTGGATAAATATTTTCCTGTAATTTTCTCACTGTTAGAGGTAGGTCTCCTCTGAGTGGGAGGGACTGGGCTGTAACATGCCACGCCGGTGACGCCGGCCCAGTACGGATTGCTAGATATCGTATTTTTCATTTTAGATCGTTTTCCTCACGACTTTTTCCTATACTGTTTTGAGAGCAGTAATTAAATAATTTAGGCTTAATTTGTTAATTGTTCTGTGCAGCTATTGTTATTAATTTAGTTCCGAGCACCGCGCTATGTAGTGAACCTAGGTGACAATAACATACGACGAGATATATTTAAAATGGATCCTCTAATCATAAGCCAAACTTAGAGTTTCTTTCAATAAATTGTTTCGTTGAAGTTCAATATGTTCATTTTCAATGAAGGAAAACATAATTTGGCTGATTTCAATTTCCAAAATGATCCGGGACCCCGATGTTTTAATGTTTTGTGGCGTTTTCATACGAAAGTCGTCGGACAGACATTGGTCGAGTGGCGGTCTGCGCGGCCTGTACAGTGTACACCCGACACCTATACACTAACTGCAGTACTGACTCACAGGCACAGTGTATACAACAAGTTGCCTATACAATTCAAAACTTTAATATACACTGTTAATATATATAAAAATAAATTGAGGACCTATAAGTATTGGATTTGGTGGATTTTTTTACATTATCAATGAATTCCTAAATGGTGTTGAGCTATGTAATCGCCTATTCAAGCAACTCACACATGTATCAATGACCTCAATTCGTGCGTCGCCTCTCCGTGTGCCGGGGCGGCGCGCCCTCACATTTGTAAGATATATTAAACGAAATTGTAGTTCTTCTGATATATTCTGTCATTCGGAAAAATAACATTCACGTTAACTAAACACAAAAAAATACTTCACAACATTCACGTTAACTAAACACAAAAAAATACTTCACAACATTCACGTTAACTAAACACAAAAAAATACTTCACAACATTCACGTTAACTAAACACAAAAAAATACTTCACAACATTCACGTTAATTAAACACAAAAAAATACTTCACAACATTCACGTTAACTAAACACAAAAAAATACTTCACAACATTCACGTTAACTAAACACAAAAAAATACTTCACAACATTCACGTTAACTAAACACAAAAAAATACTTCACAACATTCACGTTAACTAAACACAAAAAAATAATTATAAACTAGTGCTTGACTGCAATCCCGCCTGACTGACCTGAGCGCACTAGTTTATTAAGCCTATTCACTTAAAAAACTAAGGAATACCGCCACACATCGCAACACAACTGCTCAGACCCGTCCTCCGTACGGCTTCACCAGACATCATGCCGGAACACGACGAATCGCTTGGCGGCAAGACTTTATCTGGTAGGTGGTAACTTCTGCCGGCAGCCGATGTTATGGCCTACCACCGAGAAAATACTTATCTGTTTTTATCGGATTCATTTCATCGGCTAACCATATAAATGATCAAATGCGAAATCCGTCTTTTAATACTATTTGGTACTAATGACGCCTCTCGCTACGATACATGACCCTACTTTAATTTTTTATACTTTGGTATCCATGGACGTTTGAGTGGTTAAGATTGATTTTATTCCTTTGACATTTCTTATCATCATCATCCTCACAGCGTTAATCCCAGTCGCATCCGAAGCCTTTTCAGCTTTGGAGTCTGGGGTCCGCTTTACCAGTTCAACTGTTGATATGGCTAAACTTCGACATTTTCCGTGAAGCGACTGCCGTCTGACCTCCACAACCCGAAAGCGACATCGAAGCATTGCAGTTAGACCAATTGTTGGACTTTTGAGGGCTCTAACAACCCGTAACGGCTGCCAATAGATGTTCGTATGGCAACCGGGACCAACGGCTTAACGTGCTTTCCGAGGCACGACCAGACCAGTGCAAATATTCATATTCATGCATACAAATACTTGTACTGTGCGGGGATTGAACCCGCGCCACCTTGCGCAGCGGCCGCGTCCGCTACCGCTACGCCACGGAGGCTGTCATTTCTTATGTATGAACTATTTCTTACCTGAAATCTTAATTAATCGTTACTGTTTTACTGACGTATCTTGAAGTACCTATTTAATGAGTTGCAACACAATGTGCCTATATTATGATGAAATAATTTACTCATGACTAACTGGTACTAGCAAATAGCGCACTTGTCAGAACTATGCTGAGTCCTCAAATACGTTTCATAAAAACAAGGACAACAACGAGACACCTCGACGGAACAATCGCGATCGACAAATTACACAACAAATATCATTTTTTTTTATCCCGCCTGTATTCTTTAAAGGGGTCTCCACGTTCCACTAATTGTCTTAAGTCCCATAATATACAACGTATTTTGTTCTTTATAATACGAAACCTGAATATAGTTTGTTCAGAATAAGCAACTGAATCGATTCCAATCATTTTTACACCATGTAATATTTTTTTCCAAATACATTTAGATTTTTTTTTCTCCGTGGTAGACCATAACATCGGCTGCCGGCAGAAGTTACCACCCACCAGACAAAGTCTTGCCGCCAAACGATTCGTCGTGTTCCGGCATGATGTCTGGTGAAGCCGTACGGAGGACGAGTCTGAGTAGTTTTGTTGCGATGTGTGCTGGGTACGATGCGTCAAATATTTTTGTGTCGGGAGTTTGGTTGTGGAGGGTCTCCACATCAATCTCCCTCTGGCGCAGCATCGTTGGTCGTGTTGTTGAGTTTAACATTGCACCACCTCGCTCAACTGCCGTCTTCCTTCCTATTCACTAAGTCTATTTTATGTGAATGGGATTAATAAACTAGCGCGCTTTACCGTCAACGATTGCATCACTGCTTACTATCAGGCGGGATTGCAGTTAAACGCTAGTTCATAATTATTTAAAAAAAAAAATGTTGGAATGTGGTTACTGAGTGCGCAACACAGCTAACGGTAGATCATAGTATTAGGCGCATGAGACAGGGACCCCGTGCCGCGCCGGGGGGCGCGCGGGCGAGCGCTGCGTTGCCCATATTTTTGTTGGGAAAATCAGGTAAGATAAGATAACTTTGTGGTTTTCATGACATTAATTTAAAATTTTGTATATAGATTACTAGCTTTCCGCTCGCGGCTTCACCAGCGTGGAATTCGGTTATATCGCGCTTTTTAGATTTCTCTCGGGAACATCATTTTTTTTTTTTCAATAAAAGGTAGCCTATGTCCTTTCTCAGGGTCTAAAGATTGTCTGTACCAAATTTCATCAAAATTGTTTGAGAGGTTTAAGCGGGAAAGCGTACCAGACAGACAGACAGAGTTTCTTTCGCATTTATAATATTAGTATGGATTAGGTACTTAAAATATTAGACACGTGTTTCGTGTTTAGCATATACAAAAAATACCGTTGTATAATGGAACGAATATGCGTATTACCTTCAAATCACCTACATAAGTACCCATCGTCTGACTTCGCAAGATTCATTACATACTAATTTTTTATGTAGGTAAACATCCTCAGATGCTATTAAACATACTCAGATGATGGTATACATAATAAGATGCTTGTATATAGTCTAAGTTTGTTTTGCTGTTTCGATTCTGAATAGGTAATCGTGTGGGAGACACAGATCTAGAAAAAAAGAAGAAAATACATTTATCTATTTGCAGCGCTCACGACGCAAACACAAACAACAAATGGAAAAACTAATATTTGATCAGGTAAAACTGTTTTTAAACCAATCAATTTACTTATTTCGGTAAATAAACATCATGTGTTTTTATTTAAACTTACGAAAATGTAGCAACGAAATGGACGTTTTCAATATTTTTCACCGAGAGCTGCGTATTCACAATAGTTGTGAAACAAATTTAATAAAAGTCGATTTGTGGAAATTGTTCACCTTTTGATATGACTGATTGAGCACCGACAAAGCTATTGGGGATTGGCACTTCCCTCCACCCCTCTACATGTTTCGCTACACAAAAACATATTCAATAAACCAATACTAACGCTGTTTATAAACGTGTAAACTTTATAATTGGTTCTTGGTGTATATTTCGGCTAAACAAATACACCCACATTCAGATTAGATTAGGCTTGACATAATCGACGGAACAGTTTTATAACACACAGTAGCTACAGTTAATTTAAATTTCATTTCATTTAGTTGGAGTATGTGAGCAGGAATTTTAAACAATACTCCATGAAATAATTTCTCTTTTCGAGTTAGTAAATATTAGTGCACGAAGCGGTCCTCCTGCTTCCCCTAAGCTATGTCCCGCTAGCCACAGAGGGGAATATAAAAACCGCAGGCAGTTGGATTGCACAAAGCGTTGTTAGGAGTACATGCACGACACATACGCACACCAATCAATGAAGCCTTGTGTATTTAGCTCACAGAAAAACATATAATAACATTTTATAAGTCAGCACTCTTTGGATCAGGTAAATTGCCAAAAGAAATCCTTAATTACAATAATGTTGCTGATGTGACTCAATTGTTAATTTAATTACGTTTTTATTTTTTGCATTATTAATTGCATCACTGCTTACCATCAGGCGGGATTGCAGTCAAGCACTAGTTTATAATTACTAAAAAAAATATGACTTACCAAAAACAACGTCAGATTCTTACTACCTTCGAAATAAACCACTTTTTGTTATTGACTCACATTATATCGCTAAGCAGCTTACAGCGCTGTATTTCTTCAGATAGCAGATCATCACACATATTAATAATAGCTTTTTTGAATTACAACAGACATATTACTTGCAACAATAACTGCCAAGGAACATTCTACCTTATCACTTGACAATAGAGGTGTTATTAGTTTATGTTCTTCTAAATTACATTCACAAAAATGTTACAAATAGGTCAAACGATGGTGAGCCTTATACTTCAATTTTAAGGTTGTAATCCCATTGGCAGTAGTTATTAATGTGAATAAGACTTGCCACAAAAACGTGCGACAATACACCAGAGTCGTGTTTTTAACTGAGACGCGGAGTGTTGCGTCGAAGTGACGCCTAGTGCAGGACAGAGCAGTAGGTCAACGTGAACAGGGGACAAATACTAATCAGCTTGTAACGTGCCACTGGTGAGACACAAACTTCACACAAAGTGACGCCTAGTGCAGGACAGAGCAGTAGGTCAACGTGAACAGGGGACAAATACTAATCAGCTTGTAACATGCCACTGGTGAGACACAAACCTCACACAAAGTGACGCCTAGTGCAGGACAGAGCAGTAGGTCAACGTGAACAGGGGACAAATACTAATCAGCTTGTAACGTGCCACTGGTGAGACACAAACTTCACACAAAGTGACGCCTAGTGCAGGACAGAGCAGTAGGTCAACGTGAACAGGGGACAAATACTAATCAGCTTGTAACGTGCCGCTGGTGAGACACAAACTTCACACAAAGCGGGTTAAGAAAAGTCACGTGTTCTTAAGTTAAACATCGAAGTAAGCAGTGATGCAATCGTTGATCATAAAATGTACTATTTTATCAAGAACCTATTCACCTCGCCTTAAAGCACATTCGCCTTGAAGACACTTAAATTTTTATCAGACGGAAAAACTGCCGCTGGCAAATTGTGCCAGTCCTTCGTTATACTCGGTATAAAGGATGAGGTGAAACGCTTCGTCGGAGTCGTAATGGTGTCAACAACGAAGATGGGGGAATTAAGTCATGCTATTCCCGCGCACACTTAAAGCGTAATGCGTCTGGCCCCAAGATCGATCACTCTCAACCACTAAAGCCGTAAAAATGTAGAACGCCATTCACTTCACCAGTTTCCGAAATACATGCCAGTAATACTTTGACGAGGAATGCTATTCCCGCGCACACTTAAAGCGTAATGCGTCTGGCCCCAAGATCGACCACTCTCAACCACTAAAGCTGTAAAAATGTAGAACGCCATTCACTTCACCAGTTTCCGAAATACATGCCAGTAATACTTTGACGAGGAATGCTATTCCCGCGCACACTTAAAGCGTAATGCGTCTGGCCCCAAGATCGACCACTCTCAACCACTAAAGCTGTAAAAATGTAGAACGCCATTCACTTCACCAGTTTCCGAAATACATGCCAGTAATACTTTGACGAGGAATTGTTCCTCAATTAAACCCTTCCAGTCTAAACAGCGCAACTCGTTGTCCTACTGCGCTCTCCACTAACACGATACATTGAGAACAATAGCGCATTGTCTCGTCTCAGCCTCTCGTCCCGTTGTCCGGGGTTTATCGCGCTGATCCCGGGATTACCCCCTCGCATAGTAACACTTTATGAGCGAAATGGTCGCTTTCTGAAGAACAGTTTTATAGCGACCGTGTGAGATAACAAGCGACACACACATTGACACCGAGGAAATAAATAAAGTACACATCCGCCGTCGCTTAACAAGATGTAGAGGTGTCAGGTTGAATGGAATGAAAGACTCACGTAACCTGATAAATGTCACGAACATTTTTATGATGGTTGAGGTATAAAAAAGTATAGGCAAGGTGGTGTGGTAGTTATACCAATTCTTCAACAGTTACTCTTTTTACTGACTAATAAGTAACTAGTGAATGAGTAAGTGGTAATGGCACTGGCCATGAAACAGAAGGTGAGGCGAACCTATTACTTTTAATTGTTTGCATGTCTGCCATAACTGGCAGAAAAGAGTTATTCAAATCTAACGATTTGAATAACTCTTTTTTTATTCCATAAATCAATTCTTATTTATTATCACGTGGACTTCAATCACCGAGAAAAAAGAACACAGTCAGAGAGATCCCTAAGTCACATCTAAGTGATAACTCGCGCGTGACATCCGCGGTCCGAACAGACAGGCTCGAGTTGACGCCGCAGTGTTCAACGGGCGACTCGAGAGTGGGTGCGACTATTTTGGAAATGGCCACACTAGAAGGAGGGCCTGCTAAGGAATAGCGGATCGAGCAAACGGCGAATGCATATGCGAATCCCACACCCCCGGTCCTGCGTAGAAGTAGAACATTGCAGTGGCTTTGTTGCTTAGAGTCCGTTCTACCCCTCTGTGACACCACGATGAATCTAAAAAAAGAAAATGTGTTGGGGTGGATCAGGAGGAGTAAGTACTTTTCACGAAGACGGAGTTGCGAGCATTAAATAGTAGTCTTATACAACGTTATTTTTTATATATTCGAAATCCCAATACGTGTCCAGTATTTTTATGTAAAGAATTTATGCACAAAATTTTAAAAAGCTATCATGATAAATAACAAAGTTATGAGCTTGTTATGTTAGCTGGTCGTCCCTACAAAAGTATGGTCATCGCGCCGCTCACCCGCCCGTGCCTGTTGCGGCGCGGCGTCGTCTTGCGTTTAATGATTATAATTTCTGTTTGTATTGTAAATAATTGTGCAATAATATGTAACATGATTTACTTAAAACATATCAATTTTTCTTAGAACATATTGTACCCTGCGCAACAAGACGGGAACCCCATCCCGCTGCATCTAGGACCATTAAGATCCGCCGTGAACTGTGTTGAGCGCTCCGTAATCACACTGCTACAATTTTTAAACATATTTGGGAAAAAATATAACATGGTGTAAAAATTTTTGGTATCGATTCTTTATGGTATAGTTGCTTATTCTGAACAAACTATATCTTGGTTTCGTACAAAGAAAAAATATCGTGTACATAAAGTTTGAAGTGCTCGTTCTGCTTTTGTTTACTCTGTGCCAACTGTACACCATCCTCTGTCATCTCGACTTTGTCTGTATATCAGACAAAATCTTGCCGCCAAGCGATTCATCATGTTCCGGCATAAGCCGTACGGAGGACGGGTCTGAGCAGGTCAAGTGGGTTGCGATATGTGCTCGGTACAATTTTCCAAATGTTGTGTCGGGAGTTTGGTCGTGGAGGGTCTCCAGATCAATCTCCCTCTGGCGTAGTATCGTTGGTCGTGTTGTTGGATTTAACATTGTATCACCTCGCTCAACCGCTGTCTTCCTTCCTATTCACTCAGTTTTTTTTTAGTGAATAGGCTCTTAATAAACTAGCGCGATTCACCATCAACTATGGCATCACTGGTTACCATCAGGCGGGATTGCGGTCAAGCACTGTTTTATATTTTTTTTAAAGTGCAAAAATTAGAATTTTCTGTTTATTTATTTCCACGTTTCTATTTTTTTTTTGCATTTTAATTTGCTAAATGTGTGACAGCATTGAAACGTAGTCCGTAGTACCTATTGCGAATATTTTTTTTTCCCAAAAATCAAGAAAAGAAAAATAAACCATTTGTGGTGTTCTGCATGCTGGTAATAGTCGCAGGAAACGGGAAATATTTTCATCTGCGCAGAAAATGTTAGTGGTGCAGCTTTAACTTTTACAGCTCACATTTACATGGTCCTTTGGGTACAAAAAGAGTAAGTTACAAAACAATTTGCAACAAAGTAAGTAGTCGTTTTTGTCGGCGTATCCAGCTTGTTGGTGGCTATGCATTGTAGGAAATAACTGTAGTGTGACGGAAACACCGTCGCTGGCAAATTGTTCCAGTCCCTCGATGTACGCGGTATAAAAGAGGAAGCGAAACGCTTCGTCCGGATCGCAATGGTGTCTAACTCAGTAGACTAGGCAATATAGAAAGAGGCAAGTGGACCCCTTGACCTGCAGTAGGACAACACGTGCTTCTAAATAATAATGAGATTAGGTATGTCATATAGTAGCCACCTGCAAGGTGACTGCGGGACAAAAGGCTGACGACGTTCGACGGCGCCGTTTTGGTTGGCCCATATAGCAATGGCGAGATGACCGGCGGCACGCGTACCGAAGGGGCTCAGCAGTGAAGCAGTGGGATACCGACGCTGGAAAAAAATATTTAGAATAGCACTGTGTACCTGTTTGGAGGGTTGCTTGACGACAACAAGCATTAATTTTCAAAGCTGGTTTCATAACATATTCGAAACAGGTTCTAACAAGTAATACGTACAAATCGGCTAAAGCATTAACGCGTGACCCTCTGTGTAGCCGAGCGCATCGTCCCTTCCTTAGCCTTGCTTTCCATCTCGAGGGACTGCGCGACGCAGATGTTCATTTCGATGGGAAGCTACATTAATCAGGTTTGATTCAATTAAATATGTATTCTTAATTTCGTCTCCAGTATTACAATACAAGTCAATAATACAATTGGAACTGAAAAGCGTCAATATTTCACAGTTTTTAGGACAGTTTGCGGAATCCTACATGGTTATGTCCTTTATGTATTAATAAATAATAAAAAGAGCAAATATGTAGGTACATATACCATTGACCTAATATAGTAATGAGACAAAGTATTACTGCTGAAGCAAATTAATTATAGGCACTCAAAATAAATAGGAGCTAAAACCATTTTTTGATATCCATACTAATCCATACTAATATTATAAATGCGAAAGTAACTCTGTCTGTCTGTCTGTCTGTCCGTTACGCTTTCCCGCTTAAAACTCTCAACCGATTTTGATGAAATTTGGCACAGACAATCTTTGGACCCTGAGAAAGAACATAGGCTACCTTTTATCCCGGAAAAATATGATGTTCCCGAGGGAAATCTAAAAAGCGCGATATAACCGAACTCCACGCGGGCGAAGCCGCGAGTGGAAAGCTAGTTGTTAATATTTTCAGAAATATACGCTACAAAAGTAAAAACAAATGTGTTTCCTTTTTATTCATCGAAATACGAACTCTTTAATGAAATAGTCAAAAGAAACAAACGCTTTCATCGCAATTATTAATTCATTATTTCAATAACGTCGCAAAGAAATGTAAATGTGTTATTAACAATACTCTAACTTTTGAAAGTAAAGTTTAAAAAAATATGAAAAATATCTCAATAGTAGAATTTTGTAAAGACTTTTTAGAAAAATGGTTTTCAATTTGATGATACAGGTTGAACAGTTCTTGTTAGTAGTTTACAAAATAATTTCTAAACTAAGTTTGTAATATAACTGCAAGGTTTTCTTTTAATAAAGTTTGCATATTTTATTATCCAGAACATATATTTTTTCAAATAAAAAAGACTAACTAAAGTTAGTGTTAGAAATCCAAAATTAGAACCAAAAATCCAACATAGGTACATACAAATAAAGCTGGAAGCGACAGTTCACAAGCACAGGATCGTTAGGACTGGTACATACATCGAAGCCTTTATTCAGTAGTGAGGAAATTGCGGATGTGGACGACGATGAGTCAGTTTTGAATCATTTTATGTGATATTTGGTGGTCGCGAGTATCGTTTAGTTAGACTGCACCATTGATTCACAGCACTCACTACATAATACATACCCCTTTATTCATAAACTTTGCTTAAAGTTAACTAGTGAAAAGGGACTGTTTAACCATACATTTTTGACTTTAATCTTAATCAACGTTTATGAATAAACTCCTTAAACACTGTGGTATTTATTCATGAACGATGATTACAGTTAAGTGACGTTAAAAAGTCAAAAATGTTAAATAGTCGCTAATCATTAGTTAATTTTAAGCAACTTTTATGAATAGAGGGGATATTGTCCTGCAAGAATATACCTAAATATGTAGCTAATAATCTTTTACCTATGTGTTTAACAGAACAACTTTACATGTTATAGTATTCATCTACTTAAGTAAAGTCTTAAATATTGTATTCAGTACTTAATTCCCTAGCAGACAAATCATATCTTCAAAATGTTGCACTAGAGTCTTTTTCACGAGGAAGTAGTTTAGTACATTCATTATCTGAAGAGGTTACACAGAGGAACACTCGTCACTGTTTAAGAAGAGAAATCCCAAAGGGACAATGCTTATTGTTTTATTAATAAAATCAGTAGATAATTCCAAAATAGAATTCATAAAAATAATGCCTTCATCGCTTCACTTGAACCCTCTCACAGACAAGTACCAGGTACAAGTATCCCTCGGAGGCTCGCAACCAAAGGAAGGATCTTCCTTTTGAACGAAAGAAAAGGGGCGAATAAGCCGCCATTCTAAATTACATGCCTAAATTATTTCCGCGCGAATAAGCTCGGAGCAACAGTAACAGCTTTCTTCCAAAAGATAAAGATATTTTTACGCTTTTCTTTTCGTTATTTTCGTGGTTCATCATGAAAATTGGATCCCCTTTTGTAAAAGGTGACTAATAAATTATGTTGAAAGGATGCAGCAGACTTACTATTATGAAATAAATTCAGTTTGTTGTATTGAGCCTGTCACCGATTTAGAATGGCTCTATATCTATTACTAATATATAAAGCTGAAGAGTTTGTTTGTTTGTTTGAACGCGCTAATCTCGGGAACTACTGATCCGACTTAAAAACATATTTTTGTGTTGGATAGCCCATTAATCCAGGAAGGCTATAGGCTATATAACATCACGCTGCGATCAATAGGAGCGGAGCATACCTTACTCTACGCGAACGAAGTCACTGGCGGCCGCTAGTTTAATATAAAGCTAAACTTAAAACGGTAAATATTTCAATTACATTTATTTGGGCAATAATTTCCGGAGATAGCGAAGTATTGCAGATATTGAAGTAATATATAGTAACTAATACACTGTTATAATCGTTGGCACTTACATTAATAAACTGTTATAATCGTCGAAGTAGAACCTTCTTTAGTATAGCTGTGAATTGGAAGTTGATGGAAAGAAAAACAGACAGTACAATTTCACATTCGTCTCATTATCTTAAAACTAAAATTTTAAAAGTTTCACTTCTACTACGTGTGGATTACACTCATGATTTTTTTTAAGTGCACTTACATAGTTTCCGTGAGCAAAGCCCACACCCCAACCTTCCAGACATCGTCTTCTAGAATTGATATCGGATAGAACATTGTTACTGTTGCTGTTGGCAGATGAGCTGAGAAACATTATAAATATTCACAATATTAGGACACAGACTTCGTCTCTGTAAGAGAGAGTGGGTGCTGTGGTTAACAAATAGTAGGCAATTTTTTCTCAAATAGGTTACGGCTGCGGGCGAGACGGAATTGCACATGATGAGTTACTTCTTCTTCATCAGCCTATTTACGTCCCCACTGCAAGGGCATGAGGGGTACATGTCATACTCACCACGCTTGGCAGATGGGTTGGCGAGGATTTTTTTATAAATTGCAGAGTTTTCCTTCTCCGTGTGCTGGTGACTTTGCAGGGAATTTACCTTATTCACCTTCTACGACATCTCAGAAGAGTGAGGGTGGCGTATTCTACTCTGCCGGGTACCACACGGCTAGTTAAGTTGATGAGTTCCTTCTACGACATCTCGGTAAGAGTGAGGGTGGCGAATTCTACTCTGCCGGGTACCACACGGCTAGTTAAGTTGATGAGTTCCTTCTACGACATCTCGGTAAGAGTGTGGGTGGCGTATTCTACTCTGCCGGGTACCACACGGCTAGTTAAGTTGATGAGTTCCTTCTACGACATCTCGGTAAGAGTGAGGGTGGCGAATTCTACTCTGCCGGGTACCACACGGCTAGTTAAGTTGATGAGTTCCTTCTACGACATCTCGGTAAGAGTGTGGGTGGCGTATTCTACTCTGCCGGGTACCACATGGCTAGTTAAGTTGATGAGTTCCTTCTACGACATCTCGGTAAGAGTGAGGGTGGCGAATTCTACTCTGCCGGGTACCACACGGCTAGTTAAGTTGATGAGTTCCTTCTACGACATCTCGGTAAGAGTGTGGGTGGCGTATTCTACTCTGCCGGGTACCACACGGCTAGTTAAGTTGATGAGTTCCTTCTACGACATCTCGGTAAGAGTGAGGGTGGCGAATTCTACTCTGCCGGGTACCACACGGCTAGTTAAGTTGATGAGTTCCTTCTACGACATCTCGGTAAGAGTGTGGGTGGCGTATTCTACTCTGCCGGGTACCACACGGCTAGTTAAGTTGATGAGTTCCTTCTACGACATCTCGGTAAGAGTGCGGGTGGCGTATTCTACTCTGCCGGGTACCACACGGCTAGTTAAGTTGATGAGTTCCTTCTACGACATCTCGGTAAGAGTGAGGGTGGCGAATTCTACTCTGCCGGGTACCACACGGCTAGTTAAGTTGATGAGTTCCTTCTACGACATCTCGGTAAGAGTGTGGGTGGCGTATTCTACTCTGCCGGGTACCACACGGCTAGTTAAGTTGATGAGTTCCTTCTACGACATCTCGGTAAGAGTGCGGGTAGCGTATTCTACTCTGCCGGGTACCACACGGCTAGTTAAGTTGATGAGTTCCTTCTACGACATCTCGGTAAGAGTGAGGGTGGCGAATTCTACTCTGCCGGGTACCACACGGCTAGTTAAGTTGATGAGTTCCTTCTACGACATCTCGGTAAGAGTGAGGGTGGCGTATTCTACTCTGCCGGGTACCACACGGCTAGTTAAGTTGATGAGTTCCTTCTACGACATCTCGGTAAGAGTGAGGGTGGCGAATTCTACTCTGCCGGGTACCACACGGCTAGTTAAGTTGATGAGTTCCTTCTACGACATCTCGGTAAGAGTGAGGGTGGCGAATTCTACTCTGCCGGGTACCACACGGCTAGTTAAGTTGATGAGTTCCTTCTACGACATCTCGGTAAGAGTGAGGGTGGCGTATTCTACTCTGCCGGGTACCACACGGCTAGTTAAGTTGATGAGTTCCTTCTACGACATCTCGGTAAGAGTGAGGGTGGCGAATTCTACTCTGCCGGGTACCACACGGTTAGTTAAGTTGATGAGTTCCTTCTACGACATCTCGGTAAGAGTGAGGGTGGCGAATTCTACTCTGCCGGGTACCACACGGCTAGTTAAGTTGATGAGTTACTTCTACGACATCTCGGTAAGAGTGAGGGTGGCGTATTCTACTCTGCTGGGTACCACACGGCTAGTTAAGTTGATCAGTTACTTACCACGAGGCAAAAAAAAAAACATGCCGAAATAAACACATTTTATGTGCTATACATGAAATGTCTTCTTTTATCAGTGTTTTTTGGCATATTTAATGTTCAATTTTAAAAGTTTGTAACATGTATTACCTTTATTTTTATGTTAATGTTGTTGAGTTCATAATTTAAAGAATATTTAACCAAATATTAGTATAATATTATCAAACTGAGTCCTAGGTCCACCATTTACTCATCTAGCTTCCATTCATATCATGTAAACGACGCTTTATAAAAGCATTTGTCGAGATTGAATGATTGCCGACGGAGCCGTCAGCACTTTGCAGGTATCCCAGTCAATAAGCTTCAGACCAACGACCAAAGACGAAGACCCATAGGCTTTGACCTGAATATAGAATGAAAGGGCCATGTTATACTGGTGTATGTATTAAAACACTAGGATTTCTTGACCCTTACTTAGGTACTATAGCTTAGTATTCAGAGGTCTTGTTAAAATGGCAGTTCGAAGCTACAAAAGATCTTGTCTAAGGGTCATAATAATCTGGTATGGTTCAAAAATTCCAGTGTAACTTGACTTCTGAACAAAAGCTGTGGGTTATGATTTAAAGGTCAGTGTTGAGTGGTCGTTCAAAAGGATCGTTCGCAGCGTGCCGGTTATTTCCTGGGAATATTTTATTATTTGCGGACGATACCCAGGGCCGGGGCCCCGGGGGCCCCGGCGGACGCCAGTGGGGCAGAAAACCGTTGGAAACGTACAAATCGGGTTTTAAATAGAAACAGAGGATATTATTTTGTAATTGGGCACTTTTTTGTTTGATATTGTTTTTATGGGTTTGAAGGGAGTTTCATATTAATCGTACTTATTCAGGAAGTACTTGTACACACCTTAGTAACACAATTATAATTAATAATTACATTGTCTGATCAGGGAAATGAATTATAAGCAAATAAACATCCTTCGTCAATTTACATTGTAATATTTGTCATTCCTTGATAGTTGTATTAAATGGTTATTAAACCATTCCAAATCATCAAAAATCTACATCAAAGTATTGATTATTATTTTTATTTCAAGTAAACCAATAACAAAAGCACTATATAACTGTCTAAGGGTCGATCAGTGTGTAAGATGGCGCTAGTTTCCCGTTCCAACTAGTAGATCTATGTGGAGAAGAATGGCCAGGGAACTCCACAGACACTCTTTTGAAACAAATTAATTTTACTAAATATTTGATTACATCATTCATATTCAAATTAACCGTGTGAAAATAATGCATATGTATATGTATATACATAATCAGTCTATAGTTGTTCCCATTGTTGGGACACAGACCTCCTTTCGGTGAGAGGGAGTGGGCCGTAATGTACCACGGTGGCCCAGTGCGAATTGGTGGAAGTGGGCCGTAATGTACCACGCTGGCCCAGTGCGAATTGGTGGGAAGGGGGCCGTAATGTACCACGCTGGCGCAATGCGAATTGGTGGAAGTAGGCCGTAATGTACCACGCTGGCCTAGTGCGAATTGGTGGGAAGGGGGCCGTAATGTACCACGCTGGCCCAATGCGAATTGGTGGGAAGTGGGCTGTAATACACCACGTTGGCTTAGTGCAAATTGGTAGGAAGTGGGCAGTAAAGTACCACGCTGGCTCAGTGCGAATTGTTGGGAAGTAGGCCATAATGTACCACGCTGGTCCAGTGCGAATTGGTGGGAAGTGGGTCGTAATGTACCACGCTGGCACAGTGCGAATTAGTGGTGCGGGTCCGTTATAGGAAACAAAAACAATTAATTTAAAACAAGCCCTGTCAGCTAAGTGTTCAACAACGTTCCCGAATCATATTTTCTGGCTCACACAGTGTGCGTTTAATACAATTTTGAGTAAAAAATAAATAAAAACAACAAGAGAAACAAACCTTTATTCTGCAAAATAGGAAGAAAGAAAAAGTTTTTATTGTGACTTGTACGGGAACATGTTAAAACTGAACTAAGTAAAACACAATCACAAATAAAAACAAGTTATATGTATATAAAAAAGTAACAAAAATCATAAACTCCCTTACAAGGCGAAAAGGATCGTGTCTCTACTTTTAAAAAGTAAGCAGCTCAAGCACTTTTACTTATTTATTTCGTTCAGTCAACAAAGCCTCTTTTTTAAACATAATAAAACTATTTATAACATACAGTATAAACAAATATAAAATATATGTATCACAATCTATATAAAAAAAAGTTTCAAGTGACAGTGTCAGGTATCCGGCCATGGAAGCGCCGGTAAATAACGCCTATCGACCAAAATTATGGAGAAATTAATATTGTAAGATCCTAAGTTGGCACTCCCACTACATACAGGAATTAAAATACACGCTGTGACGAGACTCCAACCCTCAAAATCTATTTCGTTTTGATCCGTCTGTAATCTACAATCTGCTCGGTACTTGTAGAATAATGCAGCCTGGATAAATACAGCGGCGTCACTGGTGCAGCGGGACGCAGTAAATGGCTCGCTCCGGTCGCTGCAGTGCCGCACTTGCTTTTGGGTTGGCTTCCTTTTCTTCTTCTGTACCGCAATGAAGTCATCCTTGTAGACCTGCTCTTTTGGCTGTCTCTATGGGTGGATAGACAGCGCATCTGCTTATCCCCTCAGTCACTTTGTCTGCACTGCAGCTGTTCTCTTGACGACAATATCGACGTCGGCTCGTGTAGGGGTCGTCGTACCCACGTGTGACGTCTCAACGGCCGGTGCAGAGACCCTCGCGGCGTCGTCGGCGGCTATCCACCTATTCTCATAAGCATTATTGTAGGTACAACGTGTTTGTTCCTAGCATTTATTTATTATTATGGACATAACTGTAATTTTTCACAATAATTTTATAAAAGATTTTCAGAAAAAGACTGTCACGACCCAGTAATTACATTAAACCGTTTGAATTTCTCTTTGACAGTGTCTCGGACTTAATTTACGAATTGATCGAACAATCGCCTCTGCAAAACAAAGATAGTCTGAATATCAGCGGCATTTCCCCACAATGGAATACTGCGCGACATTACAGTATGATAATAGCTAAAGTACACTAAACGAACTGTTTCTATGTCAGTTTAGTAAATTATGTATTTTTCTAACAGCGCGCCGCGTACCCCTCTTTTTGACAGTTTATCTATATTTGGACCCCTCTGAAGTTTAGCCTCCTAGAATACTGTGCTAATTATTTTATAGAAATCATTTTAAACATATATTAGATAATGACAGTACCTAGTAATTAAAATATACCTGCAAGTACAACAAAAATTTAACTTTGGTTAATTACACTGTTATACGCAACGTAACTCCCTTAAGTACTTTTTTGATATAAACTCTTGTTTTCTTAATAGCCATGAAATTGATGAGCATTTTTATGTTGTCCCGTGTCCGTCATTCCGCTATTTTGGTTCACATTGAGCCCTCTATGCCCATTACAACTGTCAATTAAAAACTAAACAATTCAGTAGGTTAAATAACTTAAACTCACGCAGAAATAAATATTTCTGCGTGAGTTTTCATTTAGATAGGAAGAAATTCCATTTACAATGAAAGTACAAATCTCTTTAACTGCAAAGTAGACAAGATTATTTAAAATACACTTAGTAGTTTATAATAAAATCCTGACGATATTGTATGGGTGAGTATTTGAATCACATTAGCATTTATATAAAGTTTCTCACATATCTTTTATTATTTTGTTTGCCACAGCGGCAGCGGGTGGAAATACTTATCCATACTAATATTATAAATGCGAAAGTAACTCTGTTAGTCTGTCTGTTACGCTTTCCCGCTTAAACCTCTCAAGCGATTTTGATGAAATTTGGCACAGACAATCTTTAGACCCTGAGAAAGAACATAGGCTACCTTTTATCTCGGAAAATTTTGATGATCCCGAGAGAAATCTAAAAAGCGCGATATAACCGAACTCCACGTGGGCGAAGCCGCGGGCGGAAAGCTAGTTCTATAAATACTTATACTTACTAATTCTTTATAACATACTATAACATGTATAGCCCAATAGCCTTTTGTTTTGCTCTATTTAATATCTTTGGAGGCATGAGAAACAGGGTAGGTAAAGTTCACTCATCCTCCACTGAAAAGTGAGGAACTTCCGACCAGACGAGTGTTGTGTCTGTCGGGCACTTGCCCAACGGTTGATATTGGATAGTTGTATGTATGCTAGTTGCACGGTAAATTCTACTTATGAGATGTAGAATTTGTTGAACAAATTACATGTGAACATGTAGCTTAAGTAGATACCGCTACATCACTCCTCTCCCACTGGAAGGGAGTCACTACCGGAGGCCGAAGTTGGGTTGAGTCATATATCTTGTGATGTAGACACGGCTACATGACTCCTCTCCCACTGGAGGGGAGTCACTACCGGAGGCCGAAGTTGGGTTGAGTCATATATCTTGTGATGTAGATACCGCTACATCACTCCTCTCCCACTGGAGGGGAGTCACAACCGGAGGCCGAAGTTGGGTTGAGTCATGTATCTTGTGATGTAGATACCGCTACATCACTCCTCTCCCACTGGAGGGGAGTCACTACCGGAGGCCGAAGTTGGGTTGAGTCATATATCTTGTGATGTAGATACCGCTACATCACTCCTCTCCCACTGGAGGGGAGTCACAACCGGAGGCCGAAGTTGGGTTGAGTCATGTATCTTGTGATGTAGATACCGCTACATCACTCCTCTCCCACTGGAGGGGAGTCACTACCGGAGGCCGAAGTTGGGTTGAGTCATGTATCTTGTGATGTAGATACCGCTACATCACTCCTCTCCCACTGGAGGGGAGTCACTACCGGAGGCCGAAGTTGGGTTGAGTCATGTATCTTGTGATGTAGATACCGCTACATCACTCCTCTCCCACTGGAGGGGAGTCACTACCGGAGGCCGAAGTTGGGTTGAGTCATGTATCTTATGATGTAGATACCGCTACATCACTCCTCTCCCACTGGAGGGGAGTCACTACCGGAGGCCGAAGTTGGGTTGAGTCATGTATCTTGTGATGCTTGCCAGGCCAGCTGAGGTTTCGGTGAGTCAGAACCGGTTGTTGCATAGTTCACGGTATGTTGGAACTATCTACGGAGATTCCTCAGTGAGTCGGGGTGGTGGCGCTGCGTTATAGGTACTCTAGTGTGTCGCCCAATTAGCAAAAATTGCTCTTACAACAGTCTCAAGCCTACAAATAAAGCTAAATAATATAAGCCCGCGTTTGGGCAATATTATAAGCATATTTAGTTCTATATCATTTTAATATCAGTCTAATTAAATTCTGTTTAGTGCAAACAGAATTAAAGGCGTAGTCACACGTTACATATACCTATTTACCGAAACACTTTGACAACGTGTGACTACGCCTTTCCAAACATGAAAATTTATCTCTAAATAGTGAATATTGCATACTTCAGAATAGTCTTGTATGACATTATTGTCAATTTACAACGAAGGCATCTTGGTAGAGTCTACTGTGTCCAGTTACTTGCAACTACATTAGCAACTTTGTTCAGTTCAGTATTCTGAAAATCTTGTTTTATACTTTTTCAGCGTCGTTTTTTGTCGTAGTTGGGTTTTAGTTTTTTAGAAGCGCACTACTAGAGTAATATAAGATTGTTTGCTCTTATTTTGGCAATCGGTAAGTATGCTAAAGATAGTATAAAAATATAGTTTTCATCCCACCATCTCGGAAAGAGTATTTTTAATCTTCAATATCTGACTGGAAAAGCCGTTTTTATTCTCTAGAGGATAAAGTAAATTGAATTTAGAACATCGTGTGCACTAAGTTTGTAAATTAAAAAAAAACATTAAACCTATTTACTGTTACCTCTATGGTGCCGAATATATCATACAACTTTTTTTTAATTTGTTAAAAACTCAGACTCGGAACTTTCTTGGTGTTCTTTTTTCAATTTTCTTTGTACGCGGTTCTTTACGCGGCATTTTTTCACGTCATTGTTAAACCTTATATTAAAAAAAAGAAACTTGAAAACAAGTGAAAAACTAAAATGAGTGATTCTAGCGACGAGGAAGTTTGTTTGACGCCAACAGAATTGACTGAAACTGTTAATAATGCGCAAATGAGCTTTCTACCTCAACAATCACGCGAGAAGTATTTAAAACAGTACGATATGTTCAACACGTGGCGACTAGCAAAAGGAGCCAAAACTTTCTCAGAAAACGTTTTGCTGGCATATTTTATAGAATTATCCGAGAACAAGAAAGCAAGCACTCTATGGAGTACGTATTCGATGCTAAAAGCAACAATAAAGATGAAAAAGACATACATATCGATACCTATCCTAAATTGGTAGCATTTTTAAAAAGAGCCTCATCTGGTCATCATCCAAAAAAATCGAAGGTTTTCACAGTATCTGATATTGAAAAGTTTCTTAACGAAGCACCCGATTCCGTATATTTGGCGGCAAAAGTAAGTCAGTTGCACATTCAGTATCTACTTAAGTACATATATTAATCTCAATTAAATAGTATACTTAGTAAATGTTGATAGGCATAATTATGCGTTCATATAAATTTTATTCATTTATCTACTACAATACTCTTTACATTGCAGGTTGTTCTTATTATTGGAATAAACGGAGCATGTCGAACTAATGAACTAACACAACTTAATGTCAAAAACATTGAGAAACATTCAGATGACTTACTATTAATTAATTTACCCAATACAAAGACAAATAGAGACCGCAACTTTGTCATTCGCAAGAAATACGTAACGATTGTTGAGAAATATCAAGCCTTACGGCCGCCTAACACTCCAATCAATCGTTTTTTTCTACAGTATCGCAATGGAAAGTGTGTTAGTCAGCCTAAGGGTACTAATAAAATTGGCAGTATCCCACGAGAAATAGCAACATTTCTTGAACTTTCAGAACCCCTGTTGTACACGGGTCATTGTTTCCGACGAACTTCAGCCACACTTTTGGCTGATTCCGGAGCTGATCTCCTGTCCCTTATGCGCCACGGAGGCTGGAAGACCAATGCAGTTGTAGAGGGATACATAGAGGATTCCATCCAAAATAAGTCTAAAATATGTGAAGGCATCGTAGGAGCCATTACACTGAAAGAGCCTCAATCGGAAACTTGGACTGGCCCTTCTACATCAAAAATAAGCCGTTATGAAACACCTAACCATCTCCCTCTCTCTCCAACATTCACGCCAAGGGAATCCGATGAATCGGTACAACTATTAAGTATGACAGACAGTTTACCGAAAAACAGTACACAAGTGACTAACACCAATATTACAGTACCAAACAAAAATATTACACTCAATTTAAATAACTGTTGCAACGTTACTTTAAAATTTTCTTAATTATACTTTAGTATTATTTTATTATAATTTAAAGATTATTCTGTAATACTTACCTGTCATAATGTAGTAATTAATACCTAAACTGAAATAAAAGTGTACCTATCTTGTGATTGTAAACATTTTTTTATTGCATTTAGTCATTTCCTCGCTGAGGTGGAATGAAAAGTTACGTGTTGCACTCGAGTGCAAAGATTTTTCACCTCGTGTCCTTTTGATTCCCTCGCTAACGCTCAGGATTCTAATTTTGAATCACTCGCTGCGCTCGTGATTCAATTTTAGAATCCTTCGCTTGCTCGGTCATCAAAATTGAACACGCGGTTAAAAAGCAACTTTGCACTCTTGTATAACAAATAACTATTATAAAACTAAAAAACATGCTTTTAAAAATATCAAACTAAAATTAATTTTAAAAAAAAGCGTGAGGCGCTTTATGCCATAATTTTTGTATATTAAGCGCCTCACGCTTTTTTTTTTAATTATTTTAAGTTTGATATTTTTTAAAAGCATGTTTTTTAGTTTTATAAGCTATATTTATGTTCAACTTTTAGTTCGATATTCTTTAAAAAAAAACGGTCGAACGAACGTATTGAAAACGGTGGGACATTTTACAGTAATGAGCCGCTCACTCGTAGTCCAAAGAGTTAGAGACGGACAAACAAACAAACAAGCAAGCAAACATACAAGTGAAGCTAATAAAAAGCATGTAAAAAGAACTACATATTGGAATACATTAGGGTTCCTCGCAATGTTACATAAAACATACAAGTGAAGCTAATAAAAAGCATGTAAAAAGAACTACATATTGGAATACATTAGGGTTCCTCGCAATGTTACATAAAACATACAAGTGAAGCTAATAAAAAGCATGTAAAAAGAACTACATATTGGAATACATTAGGGTTCCTCGCAATGTTACATAAAACATACAAGTGAAGCTAATAAAAAGCATGTAAAAAGAACTACATATTGGAATACATTAGGGTTCCTCGCAATGTTACATAAAACATACAAGTGAAGCTAATAAAAAGCATGTAAAAAGAACTACATATTGGAATACATTAGGGTTCCTCGCAATGTTACATAAAACATACAATTGAAGCTAATAAAAAGCATGTAAAAAGAACTACATATTGGAATACATTAGGGTTCCTCGCAATGTTACATAAAACATACAAGTGAAGCTAATAAAAAGCATGTAAAAAGAACTACATATTGGAATACATTAGGGTTCCTCGCAATGTTACATAAAACATACAAGTGAAGCTAATAAAAAGCATGTAAAAAGAACTACATATTGGAATACATTAGGGTTCCTCGCAATGTTACATAAAACATACAAGTGAAGCTAATAAAAAGCATGTAAAAAGAACTACATATTGGAATACATTAGGGTTCCTCGCAATGTTACATAAAACATACAAGTGAAGCTAATAAAAAGCATGTAAAAAGAACTACATATTGGAATACATTAGGGTTCCTCGCAATGTTACATAAAACCTTAAATCGAGAAAGAGAAAAAATAAGGCAGCGGGATATTTGTTTTTATTTTTAATATTTCGTTGTACTTCTTAACATCTTTCCTCCTGTAGCCACCAGTATTCTTGAATCCTTTCCAGTTTTTGTATTGCATTATAACTATTAAATTTAAAAATTTTAAAGAAAATATTGCCAGCAAAATTACTCTTAAAACTATTAAGAATAGTTATTCCCAAAATCGATCTAAGATCAAACGCTCTTATATGGGTCTTGTCTTTTGTATTGTAAATATGTTGATCCAAAATCACTCTAATATTATACTTATCCAGTCCTATTAATCAGATATTAGTTTCAATTAAGATCAGAAATGCACGTACTCACAGTACTCTTATGCTATGCTGATATTAGTCTGCTCTCTTACAATAGCATTTAGCAAGCCTAATATAAAACCAAATGAGCTTAGAAAATACCAAAATAAGAGTAAGTTTTTCTCAAGTGCAACTAGTGTTATTAAATGCTCTTATATACATATAAGAGACTTGGTTATGAGACTGAGCGTTCTTGAGACCATATTTGCAGGTGTAAGAGTAATATAGGATCGATGGTATGTTCTAAAATAAATATAAGAGCGCTTTAAGCCTACCGCTCTTATAGAGTGCGAGTTCTGAGACTGTTTTGGTAGTTGAGCGGAAGTCGTACAGCGACGGGTTAAAGCTGGCTGCTGCGTCGATCAGGAGAGAGGGCTCTTCTTCATGACCGGCCGAAAGTGCGCAGTATAAGGTTGCTGATGAGGCTGAGAGTGATGGCCAGGTATGCGCTGTCGCTGCATGCTGGTGGTCAGAAAAACCCTTGAAGTTCTTGACTGGCTGGAAAGAACATAAGATCGCTAATCCGAAAATAAAAATAAACTGCAAAATCAAAGACGTCACAGCGTGAGGAAATAATAATGTCAGGTAGTTTGTTATACTCTATGGAAGTTCCTTCAACACCTTAACTGGTAACAATCGGAATAGCTTCACTCGGTGTTAACAACGTAGCCTTGCTGCTACTCATTTAAGAACTACGTGTGACGATGCAAGCCTTGCTGCCATTCATTAAAGAACTACGTGTGACGATGCAAGCCTTGCTGCCATTCATTAAAGAACTACGTGTGACGATGCAAGCCTTGCTGCCATTCATTATAGAACTACGTGTGACGATGCAAGCCTTGCTGCCATTCATTAAAGAACTACGTGTGACGATGCAAGCCTTGCTGCCATTCATTAAAGAACTACGTGTGACGGTGTTAGCCTTGCTCACTCATTTAAGAACTACGTATGACGATGCTAGCCTTGCTGCCATTCATTATCGAACTAGGTGTGACGATGCAAGCCTTGCTGCCATTCATTAAAGAACTACGTGTGACGATGCAAGCCTTGCTCACTCATTTAAGAACTACGTGTGACCATGCTAGCCTTGCTGCCATTCATTAAAGAACTACGTGTGACGGTGTTAGCCTTGCTCACTCATTTAAGAACTACGTGTGACGATGCTAGCCTTGCTGCCGATCATTAAAGAACTACGTGTGACGATGCAAGCCTTGCTCACTCATTTAAGAACTACGTGTGACCATGCTAGCCTTGCTGCCATTCATTAAAGAACTACGTGTGACGGTGTTAGCCTTGCTCACTCATTTAAGAACTACGTGTGACGATGCTAGCCTTGCTGCCGATCATTAAAGAACTACGTGTGACG
Source organism: Sesamia nonagrioides (assembly GCA_017933935.1). Taxonomy (NCBI): domain Eukaryota; kingdom Metazoa; phylum Arthropoda; class Insecta; order Lepidoptera; family Noctuidae; genus Sesamia; species Sesamia nonagrioides. The sequence continues at coordinate 804,458 of JADWQK010000742.1, read as the reverse complement.
ATGCAAGCCTTGCTCACTCATTTAAGAACTACGTGTGACCATGCTAGCCTTGCTGCCATTCATTAAAGAACTACGTGTGACGGTGTTAGCCTTGCTTGCTTATTTAAGAACTACGTGTGACGATGCTAGCCTTGCTGCCATTCATTATCGAACTAGGTGTGACCGTGTTAACCTTGCTGCTACTTTTTAAAGTACTACTTGTACTACTACTCTTTAAAGAATTACGAGCAGCCATGATGGTATTTCTGCCACTCATTAAATTTGCTGTTAAAATCTAATTATTACTACGTACAGTCAGGGAAATTAATCATTTATCAATTGGCGCTCTACGTTAATTAGCCCTGTTATAACTATTTTATGTTTTATCATGCGATCTCGTTTTTTGGCCAGTCTTTAAGAGCGACAGTTGTGAATATAATGACGTAGTTACAGAAAATTGGTAGACAATTTTGTATCTGAGTGCGGTTAGAAGATATAAGAAAATACAGAATAACTTGTAGTAATATCTACAATTGTTTTTTGATTTAAGAAATATCATATACGAAAATGAAATGCGAAAAATGTTAATTGTAAAAGAAATCCTCCATGTCTTACAATATACTCACCCATAAGTGTGTGTGTCCACGAGCAGCCGCGCGGCCGAGTACGGCCTAAATCACGGCCGCGCGATTTATGCGCGCCTATATTGAAGCGATCGACGCGACAACTGACACTCCATACGTCAGCCTCTTTATTACCGCCTACCCTCCCATTTGTAAGACGCGTGGAGACTGCTCGGTGATCTATTGGGCAATTTACTCGTAGCTCGCTCAGGTTTGCTAGTGTCAAATTTATTGTGATATTGTAATCCGATTTGGTAGGAGCTAAGTACATATATTTATATTGAAACTGATTTACTTGGACTCTTACTCATTATGATATATGTAGTTAAGATTCTCAAAAACTCAACCCACTAAAATTCTCAATCGACAAATCGATATTAATTAACACTTCGGTTGTTGAATAAGCAGTTTTAACTAATCAGTAATCTCAAACCGGTAAAGGAACACATCGTGAGGATACGAAAACATGAGATATCTACCATCAGCCTATACAGGCCCAGTATGTTAGATTACAGCCCACTCTCTCTCTCTCTCTCTCTCACGGAGAGACAGACTGTGTTTCAGCAGTGTTCTCACTGCTGAATCACAGGTACATCATGAACTGCTTATAATGCAAAAGCGAAATTGCCCAGCAATAAAAATTTCATAACTGTTCTCAAAGAAGTCAGTAGCTCAAGAACGAATAAAACACATACACTTCCCCGACAATATCTAACGTCGCAATTCTCGCAAATGCATTATCCCTTCATAACGCAACTGAGTTTAAAGGCGCACGTCCAAGCTCGCGCCACGTGTAACCAATGGCACTTATAACCGCGTGAATCCATAAATATTGACGCTTATGGACGCGTGTATATCTCTATGGTTATCGTATGTGTATGGGATGCGTTTTTATCGTTATTACCGAGTTAGGAAATGTGTTTGTAGTGTTATTAGTTTTGAAATGGCCGGGCTATTGTTTTTTATTGCGAATAAAGGAAGCTCGTTGGAGTTTTTGTAATTTAATTTGTTTGGATTTATTCTGAGTAATTTGTTTTTGTTTAATTGAAGTTGGTTTGTTTGTTATTGTCAACTACAATTATTATCTTGCGTATCCTATACTTAGTTGACGCTTTACGCCAGCTGATGGATACTATTGATGAACCAAAGATGTAACTGAATTATGGATCGATCTGGACGCCAAGAAGAACTTCAGTTGTTTTGCACGTCATGCGACGACGAAGTACTTCTAGCAGTATGTTTGGTTATAAAGAGTATTTAAGGATTAGGGACGATCGTAGGTTTGAACTGATGGGGTTTGAACCTACGGTTTACTTTATGTAAATTATTTCATAACCACTGATCTCAAAACGGTAGAAGAAAAAAATCGTGAGGAAACCGGCATGTCCAGCCCGCACTGGAACAGCGTGGTAGATTACGGCCTATTCACACAGTGGGAACAATACAGGCTGATTATGAATATGTTCAAAAACGTGTCTGCTCAACAAGTTAAATAAAGCAATGGATGTTTTAGCACTGTTAAAATAAAACTGAAATGAACACATTGCTACTGATAGTGTGTAAGTAATTAATTACCCCGCTGGTTGACTTAATACGTGGTTCTATCAGCGAGGCCTGTATTTTGAATTCTAAAGTAGGTAGGTACTTTCTACGCAATTAAAGAACTATTCTATTCTACACCAGCCACGAGGATAAGAGCTACTGTCTTAGATAGACACTATATCAATCGAGTCACATCAATTATATTTTATAACACTCTCAACATTATTCTTCAAACTTGTCAGGCAACTAAAAAGCTAACAACTGAACTTTTGAGCTTTAACGATGCCGTCTTATTAATCAGGGCTCATAATATGATGCTCGTACAGTGCACAGGCACATTCGTAAGGAATCGTTGACGCGAGCTGACAGTATGTGCTGAGCACCCGCGTCTTGCCGTACGTCGCTTCTAAATCAGCATATTTATCTGATGCGCGACGCGGCTAGACGCGACTTCGCGCGAACTGCGCGTGGCCTAATCTAATACGTGAGACACATAACAACCTAGCAGCACTAACACATTTGAAAACCAACTTTGTATCAAGAAAAATAGTGTTTATTTTACATTGTGTTAGATGTAATGTTGTACTTTCTTTTTTAATTTTGAAACGTAACTTTCATGTCTTAAAGATAAGGTTGCATTTTGATTGTATTGTTGTTAAAAACAAATGCAGAAATATTTGAAAATTTTAACACGGGGGAAATGAAAAACGTTTCAAATGTAGGACAGAGTGTTATCTCGCGGGTTATTAATCTCCATGTAGTTATGGGACATATATTGTACAATATAAATAATAATAAACAATGTGGTTTGTTTGTACTTACTGTGTTTACTGTCGCACGTTTCTACTGCTGAATTGGCAAACTCGCAAGACAGAACTTTTGCGACTGAGCGGGCGACTGGCGCGCGGCGGTATAGGTGCACAACACACAAACAGTTGCATCGCATTCATGTTGACAGTTCAGTAATATTTTTTGCTTTATATACCGTGTGTATGTTGTTCCTTCTCTGTATGAGAGACTGGTGCCCAGAAGTGAGAGGATAAAAGGGTTGATAATGATGATGATATGTATATGTTGTTAGCGAAGTCTATCGAATGGTACAGGTTTTATCAATATTGTCATCGAAGTGTCGACATCGAAATTACTAGAAACTCAAGACATTACAAGTCTCCTGTGAACTACCTGCAGGTATCTGCTGAACGTACTCGAAATTATTACCTATTAATATTAATTCAAGACAAGTTTGGAAAGTTCGGTGACCCACGTCATATTTATGTTGATTGCGACTTATTTTCTTTAGTCAGCTTTTTCACTTGTTTGCTCAAATCATTGTTATCGAATATTGTGTTCTCCAACTGATTCTTCGCACTTTCTAGTTGTACATAGTGAGCAGAGCAATAGGGTATTTGACTAAAAAAAACTAATTAGTCCGTCAGTCAGATTTCCAAAAAATGCTAGACAGGTATTGGAGTTTACTCCTTAAGAATCGATTTTCATATACAACGTGTAACAAAAAGGGTATATACATACCAAGTGGACGGCCTCTTGATAAGATAAGAAACGATACGGGAAGGGTTCTCTAACCTTATGTTTACATGGTAGGAAGTTATGAATTATTCCAATACATATGATACCAGAAACCGCAGTTTCAAACTGAAATCAATACAACACTAGCAAAAAGCCAGCTGATCGGGGTCATTGAACAGTTCATCAATAAAAACAAACCTCTTACTTACTTGCTTACCCTGGTATTTCTTCAAACAGTGGATAAAGGGTTCCGTATGTTTATTTTTCTTAACATTTTTTTTTTTCGGAAAAATAATTTTACGTACAAATAAGTTTTTTCTACAAAAGCTAACTTTATGTTTTTGAACAACAAACCAAGTCATAAAATAGGGCGAGTGCGTGCGCTGGAAATCGAAAAACGTCTAGCGGCTTTAGTCACCTACGTAAAACAATAAAAAAACGCAATTTATTTTATAAATGAGTAAACTTATCTAACAAATCGATAGAACCGAGTTGGTAACTCTCTCTCATCTAAAGCGCATTTCCCGGTTGTATCCGCGGCTTTCGCTTTGGAGCCCGGGATCCGCCTCCAGTCCAACCGGGTTCGGCTGAATACCAGTATTTTACATGGAGCGAGTGCCATCTAACCTCCACAATCCAGTTACTGGGTAATACGATATCCCTTGGTAAGACTGGTTGTCTCACAGATCTACGAATGACAGCCGGGACTAACGGCTTAACTAACGTGTTTTCCGAAGCACGGAGGATACACACACAAACACCCAAAGCTGGAACAACTACTTGTAGGTCATACAAATATTTGTTCCGCGCGGGAATCGAACCCGCGACACGCTGTGCAACAGTCAATCGCTTAACCACTACGTCAATCGTGCAGTCAACTACCTGCAATTCACTCAGTAGCTACTCAATCCTACTTCCTACTAATAAAATGCGAAAGTTTGTAAAAATGTTTGGATGAATGGATGGATGTATCCATACATACATTCTTACAAATTTTCGCATTTAAATACTAGCTGCTCCCTGCGGATTCACCCGCGTAAGTTTCGATCCCCTGGGAATATCGAGATAAAAAGTGTCCTTTATGTTAATCCTGGTTATAAACCATATCTTTGCCAAATTGTATCCAAATCAGTTCAGTAGTTTTTGAGAATCGAGTTGGTAACTACAACACACTAAATAATACCCAATCTATTAACTACATTCCTATAAATTTCCTTACGTAACTAATTCTTTTCATGTCGGTTGCCATTTGCCATACATAGGTAGGTACTTAGTTTATGAAAAATTAATTACTTAGATAAACGTGCGAAAGAGACTACGAAAAAGGATTTCATATCTGTTCAAATGAACCCAAAATATCATTTCTAAACAACTCATGTGTGTCCTAGTACAAAAAAGGTCCCCATGAGTTCCGTAGATAAATTAAATTTTAGTTAGTCTTTGCGTATTCACTTCTGCGATATAAAAGATTTTGCCTTTTGCAAAAATAATAGCTTAAAACTCAGCAGTAGATAGATAGAGTACAGTACAGTCTTAATTTACCTTTTCAAAATAAATAAAAAATACGCAAATGTACTAGGAGTGCAACAGATACGAGGATTGTTATCGCTAAATTAAACAGCGGTTCCGCAATCACAGAACCCTAATTGAATGTCCTAGCTCAAACATATGAAATTGAATACGATAAAATATTATCTCTCAGTCGCGTACGCCGACGGCGTGCATTTTGTGAGAGAGATGACAATATTTCCGTTATTTTTATCCGTTATTCCACACATATATTATTGTTGTGTGAGTGACTTTAGAACGCGCCGAAAGCAATCATGTTGAACATGATAAAATATTGTGTCTCGGTCGCACGCGCCGTCTGCGTGAATATTTTAAGAGAGATGACAATGTTTTGTTCCATTTGTCTACTATCTTTGGCGAAATATTTTAAAACGCCGAAACAGAAATTAAGTACCTAAATAAATAAAGTTCAATTTTTCATAATTCCTATTAGTTCAGTACAGATCTAAGATTCGAACTTTACGGTCGCATGCGCGTTTCGCGATTTTTGTGTTGTGAACTTGTGACGTGTGTACAATCATGGCCCTTAGCAATACTGAATATTTTGAGATGATCTTGTGTGTCGGACAAGAGGATGGTAATCTGCGTGCTGCTCGCGAACTTTATCGTCAGCGATTTATCGATGGTAGGGCAGAAGGTGAGCGTCGACAGCTTCCTTCGGTGGCGTGTTTCCATAGAATGGTACATCGTCTGCACCAAACTGGTTCTTTTCACGCTCCTGGATTAGGGGGTCGCCCGAACACTACCGATCCAGATTTAGAGGAAGCCGTACTCGAACATTTCGAAAATAACCCACGTACTAGTACTCGGCGAGCTGCATTAGCGCTGGGTGCATCTAACCATATGCAAGTATGGCGAGTGTTGAACAATGACGGTCAGCACCCATACCACTTCCGTCGCACCCAGAAACTGACACCTGCAGATTTTTTGCCTCGCGTGACCTTCTGCGAGTGGTACTGCGGTCAGGTAGCAGCTTCGCCAGATTTTGGCTCAAGAGTACTGTGGACAGATGAAGCGTCATTCACAAGAGCTGGGATAAGCAACATACATAATGACCATGTTTGGTCTCACGCTAACCCGCATGCTTCTACGGAATCGTCGTTTCAACACCAATGGCGACTAAACGTGTGGGCTGGTATTGCGGGAGAAATTGTCGTAGGACCAATTTTTTTGCCGCACAGCCTAAACGGTCAAAATTATTTAAATTTTTTAACCAACGAATTGGACGATGCTCTCACAGAAAGCCTATCAATTTTAGGTTACGCTAATCTCGTGATGGGCAACAATTTAATCTTCCAACACGATGGCGCTCCAGCACACTATGCACGTGACGTTAGGGAGCATCTAAATATGCGTTTTCGTCAGTGGATTGGGCGCGGTAGCAGACATGTACCTTGGCCACCGCGATCTCCAGACCTAACTCCATTAGACTTCTTTTTGTGGGGGTATATTAAAAACACAGTGTATGCAATGCCGTGTGACACAGCAGAGCAAATGAGAGAGCGAATCGAAGCCGCTTTCAGGACAGTGACACCAGACATGCTACGGAATGTCCAGGTGTCGATACACAAACGAGCGACCTTGTGTGTACAGTACCAAGGGCGTCACATCGAACCACATCTCTAAAAAATGTAAGTTAATTAAATTATTATTTTTAATTTTCATATTTATTTTGCTGATTGTTCGGACTATGTTTAGCTATTTTTGAGGCAAAATTTAAGTAGGCAGGTAGGTACAAATTACCGGGCGGGCCATTGTCAGCATCTCATGGACGCGCGCGTCGCAGCCGCGCGTTTCAACATTATGTAGGCAGACAGGTACTAGGCGATCAGAATTACAGAAGAAATGTTTTGTAATATTAGCAAGTGACTTGGAATGTTGTTGACCCTCCGTAGTGTTGTTACACGTTTGTTAATATTTGAATTCAAGAATCATGCGATACCAAGGATACCAAGAATTTGGTATCAATTCTTCGAGTAATTTATTTTGAGCTGAAACTTTGTGTAGAGTTTCTATACCACCTATAATCTTCAGGGGTTCTTGATGTATATACCCTTTTTGTTACACGCTGTATAAGGCGCCCGGTATGAGAAAAATCCGAGGGGTAAAACCTACTAACGAGTAACGAATTTTAAGCGTTACTATTTTAGTGCGCACCTTTGGTGCGCAACTTTCTAATCTGGCTGTGAGTGTATTAAGACGTACATAGGGTATGCTGTATAGGCGACTATACCTATATACTATATGATAATGGGCTTGATTAAAAGATTTAATGAAAATAATTGAATGATAAATTAAAAAATAAATAATAAAAAAATTAAAAGTAAATAAATAAAAAAAAAATAATAAATTATTATTAATTAAAGTATAATAATAATAAAAAAGTTAATTAAAGAAAAAAATAATTATAAAATTAATTATTAAAATTACTTAAAATTAAAAATTAATTATTAATTTAAAATTATTTAATTTTTTTAAATTAATTATTAATTAAAAAATAATAATAAATTATTATTAATTAATTATTATTTATTTATTTTTTAATAATATAAATAATGATTATTAATTTTTAATTTATTAAACTCTTTTTGCGTTTAGTTAGATACTCGTACTTAAGGAGTAAACTCCAGTCGTGCGTCGGAGCTGACACACACACTTTTTTTTTTCTTTTTTCATATAAACAAAAAATGAAGACGACACAGCGCGTTGAAAACTCGTGTGAGGTCACTGCACGCTACACTTTTTAGCGGCCAGTGACATCACCAGCCACCACTCCTGATCTTTAATGCCTTTTATATTTGTCAATTTTTATTGATTTTATAAGACAAAATATACGTATCCAATATTTTTCTATAATTTGAATGACGGACTAAATAGAATAATTTTTTTTTTACCCAGGAAAAATCCCTATTGAGTTTAGAGGTACGAGCAAGAGGCTGTAAAGTGCACTCATCCTCCATAGAAAAGGGAGGAACCTCCGACCAGACGGGTGTTGTCGAGCGCGGTCACTGCACTTATACATCGGTAATCTCCATAGACTGTGTGCATTTTACAAGGTGTACTGTACTAGCTCAAAAACTCTTCGATGGACGTCAAATACCTTACTCATCCTTGTTGAATTCTGCCTTTTATTTTTTTATTTTGGTAATCAACAACGATACATAAAATCCATACTAATATTATAAATGCGAAAGTAACTCTTGTCTGTCTGTTACGCTTTCCCGCTTAAACCTCTCAAACCGATTTTGATGAAATTTGGCACAGACCTTCTATACCCTGAGAAAAAAAGTAGGCTACCTTTTATTAAAAAAAAAAAAAAAAAAAAAATATTCCCGAGGGAAATCTAAAAAGCACAATATAACCGAATTCCACGCGGGCGAAGCCGCGGGTGGAAAGCTAGTATTTTATAAAATTTGTGTTACATTTTTTATTGCTAATTAAAGGTTTCCCTCCGTACCTGGGATATTTATTTACAAAGCATGCACAACATTAAACAAAAGAAAAAAACAATACGATACAAAAATACAAAGATTAAAAATATATAATCACAGTTTTAAAACAAACTTAGAAAAAATAAGATTGGTCGTTGATAGTGGAAGAAGAAGTAAATTAACTTCTTGTCATTTGTCTCCGTCTAAAGTTTCCATTCTTTATTTTTGAATGTCTGTATATAACAGTTTCTCAGCTTCTGAGAATTCCAAGTTATAAGTTGGATGTATTGTACTTGTGTGGTGGCAGCGGATGTAATTTCACATATTATGGAGGACCGGTACTCTTTATGTGGTGTACCACATTGTCTGGGTACATAGCGAGCAGACCGTGGTATGGCTGCTAGTCATCTACGGTATTGATGCAGGAGTCTAAAGGAGACCCTATGTAGCCGACAACGAATAGGCCTGTTTTGTTGTCTATTAACCTTCGTCCTTGTATCATCATCATCATCTCAGCGTTTATCCCGGTTGCATCCGCGGCTTTCGCGTTGGAGCCCGGGGTCCGCTTTCTTACTTACGTTTCCTCCATTACGCGCGATCTTTAGCATCCTGTGGTGTGAGATTGTGACCTTCGTCCTTGTATATCTACTGTTAGTTGGCTCCTGGGTCTTAACCCAATAACTATGTTTTTTAAATTTAGATTTTATTAAGTCGCTTTTTTTCCACTATCTCAGCCTCGTCATACCTTAGTCTCAGCGAATTGCTTTCTTTTTTATTTCCAACACATTTCATCAGCTAATATTGTGCAACTTCTACTTAATTACAAGTTACACAATTACGTTAATCATCTTCTCTTTAAGTATGCCAACTTTGCCTATGCAAAGTGTCCAGATCTAAGTCTAAGGAATTTCTTGCCCGTTCTTCTCCATAGGTACCTACTCTTTGTAATGGGCGACTAGCTTCATCTTACTGACTGACCGACCTTCTGACAATTCAAAAGTGCCTGTAACTGGTTTATTTGAAATAAATGCTTTAATTTTGATCTTAATGGCTAATTTTGCATAGTTTCCGCTTAAGCATCCCAATAACTATGCCAACCGGAGGTCCGGGGTACTCACTCATCTCAATAATTATAGCTTATGATGTACCTGAAGAATTTGGTTGCACTTTCCATGATTTTATCTGTACTATAGGTTTTATTCTACCATTGTTCATTTTTGGCGTGGACTAGAAATTTAATCATCAAACATCATGTGATTTCTCGCAGCGCCATTTCTCCTTAGCTATTCATCTAAGTCATAAGTAACTTCCTTTATAGAGCTGTTTTTACTAAATGTAATTAATATTTCTTAGATCTTTCATAATCCCTCTTTTGACGTCTTTACATAAATAGTGTTCTATATTTTACTGTTCCCATTTCTTAATTCGTTCATTTTTCGATCACGTCCACACGATGTATGAGCTCATAACACTAATTACTTACGTAATTTGAATTAAGTTCGTAATTAAAATATAGCTCGATGGTTTAAACCTGCATCTAAAGTGCTTGTTCGTATTGTTACAAATGAAAACCTTACCTATCTCAATAGCATATATTGCGTTATATGCCTTACGTAACTTTTAAGCCCTATATCATGAGATTTAGGCGTTGCAGAGGTGCGAGTCAAAATGCATTGCTAAGCCTAAGGTGATCTATCGGATGGTATAAGTTTCGTCAATATTGAAAACGAAGGGTCTATTGGAAGGGGCTACTAGAAACTCATCTCCTGTGGAATACCTATAACTACTTGCAGAACGTACTCGAAATTAAACCCTTTTATTATTACTTCTAGAGAGATCTGAATGAGAATGTTCGATTAGCTGGCCAAACAAGCGTTATGTAAGAAGCGATAATTGAGAACATCTACAGTGACAACTGCAACGAGAACTTTGGGTACTACATCGAGTGACTTCTGTAGTGTTGTTGTGTGTGTGTGCGACACGCACGACCTTCGGACATAAGGTAAGACTTCGGTGCAACATCTTCATCATCATTGCCTACTATCGACTGCACCTTCGTTGCCAATAAACTTCGTAACCCTTAACCGGCATTTTAATACCTCTAGCCGATAACAGTATTAAGGCGAATGAGTTTTTTTTTTTACCAGAACCTATTGCTGTATTAAACATTGTGAGTGTAATCGATGAGATATGGTTTTAATGAATCTTTAAAAAAAACATTTGGAGTTTCACTGCGTGATCAAATCAGAAAGGAGGAGATCAGCAGAAGAACAAGAGTAACCGACATAGCCCAAAGAATTGCAATACTTAAGTGGCAGAAGGCCAGGCACATTGCTCGTAGGACTGAATGCCCTATGGGGCCAACGGGTTCTCGAGTGGCGACCACGCACTGGAAGACGCAGCGTGGGTAGGCCCCCGACAATGTGGACCGACGACCTGGTGAAGGTCGCGGGAAACCGCTGGATGCGGGAGGCGCAGGACCGGCCATCGTGGAGATCCTTGAGGGAGGCCTACGTCTAGCAAAGGACATTTTCGGCTGAAATGATGATGATGAAGTTTTTATATGTAATCTTAACAAACAGCATCCCATTTACGAGTATTTATTTTAAAATAGCCCATCAGACATAGTCAGAAGGATCCTTCCTATTCTTTGAAGGATGAGTAAACCTTTACACTCTGTTCCTCATACCCCCATATTATCATTATAAATGCTTATTTTTCCAAATTTTATCAAAACTTTTTTTAAATCACATGCCGTATTGATTACCAATCCTTTAGCCTAACAATTCAGGTTATCTGTAACTCTTAGTTTAGTCGCAACAGTTAGCAGCATGAGTTACCTAACTCAAACAGTTCAGAACAAACCGTACGTGCCGATCGACGTCAAATAAATCGTAAAACTTTTTGCTGAAGCTGCTCTCTAACTATTTCAGTTTAATAACAATGTTTCGAACATTTTCGTCAGGGATTTTATTTTATTAACTAAGCCTATGCTCCATTGGTTAAAGTGGCTAAAGATAAACAAAAAGTAATACGTGACTTATTTTACAAACGTAAACTAGGTCATGTACCAACAAACGTAATACCAGTCACTTCAGTAGTCACACTACATTACAGTTGTACACTTCAATTTATCAACATTATTAACGAATTATTACTTTGACTACCTAAACCATTGCAATGAAATATTCCAGCCTATATAGATAGTCAACGTAATAATTCAAAATATACGATAGGAACAAAATACACGATAGGAATGCTGTAGATTCTGTTATATATTTTGTGCACTTCATCAATGTACATACCCACCTACACCGCATGAACGCACGTCGAGCGTAATCGCTAACATCTGGTCTATTTTGTAGAAAACGCAACCTGTAAATTTACGTGAAGGTCGTCCACCAGCTCGTACCTACTGGATTTGTTACCGCGGAACTGCGGCCTACTGTACTATCTAATTTGCGGGAACACTCCTTGTTATTAATGCTCAAACAAATCGGTACTAGTACATTTATGTTCCAAAAAATTAACGATTAATCGACATTTGCTGTTCAGCTTTTGCGAGTTGAGATTTCCTCGAACTTAAACTTTGGGCGGTTCATTGAGTCCAAAGCCAAGGTGGCTGCCAGGAAACTTGGCGTTATCGTAAAGGTAAAGATAAAGATAATTTTATTTTGCAAACATAAATGTATATATAATGACAGGTTCAGCCATATTTTACCATTTAGGCATGCATTTCTTTTTTTAAAACATTCAACTTAAAACTAGAAAATAAAGTTTAGGAAAATAGTTCAAAGCTACATTATTCTAACTTAAAAGAAAAATCTTTTTCAGTGAGGTACTCACTTATATTTAGTACGTTTTCACGACTAAAGGCTTCAGAGTCTTTTTTAAATAATTTTACGGAAGCTCTTTCCAGCTCTTTGGTAACTTATTATAAATAACTGGAGCCATACAGTAGACACTTTCGCGCATAAGTGTTGTCTTAGCTGGCTCTTGACATAGTAAGGTATTGTCGGGTCTATGGCGGGGAAAAACGTCAGCTATACATCTGAAACGACTCGGATTTGCCTTCACAAATACAGCTACTTCTAGTAGATACAGACAACATAATGTCAATATCTTATATTTTTTTAAGTTTGTTTTTTTTTTTCAGCGTGTTTCTTTTTCAGTAGAGTTTCCCCAAAATATGATACCATACCTTAAATGTGATTCTGATTTGCCATAATATGCCGTAAGAAGAGCGTCTGTGTTAACTATAGGTGGTAATGTGTGTAGAACATATGCAAACTTGCTCGTTTCCTTACATAAAATAGCAATGTGGGATTTCCAATTTAATTTTTGATCGACTGCGAGACCCAAACATTTAGTACTTACAACTTCATCTATTGTATTATTATTGTAGTGGATGTTTAAATTAATAGTAGAGGTCTGTTGTCTAAAATGGATAATTTTAGTTTTACTTAAATTTATTTTTAAATTAGTCGCGTCTAGCCAGGTTATCATCTGTTGTAAACTATTGTTTATCTCAGTCTCATAATTATCTATACTTTTACAAGGTAATCGTAATTGTAATCGTACTATCATCAGCAAATAGTGTAACTGATCGTTCTAAAGATTTTGGTAGGTCATGTATAGTATAAATGTTAAGCCAAAAATCAGCTGTGAAGACTGGTAAAGCGGACCCCAGACTCCAAAGCTGAAAAGCTTCGGATGCGACTGGGATTAACGTTGAGATGATGATGATGATGATGTATAGTATAAATGTTAAAGGACCTAAAACACTACCTTGCGGTACCTCAAAAAATAATTTAAGTTCTGAAGACCGAAATATCTCTTCACGTTTAGTTTTTGTATTAACTTTAATGATTTCTGTGATTTGTTTTCTATGTTGTAGGTAAGAATTAAGCAAATTTAGGACATTGCCTTGTATCCCGTAGGCTTCAAGTTTCTTTAAAAGAATAGCATAGTGAACATAGTCGAATGCCTGGGTCATGTCACAGAATACACTACATACCGGATTTTGGTGATCAACGTTTTTTAAGGTCCGGCAGTACTTCACACCCGGGCAGCTTCTAATATTGTACAAAGCACAGGTCCGTTCGTGGGTGGAGTACTGCAGCCACATTTGGGCTGGTGCTGCTTAGTGTCACCTGGTCACTTTGGATTCAGTGGAAAGGCGGGCGAAGAGGCTGATTGGTGACCATGAGTGAGCACAGGCGTAGAGTAGCCAGCCTTTCGGTCTTCTATAGGATGCATTTTGGGGAGTGTGCGAGGGAATTGCATGATTTAATTCCCCCATATCCGTTCCACCATCGGACGACCCGTCGTACGGCAAGTTTTCACCCTTACGTTGTTAACACCACTATGATCCGGACGAAGCGTTTCGCCTCCTCCTTTATACCGCGTACATCGAGGGACTGGAACAGTTTGCCAGCGGCGCTGTTTCCGTCGGACTACATTTTGAGTGTCTTCAAGGCTAGAGTGAATAGACTCTTAATAAACTAGTGCGCTTTACCATCAACGATTGCGTCACTGCTTACCATCAGGCGGGATTGCGGTCAAGCGCTAGTTTATAATACATAAAAAAAACGGCACTTAACAAAAATTCGAAATTATATGAATGAGAAAATAAGTGTCATTTACCCTTTGATTACATAACGCTTGTGTTTTGCCATGGAGTTTCTTGCCCGTTCTTCTCCACAGGTACCTACTCTTTGGAATGGGCGACTAGCTTCATCTTATTGACTGACCGACCTTCTGACAATTCAAAAGTGCCTGTAACTGGTTTATTTGAAATAAATGATTTGATTTTCCGAAAGTTTAGGCACAGGTACCTACTACACACTACTACAGGGACACTTGTGCCTTATTTATATGACACTTATTTTGTCATTCATACAGTTTCATAATTTAATTTATCGTGATTTCATGATACCACAGAATTAGGAAATATTTACTATAATATGTATGTACTATACAGTATGTACTATAATGTGTTGTATGTGTGTATATAAAGATTATTCTGTGATATGTACGATGTGATATGACGCAAAGAAATATTCATCACCATCATCATTATTAACCTTTTTTTGTTTTTTATCGTCCCACTGCTGGGCACAGGTCTCTCATACAGAGAAGGATTGAGCGTAATCATCACGCTTGCTCAATGCGGGTTGGCGATTTCGGACATAAAGTCCAGGTTTCCTCAAGATGTTTTCCTTCACCTTCAGTCATTGGTGTCCAAGATAAACTTAGAAAGTACATAATTATAACTTTAGAAAAGTTACATTGGTACTTGCCTGACCTGGAATCGAACCCGCGCACTCATACTTGAGAGGCTGGTGTTTTAACCACTAGGCCACCACGACGTCAAAAAAAATATTAAAAAAAATATTAAGTGATCAATATACTTGCGTTATCGCAACCCACAGCGGAACAGTGGCCTCTCTGAGGATGCGCCAGTACACCCTGTCATCCTCTTTCCGCTTCTAATCTACCCCGCCACCTTCTTAAGGTCGTCATTCCATCTAACGCCCTATATTTGATACGCAGTCCTCGCTCCAGGACAGTCAGTATTAGATCTTAAATGTTTGTGTCAATTTGCACTTTTCTTGTATGATGTTCTATGTTCTATGTTATTGGTTTGGTTTCCGCACTCAGTCCCTCCAGCGGACCATTATGCGTGGACCATGGCGGCCTTTGGCGGTTATTCCAACCAGCCCACCTCCCTCCAGAAGCCCATCAGGTCTCCTAGCCTGTTGAGAACATCTGTGTAAGATCTTGGTGCTCCTATGGTTTCGTTTCTAATTTGGGTAACGCCTGTACACTCGAAGAGTACATGCGCAACTGTCTCGTCAGCCTCTATGCAGGCTCTGCACAGAGGGCTGTCTGTTATGCCTATTGTGTGGAGATGCTTATTCAGCGAGCAGTGGCCCGTGATGATCCCCGTCATCAATCGTAGGTTCCTCCTATCCAGGCGCAGCAGCCTTTTGGTTAGCCTGTCATCCAGGGATGGCATGGCCTCCCTGGACTGCCTGCAGCCCGGTGACGAGGACCACCAAATCTCCGCTTGTTCGTAGGTATGCTTTTGTAGCCATCTGCGTATCTGAATAAAGGGGATAGGCACAATGGGCTCTGGTCCGCTGACCAACGCGCTGGATGCCCTTCTAGCCAGCACGTCAGCTGCGTCATTGCCCAGTGAACCGCTGTGACCCTTTATCCACTGTAGTGTCACAGTGTTGCGGTTTGGTATGGTTATCCGTTCCAATGCATCGTGGCACTCAAGTATTAGACTTGATGTGATGCATCCCTGCTTTAGGGATTGGAGGACGGAAGCACTGTCAGTGAGTATGCGGACACGCGTGTCCGCAACTCTTCTGGCTTTTATGGCTAAGGCCGCCAGAGTTATGCCCACACACTCTGCTTGATAGACTGTGTTGAGCATCCCTAGCGGTCTGGATATATTTATGTTGAGGTCTTGTGAGAACACTCCAACGCCCGTTCCTTGATCGGTTTTCGATCCGTCGGTGTATACTCTCAACTCCTCCGGTCCTGAGCGGTCGCACTGCTCTTCTTCAAGTACTATCTGATAGTGCTTTTGAAAGCAGTACTGTTTTGGTACCCTGTCATTGGGTGCTTGTAATATTGGCCGCCTCTCGATTGCATCGAGCATCAGGCGTGTATGTTTGACCCTGGAGTCTTTGCTCAGGGTTCCCGATAGGTGGAGTCTGAAGGCAGCCAATGTCGCTTCCTCCCTCACAACGAGGTGAAGGGGGGGCAGTCCCAACATCGCCCGCAGGGCGGCAGTAGGCGTGGTTCTCATGCAACTGGTGATTGCCACACACGCCAACCTTTGTAGTTTCTCGAGGTCTTTTTGGGCTGTGCTCAGACTAGTTCTTGGCCACCAGACTAGTGAGCCGTATGTAATAATTGGCCGGATGACTGTGGTATAAAGCCAGTGAGTGACCTTGGGGCTAATTCCCCAGTTTTTCCCAAGCATTCGCTTGCATTGCCACATTGATATGCTGGCTTTAGTTGTGATGTAGTTGGTGTGTTTCGCCCAATTCAGCTGTTTGTCCAGGTATATACCTGTACGGTGCAACCGTACATCAGCATAGCATCGTCAGCATTTACGCCTCGCATTCATTTTACTTTTATAATAATCATCAGTTCGCGTTGAGCCATCAAGCGGTCGTCGCGTTCTCATTACGGCCAGCAAAGGCCACGTCACTCATTTCACACACATCAGTCCATTAGCTCATTTACCTATAACTTTGGAACAATACAGTAGTTTATATAAATTTATCATCTTTTATTGTGTTCTGCCCACATCATCTAAAAGTAGTGTGTGATCTAGCAAAAGATCATACATCTTTTTGGTCCTTCGAGCTTCGCACGCTATAAAGTCCATTCGCGCGCGTGGATATTGTAGCGGGAAGCTATCCAGTGAATCAAACGTGTGTTGTGATCAGTGACTATCAAACTTTGAGACTAACAAGTGTCTCACGGATCATCAAGCATCCGTAAACTATCAGTGTTCAGTGAAGGCATATTAGAGTTTGGGACTAACAGGTGTCTCTAGACTAGCAGGTTTGTTGTGCCGTCAGGAGGTGAGACTAGCAGGTGTCTCAAGCAATCATCAAGAAGCAGTAAGCAGTCATCAAGGACATTCAAGTAAGATCTTTAAAATTATTTCTTACTTCAACCGGTTCTCACCATGGAGGCCCTACATGCAAATCAGGATGAGCTTTACATAGCCATCCAAAAGTTGGCAACTAATATCAAAAAGGATCCAGCAGATCGGAAAACTGCTAACTACACACATCAAAAGTGTCTAGGGATTAAGCATTTTTATGCGGATTTCTTGAGATTGAGATGTGGCTTTGTAATAAATTTATGATTTTATAAATTTATATGGATCCTTTTTGGTGCATTTCATAATTTGAATCAGGAACTGTGAATCAAATTCGAGTAAAAGATGAAAATCAGCTGTCAATATTTTCCCTATAAAAACATACAACGCATTGAAGACATTATTAGTGCTACTGTTTCCCTACTACTGATTAAAACCAACGTTATTATGGAGCGGCGACGTCATTTAAGCAGGGAAGAAATGCTCAGAGCCGTGGGAATGATAGAAGCTGGTTCCCGGCAACGTACTGTGGCTTTAGCTCTGAATACAAGTCAGAGTGTTATCAGTCGACTTTGGACACGTTACCGAAGCACTGGTACCGTGGCTGAGCGCCATGGAGGACGGTATCGCTGCACCACACGGAGACAAGACCGATACATTCAAATCTTAACTCGAAGAGCTCCAACAATAACCGCCATGATGTTAGCCGTGAGGCTTCATCACTCTTCAGGGAACTTAATTAGCGACCAAACAGTCAGAAACCGCTTGCATGAAGTGAACCTTCATTCCCGAAGACCGCTACGGGTACCACCTATAGCAATGCACAATCGTAGGATTCGATATCAATGGGCTCTTGAACACAGAAATTGGGCAGAAGAACAATGGCGTTTCGTGTGCTTTTCTGATGAGTCTCGTTTTGGTATGAGACCGGATACAAGACGTATACGACACTGGAGAACCCCTGGACGCCAACAGCGATTAAAATCCTGCCAGGAAGTCCATCCTTATAGTGGTGGAACCATCATGGTATGGGCGGGTATTTGGATCGGCGGAAGAACTGAGTTGATTTGGATCAGAGGCAACCTCAACGCTCAAATTTATGCTGAAACGATTGTATCAGACGTCATCGTTCCTCTACAAGTGCAAATCGGTCCCTTATTTCAGTTAATGCATGATAATGCACGACCGCACACCGCAAGAGTTGTAAGACAGACTCTCGCCGCAGCTAACATCAATGTCCTGCCCTGGCCTGCTCAGTCGCCAGACTTGAACCCGATTGAGCATGCATGGGATATGCTACAGAGAAGAGCTCTGCCGAATATGGAGGGTATCCAGTCGCAAGAAGACCTTTTTTTGTTGTTGCAACGAACATGGGCGGCCATTCCACAGCGTGATTTGGATGAACTCATTTTGAGTATGCCAAACCGATGTTCTTGTGTTGTTAGTGTTCGCGGTAGAAACACGGATTATTAATTGTTTAAGTTACCCAATAAAATTTTAGAGAAAACTGTTATTTCAGTCTTTTTTTCGAACTTTTGTGTTAGTGGTTCAAATGTCAAATATCCCTTTATTAGGAAAATGGCAAATTTCTTTATTAATGCAAAGGTGACTTGGTTTATCGTTACTGTGACAAACGAAAACACTTTATTTGATGAATCCTTAAAGAAAATTTTAATTAATATCAATCAGGAGAAAAGTTATTGCAAAAATATATGTTGATCCCTAGACACTTTTGATGTGTGTATTTCAAACGAAGGTTAGATACCTTAAATCAATATTGGTCGGATTATCAATACAATCACGACCGCCTTCTTACGGAGGAAAGCAAGTCTCATTCGTATTTTAGTAGCCGTAAATACGAACGAACAGAGAAGCTATATATTTCGACCAAGGCACTCATTAATCAGCAATTTCAAGTTTTGTTGACAAAGATGAAGGATTCCCAGCAAGGAGAATCCACTCAGGAAGCACAAGGTCCTGCATGGTCGAAGCAAGAAGATCTTGCAGGACGCCAATCGCCGCCCGTTGAAGTATGCTCCAGAGGTACATCTAGCAAAATTGATGACCTATTAAAGAAGCAAGCAAGCAGTTTCAGAGCCCTGCAGCGCACTGTTGCAGGGATCAATTTGGATATTATGTCCGAAAAGTGGGAGTTGAAAGAAGCCTTACGTACTCTACAAACTCGATGGTCTATCATAGATTCCATACATTGGGAATTGGACAGCGAATTGGAAGGTACGAATCAGGAATATGAGGCGTCTTATACTAGGCATGAAACTATTTACAATAAATTGAACAATGCAATTAACAAGAAACTAGGGCCCGTAGTTCACAAGGAAAACTTGACACCAAAAATTGACATCCCTTACTTTAGTGGCAATTATTAAAATTGGGTGTCTTTTAAGGATTTATTTGTTGAAGCTATCCATAGTAATATCTCTTTATCAAATGCTCATAAGATGCAGTTTCTTAAAAGAAAAGTAAGGGGAGAAGCTGAGCGTTTGATACAGCATCTACAAATCAGTTCCGATAATTACACGGTGTGCTGGGAAATATTGAATAACAGGTACAACAACACGTGGTTAATTTTTAAATCACACTTAGACCTCATACTAAATCTTCCAGAAGTTCAACAAGCAAACGTCCATCAGATCAAGAATATGCATGATACAACAATAGAGTGTTTAAACTCGATAAGGAACCTAGGCATTGAGGTAGACAGCTGGGATCCATTCATCGTGCGCATTTTATTACTAAAATTAGATGCGGTTACTCATGACCATTATTTGGAAACTCGGAACATGCCGAGAGATCTACCAAAATTAATGGAGTTTTTAAGCTTCTTAGAGAGCAGATTCACTGCATTGGAATCTTCACGCAAGAAAACGGAAAATTCCAAACCACCATCAAACAAGCAACAAAAATCATCAGCGTCAAATTTCACGAACAAAAATTCAGCAAGTAAGACTTCGGGAAATTATATCGAGCAAATATGCCCGTTATGTAAAGAGTCCCACGGAATATTTTATTGCAGTAAGTTTTTAAATATGACACCAAATGCAAAGCGACAAACAGTTACACGATTGCATTTGTGCAAAAACTGTCTTTATTCGCATGGGGATAAAGAATGCATATCAGAAAAACGCTGCCGTGAATGTCGTGGCAAACATAACACACTTTTACACGAAGCGTTTCACAATAAGTCTTCATGTAATCAATTCCATCATTACAGACAACAAAACACCTGCAGTTTTTGCAACCAGGACACAAAAACAAGAATCTCAAGAAAATCACGTTTTGCAACAAGGCAACAACGTGATGGAAACCTTATTGGCCACCGCGATGATCAAAGTCCAAGCAAGTGACGGATCATATCATAAATTGCGTGCGCTAATAGATCAAGGCTCTCAAGCCTCCCTTATCTCAGCCAGAGCGGCACAACAGCTAGCTTTATCAAGAAAGTATTGCAGAGCCGTCATCTCTGGCATTGGAGAGAAGGAGAGCAGTAGCAAGGGCGTAACGAGCATAACATTTTCTTCGCATTTTGATAATTTTACATTTCAAACAGACGTGGTAATCATGGACACGCTGATTAATCAATTACCAAGACGCACATTTGTTAAACAAACATGGGCACACCTGGCCGGCATACAGTTAGCCGATCCGGAATACAATGTCAGTCGTCCCATTGACATTTTATTGGGAGCCGATGTTTATGCAAATATCATTTTAGAAGGCATTATCAGGGCTGATCAATCATTACCGGTTGCGCAACAGACACGACTGGGATGGATCTTGTGCGGTAATTTACAGACTTTTTATTGTAACGTAGTCCTGAATCAGGTGGACGAAGTACAACGATTTTGGGAGATGGAAGACATTACAGAATCACCTAATTTATCCGCAGATGATGTACAATGCATGGAGTATTACAAGAAAACAACAACAAGACGTGAAAATGGCATGTATGAAGTAAGATTACCATTTCAAGAAAAGTTTCAGATACTGTTAGGATTATCTAAAAACAAAGCTGTGGCGCAATTTCAACAGTTGGAAAGGAAATTTCATAACAATCAAGAATTAGCAAACCAATACAAGTTATTTATACAAGAATATAAAACGTTAGGACATATGATACTATCGTCCGGTAACATGCAACCCGATTATTATTTACCGCATCACTGCGTATTGCGAAATGATTCGACTACGACAGCACTTCGCGTAGTTTTTAACGCATCTTCAAAAACAACATCAGGATACAGTTTGAATGACGTTATGTTAAAAGGCTCGAATCTGCAGCAAGATCTCCAATCTTTAATCTTAAGGTGGAGACAAAATCGCGTAGCTTTTACGGCAGATATTGAAAAAATGTTTCGCTTTATTTGGTTAAATGAACAGGATCAAAAATTTCAAAAGATTATTTGGAGGGATACTCCAGACATGCATAGTCAGGTATATCAGCTATGCACGGTTACATACGGCACCAAGGCTGCACCGTTTTTGGCCATGATGACTTTAAAACAATTAGCTGAAGATGAGAAACACAATTTCGGCCATATTGCGATAAAGGCATTAGAGCAGTCATTCTACATGGATGATATCCTACACGGAAGTCATTCTGTCGAATCAGCAATTGAATTAAAGCATGATTTAATGAAATTATTAAAATCTGGCGGGTTCAACCTAAGGAAGTGGTCTTCTAACGCATCTCTATTACAAGACAATACAATTGGGGCAAGTAATCAGCAAGATAATTTCGATTTCAAGGAAATGGAGACCTCAAAAACCTTGGGATTACGTTGGAATTCCAAAGCAGACCTATTTACATTTCAATCTAAAATCGAACCATCTACTAAAATACCAACTAAGAGATCCATGTTGTCAGACATATCCAAGTTGTTTGACCCTCTTGGTTGGCTGTCGCCGCTATCAACAAAACTCAAACTATTATTTCAGCAAGTTTGGATGTCACACATTCAGTGGGATGACAAATTACCCGATCAAACTAACAAGGAATGGCTTAACATTAAAGGAAACATGCACAAAATAAATCAATTCAAGTTGGAGCGCTGGCTGGGAACTGGAGAGACCAACACGCTGGAATTGCATGGATTCTGCGACTCCTCGAATAAAGCTTACGCATGCGTCGTTTATTGCAAGACAAAAAACGACTCAAAAACCAAGATATCTTTAGTAGCAGGAAAAGCGAGACTAACTCCGGTTAACAAATCAATTTCATTGCCAAGATTAGAGTTAAGTAGTGCTCTGCTATTGGCAAAATTAATGTCAAAAATTCGACAATGTCTTAGCAATCATAATATCAAGATATACAGTTGGACAGATTCAATGGTAGTCCTAGCCTGGTTACAAGGAGAGCCGGGTAAATGGAAGCCCTTTGTCGCCAACAGGGTGCGACAAATATCAAGCATCATACCTACAAACAGCTGGCGTTACGTCAAGTCAGCTGAAAATCCAGCGGACTGCGCAAGCCGTGGATTGGGGGTCGATCAATTGAAAAATTTTTCACTATGGTGGGAAGGACCATCATGGCTGAGAAACAATGACCCTGGCCAAGAAACTGAACAAGCAGTTTTTACTACAGACGAAGAAGCAAGAAAAATCAAGCAAATCAATCACATATCGCAGCAAGAAAGCGATAACACTTTAGGTGAATTATTAACAAGATATAGTTCACTTGCTAAACTAACAAGAGTTTTAGCATGGATATTGAGATTTATCAAGCAAGCACGAAACAAGAACAACCGCTTACAAGGTTATTTTACATTACAAGAATTAATCTGTGCTAAGCATAAATTAATTTTATATGTACGACAGAGAGAATTTGCACAAGAAATTCATAATTTACAAGAAAACAAGCCACTATCAGCAAAAAGCAAGTTATTGCAATTAAATCCGTTCCTTGACAATAAGGGGCTTCTCCGAGTTGGAGGAAGATTGAGCAAGGCTAGCATTAATCAAGATATGATGTATCCGATTATCATACCTCACGAAGGACACTTAACAAATTTAATTATCGATCAAACACATGAACTTACCTTCCATGGAGGAGCACGGGTGACATCAGCATTCATTCGCAAAAATTACTGGATCATAGGTGGTAATCGAGCGGTAAAAAAGCGTATACGTACATGCGTTACCTGTCGTAAACACAATCCAAACAAGATGACGCAGTTAATGGGTGATTTACCTACACAGAGATGCAACGTTGCAAAACCATTTGAACACACTGGCGTCGATTTTACCGGACACGTGCTCATAAAAGCCAACAAGGGTCGTGGTATCAAGACCACAAAGGGATACGTGGCGGTATTTGTCTGTATGGTGACCAAGCTTGTCCATATAGAGCTTGTCTCAGACCTCACGTCATCCGCATTCATAGCTGCGTTGCGAAGAATGGCTGCAAGAAAGGGCTCCCCGAAACACTTATACAGTGACAACGGAACAAACTTTGTAGGGCCCAACAAAATTTTACAAGAAGAATTTGAGCAGATACGAGACACGTTCGATCAAGATTTCATTAAGGAAATCACAAGCATGGAGATAGAATGGCATTTTAATGCGCCCTCATGGCCCACAGCAGGAGGGCTGTGGGAGGCAGCGGTTAAAAGTTTGAAATATCATTTAAGAAGAGTCGTTGGATATCAGAAGCTCACCTTTGAAGAGTTCACCACAGTTCTGGCCCAGTTAGAAGCAATACTTAACTCGAGGCCACTTTGTCCTCTGACTGAAGATCCCAACGACTTGGACTTCCTCTCTCCGTCAAGCTTTATCAATCTAAATCAAGGCATGACCATATTAGAAACAGAAACAGATATGCGGACGAGATGGCATTTAACTCAAAAAATAGTACAAGATATTTGGAAACGTTGGCATACAGAATATCTCGCTCAGCTGTCAGCACGAAGCAAGTGGAGACATCCTCAACAAACCATTCAACTAAATGATATTGTTACCATTAACGATGCTAACCTACCCCCCGGGAAGTGGGCAGTTGGCCGAGTCGTCCAGCTGCATCCCGGAGCTGATGGCCACACCAGGGTGGTTACATTGAAAACAAAGAATGGGTTTATCAAGAGGCCTGTTCTCAAACTGTCTATTCTTCCAGTGAATGACAGAGTCGAAAAACAAGAGTCGCGTGCGAAGGAGGAGAAGGTTCGCAAAACAAACAAAAGAGTTAATTACAGCATCTCAACGCTGGTCATGTTACTTTTGTCTTTCATGAGCATTTTCAGCACAACTAACTGTTCTTACAATGTTACACAGTTAAAAGATAATCAAGGTCTTTATTTTGATAAAATTGCAAATATGCAATTAATTAGAGATGATTGGAAGATAGTAACATACTACGACATGAACTCATTTTGGCAAGGTACAGAAGCATGCAGTAAATACCTAGCCTATTTGGATCAGTTATGTAACAAGTTTAAAGAAACGTCACACTGTGACATCATACAAGTACAATTACAGCATGAATTCTCGGAACTTCAGTACTATAACCACAAGTTGCTGAGTCAGCATTCCAGCACGCGCCGCGAACGACACCTGCGCCGGCGCAAGCGAGGCCTTATCAATGGTGTAGGGTATCTCGCAAACAATTTATTCGGTGTACTTGATGAGAGATTTGCCGACCAATATAAACAAGATATTCAATCAATTCAGGACAATGAAAATCATTTGCTTTCATTTATGAAACAACAAACAACGGTCATTGAGGCAGAATACAACGTTTTGAAAAGGAATGAACAAGCAATTAATAAGCAATACAAGATGCTTAATTCACTATCAATGAAATTAGATAAGTTGGAGAACGTTTTATTGGACGAATCAAAGAGAAATCGAATCATGAACGATTTCAGTACTGGAGCAATTGCTACGACTAATGTTTTAAGACACCTGAAAACAATTCAGACAAGTTTATTGGATACCATAACTGATGTTTATCAGTTTTTCTCAATTTTCATTTACTATCACCAGAACAACTGAAGAACACCTTAAATACAATATCGGGTCATCTTTCAAAGGATCTTTCATTACCACTTAATAACCTACAAGATAACTTCAGAAATATTTATCATTTGTTATCAGTTAAGGCAAGAATGACCGAAAAATATTTAATTTTTGAATTAAAATTGCCTTTGGTATCCAGGAATTTATTTTCGATCATGAAAGTCATTCCAATACCTCAAACTGTAGGTAACTCAAGCATGGCTATTGTAACTCCGATTGCTGAGTATGTTGCAATAAATTTGAAGAAGGACTCGTATTTACCGATGTCTATATACGATGTTCAGACATGTTTACGTGACGATGACAATACATATCTATGTCATATAGAGAAGCCGATTTATCATCTCAAGAATGATGAAAAATTATGCCAAGTCGAACCTGATACCAGCAACTGCCAGATCAGCATTACGAGTTGTTCGAATCAATGGACAACACTTCTTAAAGGAAATAACTATGCATTTTTCTGCTGCAGCCACTGCCAAATAAGAATTCTATGTGACGATCAGGTTTCGCCGGGGCAGTTAGTAAAAGCAGGTATATTGGGAGTTGCACACGATTGCCTTATAAAAACCGAAAGTTTTACGGTTTACTCACACAATGAAGGTCTCAGCACATTGTCACGTAGCAAAATATAGCAGCAGGCGACATCTCGTGGACTAGGGCTGAACTCGGGTCACATATTTTACATCGAGCCGAGAGATGGCGTTGCGCGAAAGGACGGTCGTTAATATAATAAATAAAATCAAATAAAGAACGACCGGGTTAAATAATATAAAAGAAGGACTTAAAATAATGATATTAAAAAAATAAGAACCAACTCATGAGTCTGAAATAAAATACAAGTCGCGGAACGCACGAGTCTATGGTTCAGGAAAAGACAATTGGGAGTGGTCGGTCGGAAAGGAGAAGCTTCGAGAAGGAAAAGAACTACCGAAGCTTGCGTGGTGTCGCGAGTTTTTTGTGGAAATAGCCGGTACCCAAGGCTGGCTTGTGGCGCGATAAACCCCATGGGGTTGTGCGCTTAACGTCTGGCTCATCTCTCTATTTGGCTCTATTGGCGGGCCTAGGGTGGGAACCCGTTTTGGAGGTGTCGCGTCATAATTTATCTTTGGTGGCCTTGATTCCCATTGGATCAGGCTTGTTGGAGTGGATGTGGCTGAACCCTGATGGTATGGCACATCAAGTTCTCTTTCGACGACGACTAGACAGGTATAAGCTGTCATGATTATTTTGCTCCTGGTGTTCCCGAGATACCTAATCCCGCAGGCCGCGTTCAACCGTGCATTAATCTGACACCCGTCAGTTAGTGAAGCCAAGGGTCTTTGTACCGTAATCCAGAGGCGTTAGGCAGGAGAGCTAACGTAATCTGGAAGCGTAATCCAGAGGCGTTAGGCAGGAGAGCTAACGTAATCTGGAAGCGTAATCCAGATGTGTTAGTCAGGAGAGCTAATCTGAAACGTAGACTCCCTGTCCTTGTTTCTTTGTTTTGATGTATCTAGTGATTGAGAGTGGGTTTCCGACAGGTTGCATTTAAGTAGGCCATTGGCTTGATATTGTGTGCATAACCTGAGATACTTTGGTAACGACTGAGCCGTGATCACAACGGTTCACCTCACGAATCCTCATCAAGCGACCCTGAGCTTGCTGAATTGTCTCATGTGGATTCCCTGTCCCACTCCGACCCGAGACGGAGTGAGTCAGGAAATCGCCTAGGTAAGTTAGGAGTTTGTTTTGTCATATATTTATGACACAGGGTAATTATAAAATAAATTTGTAATTGTATCCATTTATTGTTTTATTAAACGCTCCTAGCTACCAAGTATTTATTTACATGACTAAATTTACTGTAACTGCCGGGTAAGGGTGGAGTAGACACCTCAGAGTTACTTTTTTTTTAAGCGTTACAACATTAAATGTAAAACCTTCCTATAAGCTGCCTGAGATAGAACCCATCAATCATATCATAGACGTAGGCATCCCCACTCCACTGATACAAAACCATTCGCTTCTTTCGAGCAACCACGAGCTTGAGGACATCAAAAAACAACTCCATATTCTCAAAGCAAGTGAGAATTTGCCACATGAACTTTCTTATCATGATATCCATCACTATACAGCATTATACATAGTGATCGGAGTTGGGTTGGTGGTTGCTGTAGTCATTATGGTACGTCGGCTGCGTAACAGGTGAGTCGCATCTCTGGAGGTGGCAAGGGCCACATTGGCGAGTCTACCAATCCCGCAACACGAGTCTCCAGTACGAGCAGAGGCCGGGGCCCCTTACACGTCGTCTGCGGTTCAATATAGTGTCAGTGCGCGTAATCGGTGTGAGATTCCCTGTGTATCCGATTACAGTGAAATTCCTAAAGTGCATAAAGTGGACAAGTGTACAGTGCCTATGTCTAGGAAAACAGAATTCAAATAGAGACTCTAAACATAGAATAAGGACCGATTGGAATCACCTTGTTAATCATCTAGCATAAGGACCAATTGGCATCATCTTGTCACTCATCTTTTCATGTTCATCTGATATTCATCTTCCCGCTCGGGAGAATGTACGGTGCAACCGTACATCAGCATAGCATCGTCATCATTTACGCCTCGCATTCATTTTACTTTTATAATAATCATCAGTTCGCGTTGAGCCATCAAGCGGTCGTCGCGTTCTCATTACGGCCAGCAAAGGCCACGTCACTCATTTCACACACATCAGTCCATTAGCTCATTTACCTATAACTTTGGAACAATACAGTAGTTTATATAAATTTATCATCTTTTATTGTGTTCTGCCCACATCATCTAAAAGTAGTGTGTGATCTAGCAAAAGATCATACAATACCCAGATATTTTGTTTCAGCGGATAGACTTAGGGTGGTGCCAAAGAATCTTGGTAGATTTAGCGGTGTGAGCTTCCTCTTTTTTGTGAAGAGGATCAGCTCGGTTTTAGCTGGGTCTTGTATGATATTAAAGAAAGTTTTACCGAGTCCCCGTGAGACGCAGGGGAACATTTATGAATACTTGAGATATAAAGCCGTACTTATAAACACACGCTATGTTTGAGAGAGCCACACTGCCATAACAATGCACAAATTAGGTACGACACACAAATTGCAGGCATGCAAACAAACATGATACTTACAGGGAATTGAAAATAATAAAAAGTTAGAGTGCGGTAGGTAGTCAAATAGCGTTTTTGTAGGTCGTATTAATAAGGGGGAAAATTGTCATGAATTGTTTGGAGATAAACGAGTAAACATATCCAAAACCTAAATTTTGAATTTTGATGCACCCACACAACCTAAAGATTCATTGTCTTAGATCGTGGGTGTCTCTTGCAACCTCTGTGATACATTTCAGTCAATATAGGATTCTATTTATAAATCATATTTCCATTGTTTTTTTTTTTTTTTTTTGTATATTTTGATTTCACTGTCATTTAACGATGTATGTATTTGAGAATGTTGGTTCACCTAGTATTGGCAAAATGATGTCTGATGAGTTTTTGCTATAACTACTGTTTTTTTTTTTAAATATATTTTGTTAATTAAATACAATAAGTAAGAAAGCAATTAATGTGATTTTTTTTTCTCTGTTTTTGAATCATCATCATCATCAACCTTTTATCGTCCCACTGCTGGGCACAGGTCTCCTCTTATCCCGGGGTAGCTCGCACAGGGAGGCGACGTTGGTAGCCACGGCTGCGGTATCATAGGTGGTGAACCGCATCCGGCGCCTGGGCCTGGAGGTGGCCCTTGACAAGTCGGGGGCCATGGTTTTCCATGGCCCCCGGCGTGCGCCGGCGCCGGGATCGCATATCGTGGTCAGTGGGGCCCGGATAGCTGTCGAGTCCACCATGAAGTATCTGGGATTGGTGCTCGACAGCCAATGGGAATTCGGGCCCCACTTCCGGCGACTGGCGCCCAAGCTGATGGGTGCAGCAGGTGCGCTATCAACGTTGCTTCCCAACATGGGGGGCCCGAGCGCCGACTGTAGGCGGTTATACGTGGGAATCGTGCGGTCCATGGCCCTGTATGGGGCCCCTGTGTGGGCGATGGACCTGATGGCCGGAACACTCGCCATTCTGCGCAAGCCGCGCACGATTTCCTACGAGGCGGCTTGCGTCCTGGCCGGATCCCCGCCCTGGGACCTAGAGGCGAAAGTACTCGCGTCATTGTACCGATGGCGCGAGGAAGAGCGGAAACGGGGCTCCAGTCCCGTGCAGCGGCAGATCGAGCTGCACCGAGAGGAGCTCTGTCAGGTCTTGGTGGCGGACTGGCGGCAGAGGCTTATGCGCCCTACCAACGGCCTCGTTACCGTGCGCCGCATAAAACCTATCAACTTCTACTAAAAGGTAATCTTAAATCATTGCCTACTATTAAATTTAATAACGTTCCCGTTAAAAAACAGCAATCCGTATGCTACCTTGGTATGGTCTTAGAAAGGAATTTTTCATTTATCGAACATATAAAAATAGTTGGCGAAAAAGCTAAAAGGAACTTTTATGCCCTAACTAGAATATCCAAAGCAACTTGGGGTCTATCATTCCTAACTTTAAAAACTATATATGGAGCTACCTACTTAGGATGTATGTGCTACGGTGCACCTGTTTGGGCCGATAGGGCCAGCATAGGGGCGGCGCGACGTAAACTGCTTCAAAGCCAACGTTTGGCATTGATATTTTTATGCAAGGCGTATAGAACAGTCAGTACTGAAGCCTTACCCGTTCTGGCAGGTGTACTTCCAGTCGATCTTGAAGTACAGCGACGTGCTTCAATGTACTACTCCGCGAGGGGGGAGGCCATGGACACTAACTTTGTTACACAACGCGACCTCAATAGAATTTCTAGATTATTTAAACCTCAGACTGACGTCTGGGAGGACCTCTTATCCGAATGGCAAAGTAGGTGGGATAATTCCATCAAGGGCCGGCACCTCCATCTGTTCTTTCCATCCGTTGGCGATCGGCTGGCTAAGACATGGCTGGAGGTTGACCACTGCGTTGCCCAATTTCTCACAGGTCATGGCAACTTTAAAAGTAAACTGTATTCTTTTAAACTTGTTCCTTCACCTTTGTGTCAGTGTTCTACATCGAACTGTGAATTTGAACAGTCCGCACATCACATCTTGTGGGAGTGTATTCTTTGGCAGAATGAACGCAATATTATGTTGGATAGTGTACAAGTTACATCCGGAGTTGTTTATTATACGGACCTTGTTGAAACTAGAACTAATTTCCGTGCGTTCAGGCGCTTTTGCCATACCTATTATTGGAATCAATTGTAACAGCAAATACCTACTTAGGACCCATTAACTTGATCAAATGTTATTCCGTGGTGCTTGGCAATCTGGGCTTCTCCCAGTTGCAATAATGTCCCTTTGTGCCGATTGGCCTAGTTCTATTCTGTCTCCTGCTTATTATGGAGGGAAGTGGAAAAATATCTTTTTTCTTACTCCTCCGCTATTCTTTTCTGATTAATTTCGTTGCGGGACCCAAGACAGTTGAAACATTTCTCCGGGACTCGTCGAGCTTCATTGCTCGGCGTTTTTCTGGCGGTCTCCACTGTTGATTCTGGCTTTCAGGAGTTGCAGTGGGTTGGGAACAGTGTGGCGGGGCCTCGTTACCGTCGAGGCGATCCGGCCAGTACTCGACGACTGGCTCGGGAGAAGGCACGGCTCCCTGTCGTTCAGGGTGACGCAGGTGCTGTCAGGGCACGGCTGCTTCGGCAAGTACCTGCGTCGCTTAGGCAGGGATCCGGACGCCCGGTGCCACCACTGCGTCCAATGCGGGGAAGACACGGCGCAGCACACGCCCTCCGAGTGTGTTGCTTGGGAGGAGCAGCGCCGTGTCCTCACGAATGAAGTAGGAGGCGACCTGACGCTGCCGGCAGTAGTGCGGAGGATGGTCGATAGCGCAGAGTCGTGGAACGCAGTGGTGTCCTTCTGCGAGGACGTGATGTCGCAGAAGGAAGCTGCGGAACGGGAGAGGGAGATCTCAACTCCCTTCCCGGGCCGCAGAAGACGCACCGGGCGCCGAAGAAGGGCGGATAACGCCCTCTTCGGCCCCCCATGAATGGGTCCAGGGGCGAGGGACATGGGGAAGTCCCCGCCCCCTATTCGATGGACCCCGAGGCGAAGGCGCGCGCGAGTGGTGACGCACACCCCTGAGGCGATGCACGGGGTAGTTTAACACCCTACTACCCCATGCAGGAGACGGGGCCCGGACAGACCGGGCCAGCACGAGGGTGTGGGGCCGTGGAAGAATTTAGACTCCCGCGGCCTCACGCGTTTGTTCGTGATAGAAGAGACACCGGGGTGGTTTTAGTCAGTAAAAGTCTGACAGACCCCGTCGCCCAACCCAGCGCGGCGGACATCCTATGAGGATGGATTTCCACCACGAAAAAAAAAAAAAAGGTCTCCTCTTATACAGAGAAGGATTGAGCCTAATCACTACGCTTGCTCAATGCGGGTTGGAGATTTCAGACTTAAAGTCCAGGTTTCCTCAAGATGTTTTCCTTCACCTTCAGTCATTGGTGGCCAAGATATACTTAGAAAGTACATATAACTTTAGAAAAGTTACATTGGTACTTGCCTGACCTGGAATCGAACCCGCGCACTCATACTTGAGAGGCTGGTGTTTTAACCACTAGGCCACTACGACTACTATATACTACTATTTTTGAATGGTTATTCAAAAATACATACTTAACGGTAAAGTTCAAATTTTCACTTTTACCGGCACTTCCGGTATGTTTGAGATACTCTGAAAGCAAAAAAGCATTATTTAATTACAAATTCAAAATAAAGATTGGTTTTTTTTTATTGCCACGAATACTCTGCCAGACTTCATGGGATGAAATTGGTCTATATGTGTATACATCGTAACATTTTTTTTTTTGCAAATAGGTCATACTATCACATCCTGGAAGGAGAGTCCATCCAGTTACATTTCACTCTGTATAATACAAGATCCATAAAAGTTGGTCTAAGGCCCGTATTGTAGAAGTTCACTCAAAACTCAAAACTTTTAAACTTATTTCAAGGCATTTGATTGGTTGAAACTAGTTTTAAGTAATGTTTAAACAGAGATCAGTGCTTGAGTTTCCTTCTGGAATACGGACCTAAGTCTCATTTTCCAACAAACCGAATTATATTCAACCCAATATTTTATTCCGTTTTTATCAATAACCCTTCATGATGTGTTCAGTTCATGTCAGCGTCGTCCGTGACACCAAGTGGGTGTGACACTCAGACCCTCGTCAGGGAGCTGTCTCTGGTTACCGTGACCTTATAGATCACTTATTTAGTCTAGTATTTTGAAATCTCATGTTTGCTAATATGACTGTTTGTATAGATTGATCACGCCTTTTTTTGGTTTGGGATGGGAAATCATCAAATGACCTCTCCCGCTCTGGGCGGAGTAGTAGGGTGTGTCAGACTTTTACTGACTAAAACCCACCCGTGTTTCTTCACTTGCCTATGCGCCAAGGCCACTGTTTCTTTTTTAACCAACCCGCAACCCTGACCCAGAAGGCATCGGTCTTTATGGACCCATTCACGATGGGCTGAGATTTCTTTGAGGCGCGCGTGAAACACAACGCGCCGTGGACTCGGGCCTGGTCCTTCCTGGTCCTCGTTCCGGCGGCTAGTGGCGTGAGGACGCTGGGATTCCTGCTGCCTCACGCGCTCCGCCTCTTCCTGTGCCAGCATCACTGCTTCGCAGAAGGAGGTGCCATGCACTCTCACCTGGACCATGGCCCGGACCAGGGTCGGACGCGAGAGATCGCCGCCAATCGCCGTCACAAGGACACGGTAGTGCTCTACCTAAGCCGGGCAGACCTCCACCGTGTGCTCCACCGTGTCCTCAGGGCGATCTACGTACACGCCTTTATGTTCCGAGGCGTGATGGCAGGGGTGTCACAACATGGTAGAGCTTATTGTGCTGATCCTTCCGTCATATATGCGCGAACGAGCTACTTCGGTTAAAACTGGTCATCCATTTACCGCCAGGGCTTATTTTTTATTTAATAATTTTGAATTGTTACTTCCAAAGACATTAAATTACAATAGACAGAAGATAACGTACAAAATCGTAATCCAATACTTATGTCCTAGTGGTCAAAGGTCTCTCAGTCTAGTGGGGTACGCCTAGTTGTCGAGCCGCATTTATGTTCACCAAAATAAAAATATTTTCTACGGAAATAGGTACGTTGAGTTACGGATTACGATATTGCAAATCTTATTATGTTAAAAAGGCTATCCTTCTCTATAAGAGAGGAGATCTGTGCCCAGTAGTGGGATGATGGGAGCGTTCGGAGGGCGGGTCTGAGCAGTTGTGTTGCGATGTGTGCCGGGTGCGATGCGCCAGATGGTGTTGTGTCGGGAGTTTGTTCGTGGAGGGTAGCGGGATCCGAAGCACGGTTCTCCGCTGGCCGACCGCAGGTAGTTGGGGGCCCAAGTAGTGTGCCAGCCACATACGAAAGGCTGCCCCGCCAACTGCGAAAAATCCCAGGGTGGCCCCATCGTGCCGGTTGGCGACCGGACGAGAGGACCCGATGGCGATCCCTGGGGGGGTTCGGGCGTCCCCGCAGTCTCCAGAACAATCTCCCTCTGGCCCAGCATCGTCGGTCGTATTGTTGGGTTTATCATTGCATCACCTCACTCAACTGCCGTCTTCCTTCCTATTCACTCAGTATATAAACTTAATATGAAAAGTTACAAAAGGAAAAGTAGGTGTGCACAGCGGGCGCACGTCCTCTCGTTCATAGTGCACCTCTCAAACATCCGAGGTTTGCACTCCAATATCGATGCAGTCCATTACCACCTTGAGACTGAAAAGCCCCACCTACTTTTCTTGACGGAGACCCAGATCAGATGTCCGACTGACGCGGCGTACCTCGGCTACCCGGGATACTCTTTGGAGCATCATTTCCTGCAGCGTGCCGGGGTCTGTGTGTATGTCCGCAATGACATCTGTTGCCGGCGCCTCCGTCACCTCGAAGACCCTCACTTCTCGTCCCTATGGCT
Organism: Sesamia nonagrioides; assembly: GCA_017933935.1. NCBI lineage: Eukaryota > Metazoa > Arthropoda > Insecta > Lepidoptera > Noctuidae > Sesamia > Sesamia nonagrioides. Next base: position 770,100 of record JADWQK010000742.1, on the reverse strand, counting down.
GTTGGTTGACACTGGTGTGGACAAAATTGTTTACACCTGTGTCTACCGATCGCACAGCGGTGATCAGGAGACAACTCGTTTATTTGACCACCTCAGTGAGGCTGCTGACAATGCGCTGCATCGGCACCCTGACGCTCAGTTCGTCGCTCTGGGGGACTTCAACGCCTGCCACCAGGACTGGCTCTTCCCATACCAGAGGACCGACCACGCTGGGAGAGAAGCGCGAAACTTCGCGCTTTCTATGGGCCTTTCCCAGCTGGTAGAGCAAGCGACTAGGGTGCCTGATGTAGTTGGGCATACTGCCAACTGTTTGGACCTTCTGCTGACCACTGATCCGGACAGATGTGTTGTAACAGTTTCCTCACCGTTGGGAACTTCAGACCACTGTCTGGTGAAGTCTGTAACGTCCTTCTCCCCACCAGATCACGACTCTCGTGGTGAACGGCGAATGTGGCGATACAGGTCAGCGGATTGGGATGAGATGCGCCACTTCTTTGCGTCTTATCCTTGGCAGCAGGTCTGCTTCTCCTCTGACAATCCTTCGAGCTGTGCGGACGCTATAACCGATGTGGTGCGTCAAGCTATGGAGTATTTTATCCCATTCAATGACGTGCCCGTCGGTGGCTCGGCTCGCCCATGGTTCAATGCCGATTGTGTCCAAGCTGAACAGCGTAAGCACACGGCATTTCTCGCCTGGGTTGACGCTCGTGACCGCGGAGCTCCGGATCTAAGCTCAAAGAAGAGAGCCTTTAACCGTGCTGCCAAGTCCTACAAGAAGGCGCTCAAGAAGGCTCGCTTCGACCGCATTACCCATATTGGCAACAAGTTATCTGCGCAGCCATCCGGTAGCAGATCTTTTTGGTCCCTTGCCAAATCGGTTGAGGCGAACTTCTGTCGGCCCTCACTGCCTCCGCTGGTTAGGCCTGATGGAACACTGGCTCATACGGCGAGAGAGAAAGCAGGTCTCTTTGCATCTCTCTTTGCCCATAATTCGCGTCTTGATACTGGCAGTGCTACTCCACCTAATTTACCTTATTGCGGAGCTTCAATGCCTGAGGTTCGCATTAGAAACAAGGAGGTTCTGAGAGTACTGTGTCGTCTGGACGTGAATAAGGCTAGTGGTCCGGATGGTATACCAGCGATTGTTCTTAAAGCATGTGCGCCCGAGTTGTCTCCTGTATTGACGCGCTTGTATCGCCTCTCATTTAGGACTGGTATAGTGCCCAAGTCCTGGAAGCTTGCTAACGTGCAGCCTGTGCCCAAGAAGGGTAGTCGTGCCGATCCTGCCAACTATCGGCCGATTTCGATCACCTCCATACTTTGCAAAATTATGGAGCGTGTATTGAACTCGCGCCTCTTGGCATACCTGGAAGGTAACGATCTCCTCAGTGACCGACAGTACGGGTTTCGCCGCAATCGGTCAACTGGGGACCTACTAGTGTATGCCACTCACTTGTGGGGCGAGGCCCTCGAGAAGAATGGGGAAGCGATTGCTGTCTCCCTTGATGTCTCGAAGGCCTTCGACCGGGTTTGGCACGCTGGCCTTTTGAGTAAGCTTCCAGCGTACGGCATTTCCCCTAGTCTGACTGGCTGGGTAAAAGACTTCCTGACTGAACGGTCCCTCCGAGTTGTTGTCGACGGATGCTCTTCTGAGCCCATGTCAACTAATGCCGGTGTTCCTCAGGGGTCTGTTCTCTCTGCAACTCTGTTTCTGCTGCATATTAACGATCTGCTGATGCCCGGTATCTATGGGTATGCAGATGACAGCACAGTTGTAGAGAGATACCTGCCGGATGCTCGGGCTAGTAGGGAATCAATCCGGTCCGAAAGAGAGGCCATGGTTGAGCGAACGAGTGTTGCACTGCAGGCAGTCTCCGAATGGGGCAATGCCAATCTTGTAGCATTCAATGCCGCCAAAACACAGGCGTGTCTTTTCACCGCCAAAAGGAGCCCGTTCACCTTGGCCCCTACTTTTCGGAATGTGTCCTTGGAGTGTTCCGACCGCCTTCAGCTTTTGGGAGTTGAGATTTCCTCGAACCTTAACTTTGGGCGGTTCATTGAGTCCAAGGCCAAGGTGGCTGCCAGGAAACTTGGCGTTATCGCAAAGGTCCGGCAGTACTTCACACCTGGGCAGCTTCTAATGTTATACAAAGCACAGGTCCGTTCGTGTGTGGAGTACTGCAGCCACATTTGGGCTGGTGCTGCCAAGTGTCACCTGGTCACTTTGGATTCAGTGGAGAGACGTGCAAAGAGGCAGATTGGTGACCCTGATCTAACTCGAGTTGGTCTCCAAAGCCTAGAGCACAGGCGTAGAGTAGCCAGCCTTTCGGTGTTCTATAGGATGCATTTCGGGGAGTGTGCGAGGGAATTGCATGATTTAATTCCCCCATCTCCGTTCCACCAGCGGACGACCCGTCGTACGGCTGGTTTCCACCCTTACGTTGTTAACACCACTACGATCCGGACGAAGCGCTTCGCCTCCTCCTTTATACCGCGTACATCGAGGGACTGGAACAATTTGCCCGCGGCGGTGTTTCCGTCGGACTACAATTTGAGTGTCTTCAAGGCTAGAGTGAATAGGCTCTTAATAAACTAGTGCGCTTTACCATCAACGATTGCGTCACTGCTTACCATCAGGCAGGATTGCGGTCAAGCGCTGGTTTATAATTTGTAAAAAAAAAAAAAATGATAAAATGGTTGATAATGATGATGATGATGATGACGAAAAAGACTATACTATAGAATTAGCTCTGGTTAATTTACGTATGAATTATTTACTCACACTCAGTAATAAAAATGAAATGTGTTTCATAGAAAGATCTAGAAAATGTGTTGCTTTTGTAATAAAAACCCTCTATTGGTGAGTCGTTTTACTACAAATATCTTTATCCTCAAAGGAAAATAGTGTACCAAAATGTACCAAATTTCAAATTAAGGTGCTCCAAAGACAATTTTAGACGTGATTAAAAATAGTTACGTCAATTTGCGTCAGGCGCTGACAGATTCGACTAAAAAAGTTCTGTCCTTTTGTTAATGAAACAGAAAGAAATAGATGTACAATGTACAGAATGTACAATGTACAGAATGTACAATGTACAGAATGTACAATGTACATAGGTACAGAACTTAAGTATAGTGTAGTTTGTGAACAATGGTATCGGCGCCAGTTTCATTTCATTTCACTAAACAATATAGACTATCACTTATTCCTACTAGTTATTCTGTGGTATCACATTCAAAATAGAATTCAATTAGTGAATCACTCAAATTCTATTGGACACGGGATAATCGCGGGGCGACGTGTCGGTGTTATTGAGAACCATTTGTCGGTGTATCTGTGCAGTCTATACCAGGATTACAACGTGAAAAACGCTGTAGGTACTCCGCCGGGATTCAAATCCAACACTCTCCTATTCACTCCAACGTCCCTAAAATTCGGTAACATTCTGTGTGGGAATTCAATTTGCGTGTAGGTATATATATATAAATATATAGAAGCAATTACGTCTGCGGGACGTACTGTCTGTCGCACAAAGAGAGAACCACCGCGCGGGCCTCCGGCGAGACGGGGGGCGGTGGGGGGAGGGGGGACAGCTTTCATTGACGAAAAATCAGACGGAAAATTGAAACCAAGAGAATTTTGTGGTGCGAAGGGTTAGGATGCTGGATGTGTTAAAGATAAATTGTTTGTGGTACGTGTTTAGATATGTGATCCAGATATTTTATTGTTAAGAGTATTTGGTTTATCCATAGGTGACTCGTTGAGGGAAGTTTTTTTTGTGGAAAATCGCTATCGATTGTGTGAATCTAAGAAAGTGCTTGTAACTAAATCGTGCCTATGTCAAATGATAAAGACGTCTGTTTAAAACAGGTTTACTCTTGACTCATATCAAAGAAATCGACCAAACATTTTGTTTATTTTTTAAGGATAATTTGGTATACAATAATAAACACTATTTCAATATAGGTTGTGTGCCTGTAACCTCCTAACACTAGAAGTTAAATAAAGCAGTTACTAACCTTATGGAAAGAAATAAAAAGTTATCTTTCTTTCTTAAAAGGCTGATTTTGTCATCGCCTGACTTCCTAACTTTTATTCTAGGAAAGAAATTAACATTGAGCAGTATCTGTATGATATCAAATCTAACTGTCGTATAATTTTCATCTCAGGACAACGACCTCCTCCTCCCTTTTTCGTACAATTTTGTCTTAACTACCATAAATAACTGTCAAACTTCCAAAATGATTCCTCAAATAAAGTTATCCCGTGATTGAAAAATCAGCCCTTACAATAATAACAAATATTAATCATGAATTGGCTCCCCGTATGTAATAACAGTGGGTGAAGAAACAATTACAATTCAACCATCAAAACGAACATAATTATTATGACTTGTCACATCCAACCGACTACAATCATTGTCGTCTCAAAGTGATGCTCGTTCTGTGAATCGCTCTACGGGAGTACCATTACTCCGTAATTTGTTTACTCACCGCTCTCAACGCTCAACGCTCCTCAACTCGACTCAACTTCGGATTGCGATTTGCGATTGCGACGACTTATCCCTCACTTATTGTGTTACCTGAACGTGTCACTTGTTACCTGCTCATAGTGTTACGTAAAAAATGTGTGTCATTTGTCTCTCTCTCACTGTGTTATCTGAACGTCTCACTTGTCCCTCGCTTAATATGTTACTCGAGCGTGTCATTTGTTCCTCACTCAACGTGTTACGTGTATGTATCACTTGTTCCTCGCTCACTTTGTTAATTAAAGTTATCATTTGTCCCTTGCTCATTGTTTTATGTACGTAATGGTCTCACTGGTCCCTCACTTAATCTGTTACGTAAACGAGTCATCTGTCCCTCACTCATTGTGTTACATGAACGTGTCACTTATTACCTGCTCATTGTGTTACGTAAAACGTGTTTGTCATTTGTCTCTCTCTCACTGTATTATCTGAACGTCTCACTTGTCCCTCGCTCAATATGTTACGCGAGCGTGTCATTTGTTCCTCGCTCAACGTGTTACGTGTATGTATCACTTGTTCCTCGCTCACTTTGTTTATTAAAGTTATCATTTGTCTCTTGCTCATTGTTTTACGTTTTAGTCTCACTTGTCCCTCACTTAATCTGTTACGTAAACGAGTCATCTGTCACTCACTCATTGTGTTACATGATAGTGTCACTTGTCCCTTGCTTACTGTGTTAAGCAAACTTCTCTTTTTTCCCTCGCTCAAATGTTACGTGAATATTTCACTTATAAAATTGCCTACTACAGCGAGGGATTTTACTTCTTTTTGTAGAAACGTGGGCAAATTAGTAGTAGTATTGATTTATTTTATTAGATTTTCTTATTTGACACAGTTTTTTTCTAAGGTGGAGCATTTGCCCAGCAGTGGGATGCTATAGGCTAGATTAAATTAGAAGATGTATTGCACTACGCTGGATTTTTACAATGACAGTCGGTTTTTTTATGTACCAATAGTAGAAAGGGGTATCACCATATCTCTAAGACAGTTGAAACTAGCTGAGAGTCCTTCATCACATACTTAAGAACTTCGATTTTTGACATTATATGAAGCGGTCTATCAAGTTGAATATTTTTTGTAAAACGGTACGTCAATCTCTAATAGTTTGGTTGGGCAACATTGTGTATATGAGGTTTCTATTTACAAGTGAATATTTTGCCTTATATACAAGACGTTAGCGAAGGCGAAGGATGAATATATTTTGAATTATCGGCCAAGAGGTATATGGTCATATGCTACGAGATGGGTCAGCATAGCTTTAAGATCGCGGTTTTTTCGTTCTGCAGGGTTAGCTTGTGGATGATACAACGGATTAAAATTTTGTTTTATGTCTAAGAATAAAATAAATTGTACCATCACTGAGATAACACATTGAACACCGTTGTTCAAATTAACCCTGTGAGACAAACCGAACAGCATAGAATATTCCTTCAATGAGGACACGAGGGCAGGCTTCCACTGTTCCTTTTTTTAAAGCAAACAACTTTATCCATCGTCTAGTAGTCTTCTTTATAAGAAGTATCCACTTTTCACCGTGATGTCCTTCCGGAAGTGGATCGAACAGGTCTATTGCCAACACCTCGCTCCGTTGCCTCATCTCCGGAGTAGGCCTGGTGGTTTGGTGTTGTCGGCTTCATAATGCTGATAGTGGATGCAGGCATACAAAATCAGCGATGATTCTCCGCATCTCTGTGAAATAATATAAAGGCTACTTTCTGGTACTACTTTCTATCGATACCTGGTTGTCCCAGTTAGCTCAGTCGGCAGAGAAAAAGACTCTTATTTTCAAAGTCGTGGGTCCACATTGTTCGCCACACATGAGAGAAGTTATCTCAGGATTTATAGCTTATTCGATTAAACACACAAAGGCACTTAGTTCACACTTTGGATTGGGAACGAAGTCCCAAATTAATATTGTTCGGGAAATAATGACGGCACGTAGATGAACGAAACACTACTTATACAACGTTATTTTTTGCTTATGCGAAACCCGAAACACGTGTCCAGTATTTTTAAGTAAAAAGTCTATGTAAAAAATTTCAAAAAGGTATAATGAAAGACCACAAAGTTATGAGCTTGCAGTTCTACTTGGTTGTCCCAATAAAAATATGGTCAAAGCTCCGCTCGGGCGAACGAGCGCGGTGTGTTGACCTCTGGGATCAGCTGTGGCGCGCGCGCAAGTACAATGATCTATCGTAACCGCTCGGTAACCACTCTGCAACAATTTCTAAATGTATTTGGGAAAAAATGTGACATGGTAAATGATTGGAATCAATTCAGTTGCTTATTCTGAACAAACTATATTCAGGTTTCGTATAAAGAAAAAATAACGTTATATAACGATATAATATGTGCTTGGGCAGTGGACTGGCATACCACGCAGCGTCATCGTAACGCTTGGGCAGTGGACTGGCATACCACGCAGCGTCATCGTAACGCTTGGGCAGTGGACTGGCATTAGGGTTGCCAGATAGGAACTTATCAAATCAGGGACAGTTCTAGAAAAGCAATGGGTCCGATCGCAGGAAACTCAAGCACGCGTCTGACTAGTGGTCTCGAACATCTAAAAAAAGCTCGCTCATTCTTAGCTCCTCGTCTGAATCTTTAGAAAAGCCAGTAATAGGGTATTTTCCAAAAGATTTTGCAGAAGCGTAAAATCGGTAGAAAAATCGGGGCAGCCATGTCATTTCATTCGTTGCTAGTTTATTTTGTTAAAAGTTTTTAAAATCCGGGACAATGAGCGCTAATTCCTGGACACGGGACAAGAGGCAAGATTCCGGGACATTCCCGGATTTCCCGGCGGTCTGGCAAGTCTAACTGGCATACCACGCAGCTACATCGTAACGCTTGGGCAGTGGACTGGCATACCACGCAGCTACATCGTAACGCTTGGGCAGTGGCTTGGGTATGCCAGATACCACGCAGCTACATCGTAACGGCCACTGGAGGAAGAGATAGGTAGCTTATTCTGTATGTCGTGCGGAAACGTGACCTCGGAACGTCGCATTGGAAGGTGTTGTGTGTGATTTGCTACAACTGCGATAAATCAACGTATGTATTTCTTATAATCAACTTGAAAGTTGAAATAATTTCTCGAATCATTTTTGGTTCAGATTTCAAAGATTACCAAACTGTGAAATTGAAAATGGTTAGTAAACTTGATCCAACATCGACAGGTAGATAATTAATGTGTAAACTTGAGGCTTATCGGAAACTTGGCTTTGTCGAGGAATTCTGTTGAACCTTCTTAAATAATTATTGAAACGAAGTTCTGATTCGAGGTGATAATTCTGCAATAGTGAATTTTAAATAAGTAAGTAATTATCTACTACGGGAGCCTTCGGCTCTCGTGAGAAGGCGTGATGTCATAACTCACACAAATAAAACATTTTTATTATAGTTTTTGTTGTTTTAGCGGCAATAGAAATATATCATGTGTGTAAATTCTAACTATCGGTTCATGAGACACAAACTGGTGACAGACAGACACATGGACAGTGGAGTCTTAGTACTAGGGTCCCTTTTGACCCTTTGCGTAGGGAACCCTAAACATGAGCTTTTCTAATTGTCAAACTATCGGTTCATGAGACACAAACTGGTGACAGACAGACACATGGACAGTGGAGTCTTAGTACTAGGGTCCCTTTTGACCCTTTGCGTAGGGAACCCTAAACATGAGCTTTTCTAATTGTCAAACTATCGGTTCATGAGACACAAACTGGTGACAGACAGACACATGGACAGTGGAGTCTTAGTACTAGGGTCCCTTTTGACCCTTTGCGTAGGGAACCCTAAACATGAGCTTTCTAATTGTCAAACTATCGGTTCATGAGACACAAACTGGTGACAGACAGACACATGGACAGTGGAGTCTTAGTACTAGGGTCCCTTTTGACCCTTTGCGTAGGGAACCCTAAACATGAGCTTTCTAATTGTCAAACTATCGGTTCATGAGACACAAACTGGTGACAGACAGACACATGGACAGTGGAGTCTTAGTACTAGGGTCCCTTTTGACCCTTTGCGTAGGGAACCCTAAACATGAGCTTTTCTAATTGTCAAACTATCGGTTCATGAGACACAAACTGGTGACAGACAGACACATGGACAGTGGAGTCTTAGTACTAGGGTCCCTTTTGACCCTTTGCGTAGGGAACCCTAAACATGAGCTTTTCTAATTGTCAAACTATCGGTTCATGAGACACAAACTGGTGACAGACAGACACATGGACAGTGGAGTCTTAGTACTAGGGTCCCTTTTGACCCTTTGCGTAGGGAACCCTAAACATGAGCTTTTCCATGCAGTTTGACAAAGAATGTAATATCTACAAACGTATAAGTATTGCATTCTCTGTGAAACTGCAGATTATTTTTTCATAATCGACGAAAATTCGTCTGCGCCAGGTGAAATGGAGTCAAGTGCTCGGTACTCGGCGCGTCGGTCTGACGCCAACCTGTAAATGCTAATCGGATGACCTTTAAATTTTTCCCAATTTTACGATTTGTAGAAGAAACCGCTACTGCTAAAATGTGCTTAGGAAATCGTTTTTGAATTTATCTTGTGTACTTTTTTTCTCAACGACTCTACTTTTGTAAAAAACTTTTTTGCCAACCAAAGTGTTCCGCAACACTCTTATTTGTTCTGTCATGTGCCGTTTCCAATTTATGTTAGGGTCAGCTTCCAGTCTAACCCATTGCAACTGAATGAAAGTATTCAGTATAAAGTCACTGCCTGTAAGACGGTAAAACTGGCTCTCAAACTTTCTGTCTTCTGACTACTTATAGCGACTGCCAAAAATCCATGAAAGAAAGCAGGCACCAACGGCTTCAACGTAGTTTCGCTCTTGATATTTAAAGATAGTATCACGGTGATAAGCCAGAACATCGGCTGCCGGCAGAAGTTACCACCCACCAGACACAGTCTAGCCGCCAAGCGATTTGTCGTGTTCCGGAATGAAGTCTGGTGAAGCCGTGCGGAGGACGGGTTTGAGCAGTTGCCATGTATGCCGGGTACGATGCGCCAAATGTTTTTGTGGTGGGGAATTTGGTCGGGTTGTTGGGTTTGACATTGCATCACCTCGCTCAACTGCCGTCTTCCTTCCTATTCACTAAGTTTTTTTTTGTGAATAGGCTCTTAATAAACTAGCGCGCTTTACCATCAAAGATTGCATTACTGCTTATCATCAGGCGGGATTGCGGTCAATCACTAGTATATAATTATTAAAAAAAAGTTACTCACATAAGGATCAAAAGCAGCAAGTGTTGCTTGTTCGATCGTAGCGACCCCTTATCAATTTCTCCCTCAGTCATCAATTTCTGAAAACAAGTCAATTTTTATTAAAGACTGTTTTTATAAATCTGCTTTTTTATTCTTATTTCTATTCGATATTATAGAAAGCGACTATAATCCCAGTTCCATTCTCCGCCATGCCGCACCATGCCACACCATGCCGCACCATGCCGCACCATGCCGCGCCATGCCGTGCCGTATCGTGCCACTTCCCGCCACCGCGCGTCACTCGCAGTCAAAGCCGTAAAGCACTTTGTTTTGGTCAAACAAATATAAAGTAATCCTTGTTTGGCGTCTCAACAATCTAAATGAAAAGGCAGCGCTGAATGTGCTCGAGCTAAATTAGAACGACAAGACATTTTCGTTCTTTCACAATACATCTACTCTTTATTGTTTATAAGATTACAATTATTTAAATTTTTAGATTTTGCCTCCGAGTACTATGGTGTCTCGTTAACTTACAAGTGTTCGTCGTGGATTCAAACACACGCAGGCACGTTATGTCTTAAAATTCATAACCACGATGATAAACATCTCTCCAAACAGTGAAGAAAACTTTGAAAAAAATCCGGGAAAATGTCTTAGAACGAAACTTTAATTATACATTTTTTTCTTTTAAAAGAAAACTTTGCCCCACACTAAACTTTTCTCTTGTATTAACGAATTTAAGGAATTTCTCGTGTATCGTGAGTGCGTTTACAAACATATACCTAAACTCACATACTTAAACAGCCAGACCCGGAACAACTAATGTAGCCCATACAAATGTTAATTGTTCCGTGCGGGAATTTGTTTTTTTTTTTTATTTTTTTTATTAGTTATAAACTAGTGCTTGACTGCAATCCCGCCTGATGGTAAGCAGTGATGCAATCGTTGATGGTAAAGCGCACTAGCTTATTAAGCCTATTCACTCAAAAAAAACTGAGTGAATAGGAAGGAAGACGGCAGTTGAGCGAGGTGATGCAATGTTTAACCCAACAACACGACCAACGATGCTGCGCCAGAAGATGATCTGGAAACCCTCCACGACCAAACTCCCGACACAACAACATTAGGCACATCGTACCCGGCACACATCGCAACACAACTGCTCAGACCCGTCCACCGTACGGCTTCACCAGACATCATGCCGGAACACGACGGATCGCTTGGCGGCATGACTTTGTCTGGTGGGTGGTAACTTATACCGGCGGCTGATGTTGTTGCCTACCACCGAGAAAATTGATTGATTGTAGTCCTTCACCATTATTCTAAATCATTCTCCAGAAGACGATAAATTAATTGATTTTAGCAAAAGGATTCAACATCAAGGTGACAGTCCGCTTAAGCCTGAACTTTCTATGAATGTTGTTTACGTTCATATAAGATAATGGTGCTATTTATAACAATTCAATATAATTCAAACTTATTTTATAAATAGATTAAAGGCTCTTGGTGACATTTTAGTAATGTTCATTTTTATGTACAAAAAAGTACACGATTTCTAATATTGTACTTTTATCACTTGTACTTACGTCCTGTTTTCTATATTTTATTGCAAACCATTTGAAATGTGTCAAATGCCATATATATGTTTGTGTAGTTGTCGAGTCGCCCACGCATCGGTATTGTATATACTTCATGCGAGCCCTATATAAAAAAGTAAACATTTGCCCTTTCGGCCGAGTAAATTCGTGCGAACCGTCTTATAAATAAACTTTCTCGAAGGCTATACGATAACACTGCCTGTGTATACACTCATGTTATGGCAAATAGACTTTGTTCGTCTATCATGTAGGTACTATTTGGCTTGCAGGTCGTGCATGTGAGTTACGCGCTCCATAGACAATCACAATCAATACTTACAATTCTACAATGTTATTCTGAATTAAGGGGCTTGTCAGACCATGTAACTGTCTGTCTTCTGACTCTGTAGCCCCTTTTATAATTGTATTTACTTGGTACAGAGGGTTATTGGTGAACTTTGGGGTATGAATAAGATAAGCTTTAAAACGCATGTCTTCCCTGTTGGAAACTATTCATACTGAGACAACATATACCTCAGGTAAAAAGTATGAGGCAAGAGGATGATATCGACAGTATGTAAGTAAAATAAAAAAAAGAATTTATTTCTGGAAGTAAATTTGTACAGATACTTTTACATGTTAATTATATTTTTAGGACTCAATGATACCGACGTTTCATAAATAAGTACTACTACTCTAAGAAAAAGGGCTAAAAGGCATTCAGAGGTCACACTTTCTTTTATAGTCCAGACATATTCTTAGTCAAATATGATATATATATTTGATGTCTGAAATGGACTTTTGAGGATAGATTCCGATTGAGTAGACTTGTCCAGTCAGTAGGTAAACGTAATTGTTGCAAAATATGTATTTCCTGTGTGTAATTAATCTACAAGAGAATGACTGCATTCATAATAATTTGATCACCATCATACAATATACAAGGAGCCACGTGTGAAATATTCGTACATTCGTCTCGTAAATTTTCGAAAAATTAGTGAAATGTGAGTAATTTGTATATTTTTTTTAAGTAGAGCGGTCTAGAAAAGCTTTAAAGTGATGCCTCATTTATGTACATTGATGAAGTATGAAGGAAGTCATGACGTATAGAACAAGACAGAACTGGATGAACTAAAGAAATAATATTTTTTTGAGTTGGTTACATGGACATTTTATTTTAACCCCAAAATATACAGCATACATTTTAAATTTTTGTTATGCTGCGTTCCTATTGGTCTCAGCGTGGTATTATATACCCTAAAGCCTTCTTGAATTACCCCTTCCTGCCTTCCTGGATTGGATTATTATGACCTATGTCCTTTCTCAAGCTCTAGACTATCTGTGTACCAAATTTCATAACAATCGGTTCAGTAGTTTTGGCGTGAAAGCCGGACAGATAGACAGAGATACCTTCGCATTTATAATTGCAAGCACTAACCTGGATCCAGTTGGACAGGACAAGGAGTCACCAACGACGGGGCACACGCCGGCCGGTTAGCTATCTCCTTCTTCGTGGACTTGATGCTGTTTGCTCACTGCCTACACTCGTCAAGCACAGACACATCACCAATATGGACACTGAGGGTTCATTTGGCCAGCGAAGCTCTTAGGAAGTCAGATATTCGATTTTATTTAGAATACACGCGGCGTCGGATGAGCTGAGATCGCCATCTTTTTTGTACTTTTTTCTCCGTTCGGGCGAATGGAAAAGGCAAAGGCATAGCACGCCATACAGCCAAGTTCATTTTCATTTTTTCTTTTTCTTGGCACTCTTGAGAGAGGCGCCACCAGCACGAGTTAAGCGAAGCCCGCGCTTATTTAAATCGTCGTTGACACAACAAGGATGGAGAATGGAAATGCATGGATAAATTATTAGGATAGTTAATGCCTACACATTTCCCCCCACCTGAAATCCACAAGGGTTTCAAGAAGAATGCGAAAAATCAAGAGTGAAATCAGCAATAGCTAGACTATGAGCCACTGCCGAAGAAATGCATAAAAATCTAGTTAATAAGTGTTGATAATATGGAGACTTATTTTAAATAACCTAAAGACAGTGTGTACTTATACTCTAGTTAGGTATATAAAAGGAAAATAAACTAATCATTAGGTAAGGGACAAACCTTTACCACCGGCCTACGAAACGTCTTTCCGTTAGCAGTTTGGAGAGTAACGACTCTAACTACCTGGTCTGAACCTGCATGCACTTGCACGATACGAGCCATTTTCCAAGACATCGGCGGAGTCTTAGGTTCGTTTTTACGCACCCGGTCAACTTCCGAAGTCATGTAATTATCTTGACGGAATTTAACCAGCACTTTCGTTGCTTTTTCAAGCTCAGCACCACTAAGAGGAGAGAGATTTCGGTCTTGCCTAGCCGTTTTAGAGTTAGAAACAAAACGATTACACCATGCTACCATTCTTTGAATTTTTGTAAATGAATAATGTTTAGACATTAAGTTCAACAGTGGATTCTCATCATCCGTAACAAGAAGACTTTTACTTTCTATTAATTTAAGTTCAGACAAGTTTTCCTTCGGAAGTAATACCTGCCTTTTAGGCCATTGCTCAGGTGATTCTTTCAGCCAAGAAGGCCCTGTCCACCAAAGCGGGTGATCTAGAATCTCTGGACATGATACTCCGCGGCTACAACAGTCGGCGGGGTTATCATTTGTTGATACATAGTACCAGCGATCTCGACTAATTAAATCAGTTGTCTGAACCGCACGATTGGCTACATACATTTTTAGTGAATGAGGGTCAGTGTTAAGCCAAGACAAGGTAGTGCTGCTGTCTGAATAAGCTCGAGTGGAATCGATGGAAATTTTATCTTTCAGTAAATTATACATGTGTGATAGAACCTTTGCTAGAAGCACAGCTGCGCTTAGCTCAAGTCGATTCACCGTTGTTGGTTTTAAGGGGGCAACTCTAGATTTCCCTATTAACAAACTGGTCGTGGTTACATTACCGGGTTCATTGGTAACTACACAGATATAAACACAACAACCATAACCTTTCAAAGATCCATCCCAAAAGCCAACTAAATGTGCTTGAATATGATTTGAAGGTGTGATTAAACGGATAACCTGTGCTGCACGACTAGAATACTCAGCACCGTGGTCTTCAGCAAGTTGATGAAGTGTTCGAATGGCTAAGTAAGGAGAACTACTAACTCCGTACGTAACGGCATTGAGTTCGTATTCCTTTGAAACCTCAGTTGGGTCATTACGCCAAAGAACGTGTTGATAACATCTTTCTTGCGGTCTTGTTAATATTTGTCTATACATGCGACGAATATCCGCAGTAAAAACAACTTTGTGAATTCTGACTTTTGTGATTAGATCAACGATGTCTACTTGAAGTTTTGGACCCACATGAACAATATTATTTAGTGACAGGTCACTCGAAGTCCGACTACTAGCATCGAAGACCACTCGTAACCGTGTCGTGGTACTCTCAGGTCGGATTACACAATGGTGGGGAATTATATAACAGTCAGTAGACGAGAACTGCACTGGCTGCATATGTCCGAGATCCTCGTACTGTTGCATGAATTCTTTGTATTCAGTTTTTAACTCATTTTGACTAGCAAGTCTTTTTTCCAAATTTAGAAAACGATTAAACGCTTGTTTATATGATTTCCCTAAGGCTGGAGCATCATCTTTAAGCATAATTGGGACAACATAACGCCCATCAGAGGTGCGATACGTGCCTTCTTTATATTTTTGTTCGCATTTTTCATCCTCGGGGCCGGAAATTTTACATTTCGGCGGCTCCTCGGACTCCCGAAACCGTTGAACGATCTCGTCGAGCGCACTAGAAGACGCGACGAGGAGCGTAACGGGTGTAGCCGGAGTTTTAGCTACCACGTTTTGAAGAAACTGACCACTTATCACCCAGCCGAATACACTAGAGAGTGCGCATGGAAAGCCCGGGCCTGGACTGAAACGTGAGCCAGTATATATCTGGTCAAAACAGTCTACTCCTAACAACAGATCGATCGGACCGGATTTATCAAAGTCCTGATCGGCGAGATCCAGATGTGTAAACTTATCCTTGACGATTGTCGGCAACGACATCGAAGGCATCAGGGATGTGATTTTAGGTAGAACCACTAATTGAATATCAAACTGAGGAGTGTCACTCAATCGAGGTCTTATTGAACCGAAGGTGTGACCTTTAATGCTACACCCATAATTTTGACCGATGCCACTTACATTTAATTTACATTTCTTGATATGTAAACCTAATTGTCGCGCACAGCTACTTGTAATAAATGAATCCATCGAGCCACTGTCAATAATTGTACGGACATACTGCCACGAACCATCCGATCGCTTCAAACGAACTACTGCTGTACCAAGAATTTTTGTGCTAATAGGTTGATTTGAAATGTTTGACTGGGTAGCACTAGTTAGAGTAGTGTTCATATCGGGATGCTGGGATGAATCCAGTTCACTAGTATGAGACAGTAAACTCTTATGCTCTTCATGTAACAAAGTATTATGCTTTGCATTACAAATGAAACATGTTGACTCAGATTTACAATCGGTAACAGTGTGACCCGGCCTTAAGCAGTTTTGACATAATTTTAAATCCTTAACTAATTGTTGTCGCTGTGTCATATTCATAGAACGCAATTTACTACAACGGTAGATTGAATGATTTTCATTACAACACACACAAACAATCTGACTAACTTTATTATTATTGTTGGAAGAAATTAGAGATGATTTTGGTTGACGCGATAAATAATCTTTATTTTTATTAGGCCGATTTTGTGTACTTGTAGAATTTGATGATGAAATATTAACTGGTTGGCTAACTTCTAATACTTTTATGTAATTTTGTAAATAAGTAATGAAGTTATTAAATTTCGGAATTTCTTCAGTGTTTTGTAATTCAAACCTTTTTCTTGTTTCTGTATCTAAAGGCCTAGATGCAATGTAGAATAAAATAAATTCGCATAAATCATCAATACACAAACCGCGCAAGGCACTAACGCATTCATAAAGTGTGTTAGATAACTCAGATAAGTTAGATAATGATGGTTTTTGTATGGGATTAATTTTAATTATTTTTTCTAAATAAGCTGTTGCAAGAATACGCTTGTTGTCATATCTGTCCAGTAAAGTTGCAAAAACCACTGAATAATTTGCCGATGTCACAGGCACGCCCTTCGCTAATGTCAGTGCATAACCAGATAAGCATGACAGCAAATAGTGAAATTTCTCAGTGTCGGACAATGAACTATTATTATGAACAAGTGCTGTATAACTATCTTTAAATGTACCACTTCTCTAGATTACCATCAAACTTTGGGAGTTCCAGCTTGGGTAACCTCACCTGCGAACGCACGTGACCTTGACCTAATTCCGGGCGACAGTCGCTACCCGCGCTCGCATCGAGAGAATCCGCAAACTCGATAACACAGTAATACAATTCATCGAATGACAGTAACACTTTATGATCGATAACAAACGAAGGTTTAAGCTTTAATTGCAACCGGTTAACATCATCGTTGCATTCCAAAAATCTATTACGAATCTCGTCAATCTTTTTGTACCTAGCTCGAAAAGCTGCAAATTTAGTTTTAGTTTCCTTAACTGTATTGGCTAAATCGTAAAGTATCTGCATACTTGTATACTCATATTCCCGCCTTTTAATAGCGGTTATTAATTCCAGTTCGCTCATAGTTCACGTGGTATACGATATCCGCACGCTCAAAAAGATAAAAGTTCTAAAAGTAGGTAAAACGGTAAAAACGTAAGCCGGTAGGTCGGCAGCAATGCACGCGCGAACGTATTGAACGAAATACAAGCACACACGTCTCAAGGTTATTTGTTAGAATATAAGTTTTGACTTTGAGGTAGGTCAAAGCTAATCCGTCTCCCGCCGGAGACAAATACTACGATTGTAGGTACTTCGGTACTAAATTCGAGAAACTTCGAACTCACGTTTTTTAAAAGTAATTTATGCAATTTGTTATTTAATACAAATAAATGCAGCTTATTACAAGGGAATTAACGAGGTATGAATGTACGATTGAATAGTCAATCGGTCTCAAATAAGAAACAATAACTAGGTATCATGGAATGACCTAGGTTTTATTTAGACACTTAGAACTTGAAAGGCAAATTGAAATTGCCTTAAGTAGGTAAGTATACGAATAAATTAGAATTGGGATTACGTATTTAACGTAATAACGAGAATGGAAGGATTTAATTTCCGATAGTAGGTATTTTTGAAATAATTACGCGAGGAAGATCCTCACAGGAGGCACCATAATTAATGTTGACGCTTCCTGGAAGAGTCGCTGCATTCTCCTATCAACCCCAGGGTCTCAAAGCAGGGAAAACAAACATGCAAGCACTAACCTGGATCCAGTTGGACAGGACAAGGAGTCACCAACGACGGGGCACACGCCGGCCGGTTAGCTATCTCCTTCTTCGTGGACTTGATGCTGTTTGCTCACTGCCTACACTCGTCAAGCACAGACACATCACCAATATGGACACTGAGGGTTCATTTGGCCAGCGAAGCTCTTAGGAAGTCAGATATTCGATTTTATTTAGAATACACGCGGCGTCGGATGAGCTGAGATCGCCATCTTTTTTGTACTTTTTTCTCCGTTCGGGCGAATGGAAAAGGCAAAGGCATAGCACGCCATACAGCCAAGTTCATTTTCATTTTTTCTTTTTCTTGGCACTCTTGAGAGAGGCGCCACCAGCACGAGTTAAGCGAAGCCCGCGCTTATTTAAATCGTCGTTGACACAACAAGGATGGAGAATGGAAATTCATGGATAAATTATTAGGATAGTTAATGCCTACACAATAATATTAGTATGGATTATAGACTAGCTGCCGCCAGCGACTTCATTCGCATGGAGTTAGTTATACTCCGCTCCTACTGGTCGCAGCGTGATTTTATATACCCTAACCCTAGCCTAAAGCCTTCATGGATTAACGGGCTATCAAACGCAAAAAGAATTTTTCAAATCGAACCCGTAGTTCCTGAGATTAGCGCGTTCAAACAATTAAACAAACAAACTCTTCAGTTTTGTAAATAATATTATATATAAGCATCAGCTAGCCAGATGAAGATGAATTAAGTTATAGTCGTTTGCATATTCCATAGACTTCGGCCTTTCGGTGAAAGTATTCAAATAAAAACTTTTTATATGATTAATAAAAAAAACCTTGATAGGATTTCATTAGGCAACCCATCACGGTTACATTCATAAACAAATATAAATTTGTAAAAAAATCATTTCGTACGGTTACACGATCGGTGAATGTCGTTTCATATACGGATCCTGTACTATAAGTATTTTTATTCAATTGTGTTTGCATTACTAAAACATAGAGTACAGCTTGTCTAATTCATACTATATGTCTAACTCCCCGTTGTGTTACTGCACGCACCATCCACTAACTTCGTAATTCTCGTTCATATTAGCTGCATATATTATAGCAGCGTATAGCTGCGTACTGCCCCCGTCGTGTGTGTGTTTGCGCGCGGCGGCTACCAGCAAATTAATGCGCACTACACACCTTCAGTTTTATCTGTACGATTTATCTGTACAGTCGAACTGTACCGATAAGTCGTTAGGTGTATAGAACAAACAGTTGAACTGTACAGTTAAACTGTGATCTAATCAAAATATGAATAGATAAATCTGTACAGATAGAACTGTACAATTAAAACTGAGAGTGTGTAGTCGAAAACTGAGCAGTTTTGTCAGTTTTGTCGCAGCGAGCGTGTAGTGAACACGACTAATAAGTATTTTTCTTTGCTCTCCGCCTCAACGAAAACTCGTCGATCATGGCCCAACGAGAATGGCTGGATACAACTATACCAATCGGAGCCTTCATTATGGAAAATCAAAAGCAAGGAATACCATAATCGAGTAAAAAAAGTTTTTCGTTTTCGTCTATTTTCTTGTAACACACAAATTAGTCCTACAGTCGCTAAAGTGTCGCCTATGGAGGCCATGATGATAAAAACTGAAAGATCGCGCAGTTTACTTGAAAGTATGTAGGCTGTATGGACCTACGATTTATCTGTGCAGTTTGACAGTACAGATAAATCGTACAGATAAAACTGAAGGTGTGTAGTGCGCATATCTCGTTTTTGTATATTGTTATTAATTTTCATATCAAGTCTAACTTATAAGAATAGCTAATATGTACTTGCCGTGGAAAATAGGGCATTTGGAAAAGTAACGGGGCTATCTTCTCAAGGGGGATTTTGTACCGTAATCAACGTTATTAGGCGAAAAGATTATGTCTTTCAGACTTAAAGAAGTAACAAGAATATATTTGTATCACAAACTCTGACCTACAGTTTTACTCGCATAAGTATTGATCTTCGAATATCATATTCTCGTGGAAATGTATCGGTATTCCCACAAGAATATGATATAATCTTCGTAGGTAAAGCAAAATATATTACCTATATAATAACTAGGTACAATAGTTTGCAAATTCACTGCTATTTAGGTACGTAGTAAGTAATATAAAAATAAACTTGAACAAGCTCCATTGCCAGTAAAACCGATACGAATATCTGGAGAAAAAAATACTTCATATGTGTTTACACGCTCGCTCCTAGTTCCACATTCCTTTGAATCAGTATTCCCCATATTTCCGTCGGTAATCTAAGTTTAAATCAAAGCGTAGGAAGGCGTTTGACACTGAAAAGACACGTCTCCTCTGAATTTGTTCAAAACGCGCGGAGCATGCAAATTCGACGTTGTCAAACATCGCGCGATGCGACGTTGCCAGGTTTACGTGCATAATGGTGCAGCTGCCAACTTTGAGAAATGAACAGAATCATGAACGCATTACCACTCGAACGCATCTAACTTATCGGTGTTTTCAGTTTTGTGATATTATCGTTAAATACGACACAAAAAGCATCATTCCTAGTGAAACGTTTTGTTCAACGAAGTAGAATAGTCTCTACTTCACTCACCTTCTCATCACTATTTATAATCACATAATTAAAGATACATTTCTGCGGCCCATGAAATTGAATTTTATGTTTTTGCAAGGTCAGTGATCGTGAACACAATTTTGATTCCCGACTGTGACAGGTTCTTATCTACATCATTTTAATCATTAGAACACCGCGTACATCGAGGGACTGGAACAATTTGCCAGCGGCGGTGTTTCTGTCACACTACAATTTGAGTGTCTTCAAGGCTAGAGTGAATAGGCTCTTAATAAACTAGCGCGTATCATCAACAATCGCATCACTGCTTACCATGAGGCGGGATTGCGGCCAAGTGCCAGTTTATAACTTATAAAAAAAAAAAAGATCAGGACCATGAGAACAAGTCAGAGACACTGACTTAGAAATTGTAAAAAATGTTTTTTTTTTTTTGCAATTGCAATAAATTCAATGTTTCCTGGATAGAATTTTTAATTAATTTCGTGGCTACAACTGCATATTCACCTTATTTTTTAACCTTGACACCTTGTGCTGTCGTCTTACATTTTTTTTACCCGACTGCCAGGAGGGTTATGTTTTTAGCGCCTATCTTGTATGTATTATTCTTTATTACCTAGTATCTCCAGAACCGCTGAACGGATTTTCACATTTGAGGTATCGTTAGATTTGCCTTAATTGCCCAACTGCTACTAGATAGGTGACATTTAAAAAAAAATTGAAATGGCGGATGTATGACGCCATATTGTGAGATATAAAGAAAAAAATTTCTACCAAGCATATCGAGTGGGATATCAAAATGGAGGATTTTAAACACTGATTCTAAATATGTATATAACTTAATATTAAATGGAACAAAAAAAAAGAATTACATATTTTTTTCTACCAAGCATATGTTTCTACCTATTCAGTTCGTTAGAGTTTTATGCAGGCGGGTTTTTTGTTTTTAAATAATATTTTTTTTCACTGCACCAAACGTGTCGCCGGATAATTGTTATTTAGGTTTTCTATTTCAATAAAGCTATCTTTATTGTTGTATTTATACGGTCTAGTGGTGAATTTTTCAATTACTTCTAATTAATTACTTTTGAAGCTCTACTTTATAGATATTTTTTGGCGAGGGTGAAATAAAATTATTTTAAAAGTCAATGGGCAAATAATATGGGCATCGTCCACTTTAACACTCGTAAAGACAACTTATCAGACATTGGATACAAAGTAGTTATACAATATATTCAGAAAGAACAAATCACGATAATTATTTTAATATGTAACACGAGACTCATAAAAATACACAATAAAAAATAATATTTTAATCGCAGAAGTCACTGCCACTCTACAAAACTGCACTCACCGTTTATAAACAAACTTTTTTTCCGGTGTTATACTTAGGGTGACTTAGGTCCGTATTACAGAACGTCACTCAAAACTCAAGCTCTACTTTTGTCTCGTTTCAAGCCATTTGATTGGTTGAAACTAGTTTTAAGTAATGCTTAAGCAGAGATCAATACTTGAGTTTCCTTCTGGAATACGCACCTTAGTATCTATTACTTATAAATATAGTATCGTTGAGTTAGTATCCCATAACACAAGTCTCGAACTTACTTTGGGGCTAGCTCAATCTGTGTGATTTGTCCGTAAATAACGTAGGGCTGCCGTTGAGGATGCAGAATGAAACCGAAACGAATTTACTTATACGTTTAATTAAGTAATTAACATTACAACTAATTATTCTAAGACGCGCATTATGATAGTCGTGGTTTCCTTGTGATAGTCGTGGTAGCCTAGTGGTTAAAACACCAGCCTCTCAAGTATGAGTGCTCGGGTTCGAGGAAACCTGGACTTTAACTCTGAAATCACCAACCAGCATTGAGCAAGCGTGGTGATTACGCTCAATCCTTCTCTGTATGAGAGGAGACCTGAGCCCAGCAGTGGGACAATAAAAAGGTTGATGATGATGATGATTCTAAGACGCGACAGTCTGTTCGATGTTAGAACAGAAAGTAAGTTAGCTCTTAAGTCTACATTATAACTAAATTAAATCGAACGATATAACGCAATCTGTGAATCACATGTTGGACCCCACGGTATGATATTTCTCGGTAGCGCTCGATGTTCAGAGGTCTTGCGAAACAAGGCAGCGATGGTGGTAGCTTCATGGAACGGATTGCCGTGAATCATACATGGCGTGATTATTTCTTAACACGTATATATTTATTTATTATTTATTTTATATTCAGTCAATATTTTTTTTAAATGTAGTATTTATTTATGAAATTTAATTCATCATTTAAGTTGGTATTATTTTCTCATGAGTTAAGTATAGACATGTGATCCGTAAATAGGACATAATATGGTTAATTTATGTTATTTGGAAGGTTGTTTATAGAAACAAGAAATAAGAAACACCCCATTACGCCCCTTTAGGGAATGGAGGGGGTGATTTATTTGCTGTCGGATCTAATTAATTCTATTTCATTTTTGCTGTTGGTGTTTATGTTTAAAATAAGATACAAACAAGTTGCCGTGGAGTTCCATACTATAAAGTTTACTTGAGTGTCTTCAAGGCTAGAGTGAATAGGCTCTTAATAAACTAGTGCGCTTTACCATCAACGATTGCGTCACTGCTTACCATCAGGCAGGATTGCGGTCAAGCGCTAGTTTATAATATATAAAAAAAAAAAAACTTAATAATACATGTTTCAAATGGCACTATAATATGCTTTTGTCAGATCTGGCAGAAGTTCTACCGCATTCTTTTATCATGAATGATGTCAAGGGCTATTTTATTGAATTTGTAAACAACCACGACAATGAAACGGCCTCATCGGAATGCATTTTAACAAACATTAAAGATAATAATATGATATTTATTTATGATATTTTTTTTTATTTTTTTTTTATGACATCTTTTTTTACGGCCTTTGGGGGGTGGGTATTTATTTAGATCAGTTTTTATTGTCTTTCTGTGAAATAATTTTATAAAAATTTTAGAAGAGGTTGAGAATAGTCCTTTCCTCAATGGAATGGTATAATATTTTATACACACTGGTACAAACTGGAGCCCTTACCACCACACCATGATGGTAACAACCCTATAGCTCCAACATCGCTGACGTCATCATGTATAACTGTCGGAAACCTACTAGCACTAGAAGTTAAGCAAAATTTGTCACTAACCCTACACATCCCTGAAATAAACTTTTTCTATTCTTTAAAAAGACTGAAAACATTTTTTATTTGCACCGTAAAACTAAAGTTCAAGATCTCTTACAATTTACTGTTCAAATATTCCACAAATGGCGACTACTAAAATATCTCCGTATTTACGTTTGATTTAGCAGGATCTGTTAGAACGAGAGCAACCCTTATTTACTTGGAGGAGAATCAGCCGCGACAGCTGAACGCGAGCTCGGCGGGCGCGGGCCCCGCTCGCTATACGATGGATGGAGACTTTACTTTTATTGAAAACCGAAATAAATCCGCACAAGTGTCGGTAGGAGACGATTGGAGGCCGAATGTGTTAGTGGGACCGAATACCTTGATTGACAAGGTAATCGGCCTCACTTAAATTGATGTATTTTTAGTCACCAATTTTTTTATCACGTCACATATGTGTAAGGATTATATTTCTTAATTTGACAATACTAAACGAATATTTATATTTTTTCCTGTTTCTAATGACATAGAAAGACAAATATGCACTGAACTATTTTTGAAGAAGTGTCATTTTAGTAAATTTTAATTGTTTTCTTTGTGAATAAAAGAAAATGCTTTTAGTTATTTATTTAACTTAATACCTAGTGTCATCATCATCATCTCAGCGATAATCCCAGTCGCATCCGAAGCATTTTCAGCATTGGAGTCTGGGGTCCGCTTTATCTTTTGCTGATAAGACTAAACTTCGACATTTTGCGTGAAGCGACTGCCGTCTGACCTCCACAACCCGAAGGCGACATCGAAGCATTGCAGCTAGACCAATTGCTGGACTTTTGAGGGCTCGAACAACCTGTAAAGGCTGCCATTAGATGAGTGTGAGACGGCTTAACGTGCTTTCCGAGGCACGACCAGACCAGTGCAAATATTCATATTCATGCATACAAATATTTGCACTGTGCGGAGATCGAACCCGCGCCTCCTTGCGCAGCTGCCGCGTCCGCTACCGTTAGGCCACGGAGGCTGTCCTTAACTTAATACCTAGTGTAAATAGTCAAATATTTTAAATTAATGTAAAGTAGTATAAGGGAGGGCAATAACGCGCAGCCGCAACATGTGATGACTTCAGTACAAAATCTTAACACCTCCCGGTAATCTATACTAATATATAAAGCTGAAGAGTTTGTTTGTATGTTTTTATGTTTGTTTGTTCGCGCTAATCTCGGGAACTACTGCTTTAGGCTATATATCATCACGTTGCGACCAATAGGAGCGGAGCATAACTAACTCCACGTGAACGAAGTCGCTGGCGGCCGCTAGTAAAAAATATTGCTGTTCCATATATTTTGGCCGAATACGCGTAGGTGTTGTGTTTCTATTAATTATGCTTTATAACTAAAAAATCATTTCTAGCGTGGTTAGACTCTTGTGATTATTCTTGCAGCCTTTATCTTATCCGGCTAGATATTGTACATACACTTAGAAGTAATAAGATAATTTTCTCCAACTAACTTACCTACTTCTCTCTCAAATGTTTAGTATCAATTCGCAAATCGTGATAAAAGTTTTAATGATTAACTTCGTCTACCACTCAGAGCAAGTCCCACATAACGGGCGAGTCTGCTGCTACCAAATAAACCATTCAAATGATATGCAGTACAATAATCTCCGTAGACTCGCCACTATTGAATTAACTATTTCATTTGATTCAGCCGCACGTTCTGTTAGGCTGGCGTCATAATAAAGGAATGAAGCGACAAAGCTATGCGTTGCTTTTCTTGAGATACAATCTTCTCCTTACATTAACGTGACGCAATAACTGTTAGTTAACCCTAATTACAGAAATAAATAAATAAAATACTATTAATTCCCGTATACATGACGCTAAGAGAGAACACAATACAGGACTTCTCAAGTTGATAAGAAAATAAGAGAAGGGAATAGGGACGCTTACAGTATTTACTAAGTTGATTCAACTTTTAATTTATTTATTTCTGTAATTAGGGTTAACTAACAGTTATTGCGTCTTTAATCTAACTGCACAACCAATTACAGGCAAACACTACATGCAAAATGCTCTTTAATCTGATTATACTTAAATACTCAATATACTTTAATGTTAACTAGACTAGACGTGAAATACAAATAGTAATGACGTCTGACAAACGTCGACATTGAGTCTGCGTGAACGCGTTGGTTAATCAGTTTGCTTAAGAGAGGTTTTGAGGTTTGTCGACCAGGAGAAGGCTCTACTTATTGGCCGACCAAAAGTGCAGTGCGCTGTGCTGAGGTTACTGTTGAGACTGAGGATGGTGACCAGGTATGCGTGGTCGCTACGTACTGGTGGTCTGGATACTCATCGAAACCATGGGAGCTGTCTAGGTGCCTCATCGCTACAGCTTGCGAGATAAATGATGATGATGACGTCCAGCTGAAGTGTTTGCAATCACTTTCATGTACGGGGTCACTACCCCACACGGAGGAATAGAGAGAAAGAAAGAAAGAAAAAAAAATAAAGAAAAAATATTTATGAAATGAAATGAAATGAAATGAAACGAAATCGTTTATTAAGCAAGTAGGATCACTGATCACTTTTACACGTCATGTTTATTTTTTATTTTATTTTTTTAACTAGATGAATCCGGCATTTCCTAACTGACTACCTCTGAGAAGAAATAGCCGAAACAAACTCAGGGATCATCGTCTTTTTTCAAGTCCAGACATTAAAAATGAAAATGTTTACAATAATTCACCTTATAATTACGCATATTGCTTAATAACAATTAACAATGCTTAACAGATCGAGCAGCTCAATCCCAAGCTTTTTTGTCTTCTAAATAATCTGTGATTTTATAATACCCCTTTTAATAATAATAATAATATATTTATTTGCCTAAAAACACGGTATACAAGGATGGTATCAATAAAATTTAGAACGAACATGTTTTGCCAATATAAAATAAGCATGCAAATTTTTCAGAATATAACTGACATTAACATTTTTTGTCAATGAATTCTTTTACACTATAAAAACTATTTACAGATAGCCATTCGTACATTTTCTTTTTAAATAATGTAGTATTAACTAATGTAGTATTGTATTTTGCAAAGTTTGGCCTTTATATGGTTCTTAAATCGTTTAATGGGTAAGTTTCGAACGTCCATGGGAAGCTTGTTGTAAAAGTGTATACATTGACCCATGAACGAGTTGCCTACTCTGTGGAGACGAGTGTGATGTAAAGCAAGATTGTGTTTGTTCCTGGTATTTATATTATGAATATCGCTTATCTTCTTAAAATTCGAGATATTTTTATGAACATACATAAGATTTTCAAATATATATTGTGAAGCTACAGTCAGAATGTTCACCTCTTTGAACTTTTCTCTAAGAGATTCTCTAGGACCAAGGTTCTATATGGCTCGAACAGCCCTCTTCTGTAAAACAAAGATGGTATTGATGTCCGCACAAGTTCCCCAGAGAAGAATCCCATAAGTCATAAGACTATGAAAATAACTAAAATAAACAATTCTGGCTGTATCCACATCAGTTATCTGTCTAATTTTCTTAACAGCAAAGGCGGCAGAACTGAGTCTACCCGACAGCTTCTCAATGTGAGGACCCCATTGTAACCTGGCGTCAATAGTTAATCCAAGAAAAACTGTCGACTCGACAGGGATCAACTCTACTCCATTCAGTTGAACATTGGTACTTAGCTGCCTGACATTTGGCGTAGAAAATTTAATGAGTTTAGTTTTTTTTTTCATTTAAAAGGAGGTTATTTACATTAAACCAATGGACAACTTTAGAGAGTGCATTGTTAACTTCGTCAAAATTTGTTAGCTGACGCTTGACTTTAAAAATAAGAGAAGTGTCATCCGCGAACAATACTATGTTGTGATTATCCCTCACGTGATGAGGTAAGTCATTAATATAAATTAAAAACAAGAATGGACCTAGAATTGAGCCCTGCGGAACGCCCATGGTGACCACAGATCCTGCAGATCTCTTGCCATTAATATCAACCCTCTGAATCCGATTATTCAGATAAGAAGTCAGAAGGTCGAGAGCTCTGTCCCTCAAACCATAATGGTACAATTTCCTGATAAGAGTATCATGATGTACGCAATCAAGGGCCTTGGACAAATCACAAAAAATACCAAGAGCATCTTGCGATTCTTCCCAGGCCCCAAATATGTTCTTTAGCAACGCCACGCCCGCATCCGTAGTTGAACGACCCTTTGTAAAACCAAATTGTTTCACGTGCAATAAATTGTGTAAGTTAAAGTGCCTCAACAACTGTTTCAAAATTAATTTTTCAAAAATTTTGCTCAAAGTTGGTAATATCGATATTGGCCGAAAATTCGTGGGATCAGTTGTACTACCAGATTTGAACAGTGGAATTACTTTGCTTAGTTTCATCAAATCAGGAAATACACCAGATGTGACACAAGAATTAAAAACAATTGCTAAGAAAGGTGCGATAACATCTATTATTGAAGCTACAGTGTATACTGACAAACCCCAATGATCGGCAGTTTTTTTTACATCAAGATCCTTAAAAGATTCTATAATGTCTTTAGCAGTCACAAATGTAAATTCAAAGTGATTGTCACATTCTGGAACACATTCTTTTAGTATGGCATAAGCAGAAGTGGAGGAAGAAGACAAAGTTTTTGTTGTCATTATTGGAATATTTGTAAAAAAATTCTCAAACTCAGTTGCTACCTCCAAGTCCGCCTTTATATCTTCATCGTTAATTTTAAGATGGAAATCACGATTCTGTACTTTGGTTCTTCCAGTTTCAGAATTTATAATTCCCCAAGTTGTTTTGATTTTATTGCCAGAAGATTTTATTTTATTTTTAATGTGTATGGCTTTTGCTGAGGAACAGGCTCTTTTAAAAGTTTTTGAATAATTTTTAACAAAATCTTGAAAAGCTTCATCATGGTTAAATGTTTTTTCCTGATATAATTCATACATTTTATCCCTGCTTTTATAAATACCTGGGGTTGCCCAGTCACTAAATATAATACGGTCGCTAACAGGCAATGTTTTTTTTGTGAAAACTTTCATAAATTCACAATTAATGAGGTTAAATAGTACACTATACGCATGATCCGGATTGGCGTGATAAGGCAAGTCCGGTAGCTTTTCAATTAAATTATTTTTAAATTGTCCTAAACGATTTTCATTTATAGGAACAAAACTCACAAGTTTTCTTTGAGCTCTGACTTCACTTTTCTGAGTAAAAGTAACTAACTGGCCACAGTGATCAGAGTCTAACTCGTTTATAATTAAATGGTCAGAAGGTCTTGAGTTAGTAAAGATGTTGTCTAAACAGGTGGCACTCGTGGCAGTTATTCTAGTCGGCTCAAAGAATCTTGCGTACAAGTTATAAGACTTAAATAATGACATAAATTTATTAACTGTAGCTGATTTCTCTAGAACATTAATGTTGAAGTCTCCACAAACAACAACTGTTTTGTTACTGCGACAAGTCTTTAATAAAACTTCCTCCATATATTTCTCAAAAATATCATAGGAAGCACATGGGGGCCTGTAGACACTTATTACAATGAACCGCTCAAGCTCGATGCAAGCAATTTCAATAACCCGCTCAACAGAGAGGCTTACGATATCAGTCCTTTCTTTAAATTTGAAATTGTTACGAACAATTATTAGGGAGCCACCCCTTATCATATTCACTCTGCTGAACGAGCTAGCAATCTGATGGTTATTAAAGCTGAACATGGACTGATGGGCTTTTAACCAATGTTCAGTAAGACAAACAATATCAATGTAATTACAGTTCATGAACAACTCCAATTCTAATTGTTTATTTATCACACCCTGTATATTTTGATGAACAATTTTAAGGTTATTATTATTCATTTTATTTTGAAAATTATTTAATGGGTGTGATATTATTATATCTTGGTTTACGGTTATGCTAGAGTTTAACTCTGTTGTCTCAATGTCCCTTGATAATGGGTACAAGTCTAACTTGGTATTTAAAATAGTGCTAGAGGTTGACTCTATTGTCTCAAGTTGTAATTTAAATAGCTTGGAACATATTCCAAGCTCTGCTCATTACCACTAAGTGTATTACTTAACTGCTCAATAGAAGCAGTATAGTTAGCCAAACACTTGGCTGACTTATATATATAGTATGATAGCGATTCTGCTACCTGTCCTTTATAAAAATTACATATTAATCTTTGGTCATAAAATAATTTTGACTAATAAGTACATTAGAGTCAATAAATTCAAATTTTTCATTATATAATGTCATAGTTTGTAATGTCATATTACATCTATATCTAATTTTGTTTTCCGTCTGTGACAGGCCATTGCCATAAGGAAAGGCAAACAAAACTATTTTATTTACATTTAAGGAGGCTAGACTTTCAATTATTTATTTTGCCTCATACAGGAAAATCTTCAAAACTAAACTAAGTAGACACAATTAAGTATAGGGCCTAAGACTTACGAGGCCAAAAAGCTCCCATCTGAGCATAATTCTGAACAGGGTGTAGAGTTCGCTCATGCTCTACAGAAAAGCGAGCAATTGCCCAACGGTTGTAGTGGGGCAGTTGTATGTATGCTAGTAGCGCGGTAATCGCGATTTGCGTGACTTTAGTATGACACGTTGGTCGCATATGGCGATCTAGATACTGAAACATGGCGAATAAAATTAAATAAATCAATTTCCGTCAGGCGCTGTCTAATTTTAACGGACTAAATTAACATTTATCTTTTCCTTTTCTTATCACTACATAGTATAAAACTAAGTCACTTTCTCTTTTCCTATATCCCTATTTATGATTAAATCTTTAAAACTATGCAACAAATTTTGATATGATTTTTTTAAATACATAGAGTGACAAAAAAAGGAAGGTTTATATGTATAATAACATCCAAGAAAGTGGAAAAATACTATTATTTTTGAGGTTTCAAATTTGATGTCGTCAATAAGTACATTTTTTCCGCGTTTGCAGTGAAACGCAGGCTGAACCCTATAAGAGTTATCAATAATGTATTAAATATTGTACACATTGAAAAGTCTAGAGAAAAGTCCGGGATGGTAATTGTTTATCTCTTAGGGCTATCAATTGTTTATCTCTTTGATCTATATCGCCATTAACACTATATGATTTAAGCGAATATTTTCGAAGATATTACAGATTTAAAAATTACGGGGCATCGCGTTTACGGCGGGAGAAGGAGAATGAAAGAAAGAGATGACCTTAACTTAAATTAGTTTGTTCTGTGAACGACACTATCGGCGCCATTGTAATTTTTTTTAGCGTGTTGCAGACTTGTCAGCTAAGTGTATATGATGCGGTTCCTGGTCGTCACTTCGTCTGTTGACATTTCGCACTTCTATAGCGTTGCTACCATAGGACAACGGGCACTATCCCAGAGATAACAAGGTATTAACATAAACCACATTTAATACCGGCTTATTTTCGGACGCGCGCTGTAAGCCGCCGGAATTGCGAAGTACCATTTTAAGCTCCCATTGTAAGCGACAGCTGTGAATGTGTGCTTTGTAATTTGGGTGGGTTATATGCGTTAAATCCTCCTTAGTCTTTACGGATGTGGAAATGAAGATTATTCTTTTGTACGTATGTTTCTGAACGAATATAATATCTGCTTAGGCTTATACCAACTCCGTCAGGGTTGGGGTCAGCTTTCAATCTAAACGGATGTAGCTGAAATTGTTCAGAAGTGTATTGATATTTAAAATAATTGACCTTCTACTTGACTTCCACAGCCCCGAGTCACTGAAACACTAGTTGTCGGAGTTTTTGGCTTGTAACGACCCGCATCGACTGTCAACAATCTACAACTGACAGCCGAAAACAAGGCTTCTTTTTCAGCCTATGTAGGTTGCTAAAGGGTACACTGCTAGATAAAGGCCACTCCCAAAGTTAAGGTTTGTCATAATCCCCACGCTTGGCAGGCGGGTTGGCGATCGCAGTAATTTGATATTCCACAGAAGAAGCGCTGCTGTCCTTTTCCCTGGTGAGAGTTCCCTTAGTGACCTCTTACGACACCCACGGGAGGATATGGGATGGTACTATTCTAAGCCCGACACTACACTGGCCAAACAATGCTCAAATAAGGCTTAACTTCCTTAAATAGTATTTTAAGGGACAAGGGGTCATGATATGAAACAGATCACCTACGAGTTGACCTCGCTAACATCTGATCAATGACCAAATCAAATCAAAGTATTTATTTCAAATCTATACTAATATATAAAGCTGAAGAGTTTGTTTGTGTATATGTTTGTTTGTTTGTGCGCGCTAATCTCAGAAACTACTGGTCCGATTTGAAAAATTCTTTTTGCATTAGATAGCGTATTAATCTGGGAAGGCTTTAGGCTATTTAACATCACGCTGCGACCAATAGGAGCGGGGCATATAAAAAAAACGCGGGTGAAGCCGTGTGGCGCAGCTAGTAAAATATATAAAGCTGAAGAGTTTGTTTGTATGTTTGTTTGTTTGTTCGCGCTAATCTCGACAACTCCTGGTCCGATAAAAATTCTTTTTGCGTTCAATAGCCCATTAATCCAGGAAGGCTTTATGCTATATAACATCACGCTGCGACCAATAGGAGCGGAGCATAACTAACTTCACGCGAACGAAGTCGCTGGCGGCCGCTAGTTTCAAATAAACCAGTTACAGGCACTTTTGAATTGTCAGAAGGTCGGTCAGTCAGTAAGGTGAAGCTAGTCGCCCATCGATCGATCGGCCCACTAGGTTGTTGTTGCTTATCCTGGAGTTTTTCTTCAAAATAATATTTATTTATTTAGGTAACCAACAGCGATACATAAAATATTTTATAAAATATAAGTGTTACATTTTTGCCACATATTTATAGGTTTCCCGGTGTAATTATGATTGTCTTCATTTTATCAGTCATCGTCATTATCATCATCACCAACCTTTTGCTGGGCACAGGTCTCCTCTCATACAGAGAAGGATTGAGCCCAATCACCACACTTGCTCAATGCGGGTTGGCGATTTCAGACTTAAAGTCCAGGTTTCCTCAAAATGTTTTCCTTCACCTTGTAATCCGTCATTGGTATCCAAGATATACTTAGAAAGTACATATAAGTTACAAAAGTTACATTGATCTCATAGTTGAGAGGCTGGTGCTTTAACCACTAGGCCACCACGACATTTGCACGACACGACATTCCATCAATGTTACCAAAAAAATTCAAGTTGTAATACTGAGTCAAAGGTCACTTTGTACGTAAATAAAAAGCCGATCAGAAACTTCTTTATTCAACGTTCGGCAAAATGAAAATAAACGTGTTTTACTACCGTGACGGTGGTATTACTTCGGCAAACGGTCGGAGCTCGTTTGTGAGCACATAACGAACATGACGCGAGCAAAGTTCGGGATTTACTGCCTCGCCATGTGTGAGACGAACTCAACTGACGTCAGTGATAGTCACATGAGTGACGGGTGCAAATTTATTGAGCAAGATGATTTGTATTTTTCAATGAAAAAATGCAAGATTATTATAAGACAAACAATTTAAAGTTCGGGCTTCTTGGGGTCAGCTTATCCACTGCAATCAATATGAGTTCCTTCTGTTTGGTCACAGTTCCTACCACAACCAAACGCCACGCGTGGTACCCAGGTTTATGTGCTGCGACCAATTATGAGAAGAGATGTTTCTTCAGTAACGTTTTGAAGTATCAGTTACTTACTTATGTCCCATCTATAAAATTACTACTAATTATTTTATTTTCATACCGTAATACTCTATGATATCTATAAGTAACCGGAGCGGTAACTTATAGCCGTCATATTGTTCTAAGTATTCCGCCTTCCAATAAAACCGAATACCAATAACCTCGCAGCTCAACCTTCGCATTTCCATACGAAAATAAAAGCGATTCGTTAACAAACACGCGATTTTCGTGATCACTCCCAACAAAAGACGATCGTTTGGAGCTCGCCCATCTGATAGCCATCGTAACATTAACTTACTTTGCACACACATACACATATAGAGGGTATTATTATGTAGAACACACACATAGGTACGATCACGTGTATGGTAAGAAAAGAAAAAATACAGAAAATCCATTCCCTAGACGTACATCGAGAAGTTTGAACATGTGTCTATGAAGCTGGCACAGTGACCCGTACTAATTGTCAGTCGAGCATGAATAAATGGATTTTGATTTTGTTCAAGGGTTCGCTACCCATATAGGTACAGACTTTGGATCACAGAAAAAAATATGTATTTATTTTATTTCGTTTTTATTATTTGTGGATATAACTGTAATAGGAATATATCATCTGTAATAATTTTAACTGTATAGTTATTACTGTTCATGAGATATAGCCTGGTTTTAGAGAAATAGACAGCCTCCGTGGCATAGCGGTAGCGAACGCGGCCTCTGTGCAAGGAGGCGCGTGTTCGATCCCTGCGCAGTGCAAATAATTGTATACATGAATATATAGGCACGTTTAACAGTTGGCCCCGCTTTTCATACGAACATCTAATGGCAGTCGTTATGAGTTGTTGGAGCCCTCAAAAAGTCCAACAATTGGTCTAACTGCAATGCTTCGATATCGCCTTCGGGTTGTGGAGGTGAGACAGCAGTCGCTTCACGGAAAATATCGAAGTTTAGCCAAAATCAGCAGTAAGACTGGTAGACTGGGACCCCAGACTCCGAAAGCTGAAAAAATGGCTTCGGATGATTGGGTTTAACGCTAAGATACTACATATACTTACTCGGACAAAATGTTTGACACAGCATTCTTTTTCTACTACTGTAGCGATATCTACAAACGCCACGTGCGAACAACGCGACATACTCACACGTCACACGAATTCTATATCTCGCAAGCAGAGTTTACCGTGCAACTAGCATACATACCACTTCCCAACATCAATCGTTGGGCAAGTGTCCGCCAGACACAACACTCTTCTGGTCGGAGCATCCACCTTTTCTATGGAGGATGAGTGAACTTTACCTGTTCCTCAACGTCCAAATTACTTAGGATTATTTTGAAACTAGCTTTCCGCCCGCGGCTTCGCCCGCGTGGAGTTCGGTTATATCGCGCTTTTTAGATTTCCTTCGGGAACATCACATTTTTTCGGGATAAAAGGTAGCCTATGTTCTTTCTCAGGGTCTAAAGATTGTCTGTACCAAATTTCATCAAAATCGGTTGAGAGGTTTAAGCGGGAAAGCATAACAGACAGACAGACAGACAGATAGACAGACAGACAGAGCTATTTTCGCATTTATAATATTAGTATGGATATGCTGCGTGTGTGGTCCATAACCTTGTATCGATGGCATGGTAACAGAGTGTATATATAATACTTTCCTCGTGGAAGTCCTTCTGATAATATTTCCCGTAGGTGGTGGTGGTGGCGTGCGATCAGCCCCACCACCCGCCACACATCGCATAACTTACTATTCTTATTCCGCCCGACGAAATCGTTCTGTAGTTAGTTTTAGATAAGGGCTGTTTCATCTACATGCTTCAGTTGGCGAACTAATTATAGTACGATGGAATAAATAGAGAGAGAGAGAGAGAGAGAGAGAGAGAGAGAGAGCTAAGGAAAACGACTTTTGCTACATACTTATTGGCACATAAACTTGATAAACTTTAACTGGCTACCTTTAGAAAATGTGAAAATGTTATAAAAACTATAAAGCTGAGAAATAAACTATTCATTTAGGTATTATTTTCCAGCTTCCAACCTAAACAGAAGCTTTGCACTGCTTGTTGCTGTTGCATATAGTGCCTATCTGTCTAACTGTCTAACACAACCCAGAATTTGATCCAATAACTTTTGTGAAACCTAACCATTTAGAACTGACTCGTTGACCAAGTGATATTATATCGGAGCTCGCGATCTTGGTTCAATACCCAGGTAAAAGTATGATGTTTTATTGGTTTTCCATTACGAATTTCTTAGTAGTACCACAAAGTCTAAAGTTTTAGCGGGTATAATGACAAGAGGCTTACCCATTATTTTACAGGATCACACGGATATCGACATCCAAATAGCGCAATGATTCTATTCTACGTTCGCAATTAACTATCCAAACAAATATGAGTTATTAGAAACAAACCTTTGATTCCAATTCAATAAATTTCAGTTTACGATACAACTTCGAACATTTTTAAAACTTTATAAAAAACATGCTGGTCACTCTCTCACTCTGAAATATACTGAATTTTCATCGTTATAAAGTTGATATTTGTTTAACATGAAATAACATAAATTGGAAACGGTAAATTTGAATAAACCCTAGCATCGAAATTTTTCGTATTTTATCAAAACAGATCAGGGCCTGTAGCCAATGTAACATCGCTTCGCTACGAAGCGATGTTACATTGGCTAGGGCCGCAGCTGTTACTTAGAAAAGTAGATCTATATGGAGATGTATGGAAGGGGAAAATTTTAATAGGAGAAAGGACTGGCTCTATGGATTCCTGGGTAAATATGTTAACTGAATTAAATTATTCGTAAGAGGATAATTATATTAATAAAACCTTTTTGAAAAATATGGTAACATTTGGCTTTTCAGAATTATAGTAAAAGTGAGGATATAACATTGTAAGTTTAAATGGGTAAAAACTTACAGGCTGAGGTGCGTGCAACTAATGAATAACTGATGTAATCACCTCACTTTCCAACACTCTTCTATCAATAGAGTTACTGAGAGCAGGCGCAATCTTACAAGTAGATCGTGGTCCATGAGATCGTAAACAGTTGTCTAAAACATAGAGCCCACACTTGGACCTTCACAACCATCCTTCTTTACGTATCGAGGTCCCTCCGTGCCTCGGAAAGCACGTTAACCCGTTAATCACTGATCTTATTCGTAGATCTTTTGCAGTCGGTACTACCAGTCAGAAGCCTGAAAGTATGATAACCAAGGGTGATCATATTACCCGATTAACCGGTTAGACTAGAAACTGCCCCCGACATAGTTTTGAAATGTGCAGACAAATGGCGTTATAATACACACCTTTGTAACTGGGTGTGAACGTCAGATAGATAGTCATTCCATGTAAAATACTGGTGTCCAGCTGAAAACGATTAGACAAGAAGCTGACCCTGACATAGTTGGGAAATGTGTAGGCAGATGGCGTTACAATACCCACGTTTGTAACGAGATGGGAAGGTCAGATAGATAGTCGTTGTATATAAAATATTGGTGTCCAGCTGAAAACGGTTAGACTAGAAGCTGACCCCGACATAGTTGGGAAACGGTGAGAAACCTTTACTTATCCCTTCTGAGAATCCAAGCGTGATGCATGCAGATCGTGTGGTATCACAGAGCACCACACTCAATCAGCTGCTCACGACCGCGTGCCAATTGCTTAGTCAATTGTATATGATAGTTATAGCGGCCCTCAATAATAAGTGTGTAGCATTTCAGATAACGTACGTCTTAGTGCGCTGATGTGGGTCAGGCGCGGGATGTTCTAGACTGATTTTGATTGTCAAATGTACAAACTGAACAGACAGCTGTTCTGCTGGGGAGTTGTTTACCCTATTTCTCCTTCCCAACATTAGAAAATGATGGAGTACGTGGGGTTTGAAGAACTGTCCTATGTAATTTATTCCATATTTAAAAAGTGCTGGTTTTCAGTATAAATTAAATTTTTGTTGTAAATTTTGAAATATTTGGTGATTTTTCTTTGTTTACAATGCTGTGAGGAGCAGCACCGCCGTCTGTCCCCGGTTTCAATTCTTGTGTTTGTGGTCTGCAACATTCATTTACCCCATACTAAATTGTGATCACTAATGTTACCAGAGGAACAGTAATTGCCTACTGGTAGCGGCCGTGACTTATGAGTTGTGGGATACGACCCACGGACGAATGTCGATCGAACTCAGATAAGCACTTTACTTTGTGTAATTATTAATCACTTCTGTAGGCCAGATGGTGAAGGGAAACATGTGACATTTACCAACCCGCACTGGAACGGCATGATGCCCACTTCCTCAAAGAGGAGATCTTTCTTTTTTTCTTTCTTGTTTTCTGTTGCCCCGGTCTGGGTATGACTCCTGTACCGTGGGTGCCTTTACAAACATTTTAACTCACATACATAAACAGACAGACCCGGAGAAACTAACTGTAGGCCATACAAGTATTTGTTCCGTGCAGGAATCGAAGCCGCGGCACACAGCGCTGCAGTCGATCGCCCAGCCACTCCACCAACTGTGCCAATACTAGGTAACATAGGCAGACTATAATAATAAAATAAAATAGTATCTTTATAAATACGGGTTACATTAACAATGAATAACTTAAATAAGTCAAATAGCGCACAGGTTGCTGAATTTTCCTGAACTAGATTGAACCTATGCTTCAGGCTATAAATGTTACCAGAGCTTTCTGACCACCAGACCCAGAAAAAACCCCTTGACTTTTTTGGATTTCCTGATTGTGATTGTGAATTTCTGGTTTATATAGCGGACAGAAGCAATGACTTCTTCGTAGTGGTAATCGCAAGGTTGACAAATGAATATGTTCGTCAAAATATATTTTTGCGTTAGATAGCCCATTAATCCAGGAAGGCTTTAGACTATATAATATCACGCTGCGGAACAGTAGCGGAGCATAACACAAACATTTGGCTAAAATAAAATGTTCAAATTACTAACTCCACGCGAATGAAGTCACGGGCGGCCGCTAGTAAAACTATAAAAATAAAGTCATGGCTATTAATAGCGTTTACAATACCTAAATAAGTGCTAAGTACTTCAAAAGTTTCTCCATTTGAATTTCAAACATTAAATATCAAGGGATCGCAACATCAACAACACTGATCCTAGTTAGCCCACAACTACCGGTAGTTACAGTAACCGCTACCGATCAGTATCCGTCAGTAAACATGTCTGGAATCAGTATATAGTGACCCTGACGCCATAGAATAAAGAGAGGGAAGTACGTTATCTTCATACAAACGGACCGCGCGCGGCTTGTATGTTTGCGCCATAGTATCTATGCGTCGCCGCACGCACACCTAAACACAATATTAGAGTGCCTATGACTGCGCTAGTCGCGGCTAGCACGGAACGAGGTTCGCGCGTCACGGCTTTTCGGCACATTAGCTTTTAAAAAATGATCACATAAACTGCAAAGTTGGTATGTCTAGTATGAACAAATAAAAGACTTATATTTTTCAAATTATATTTCTAAAAGTTATTTACAAGGATACGGATATATTACACATTAAAGTTTAATAACAACGCGTTTCGTAATAGTCGAAACCGAAGAAAGTAGGTATTTTTCTGTAGCTAATTTGTAATTTTGTATTAAATGTGCGATTCAATAGATGTTATGTTTGTATTATTTATATTTGTATTAATTAAAAATAAAAATAAATGTGGTTCTTTATGTGTACAAAACTAAAAATAAAAATTACAAAAAAAAAACTGACTAGTATATGTAATCTAAATACTAAGCAAATAATTTAAACATAAGCTCTTAGTCTATAAATATTTGTTAGCGGTTTGGGCGGCAACCGTAACCGACGAAGCGCGGACAGTCGTCAACCCTAAGACAGTAGGCAATTAAATCGCGGATTGGGTCGCAGATAACCTACTTCCCCTCTTTATTCTATGCTGACGCGATCGACCCACGACTGGTAATCGCTTGTCAATCGAACCAGAAGGGCTGTGTTCACAACCAGCAGTTTGAAATTCAGGATGAGATTTTGGAAAAGGCGTAGGTCTAGGCACCCTGCTTAATCTCCGTCGTAGGGCAAGAAACTTGCGTCTGCTAAGGCCGCGTCTCCAATGACGCGGAGCTGAGTGGAGAGGAGCGGTGAAAAACTGTGAAAAGTGGTCAGTGTTTTAACTGAAGCGAAGCGGAGAGGAGTGGAATGGAGTGGAGCGGAGCATACTTACACTGAATCTCTCAGAAAGACTCCTCACTGCCGCATGTCCTCTGCACAACACCGCCCCGCTGCCCTCGGCACAGTGCCGCCCGCTGTCCTCCGCACAGCACCACCCCGCTGTCCTCCGCACAGCACCACCCCGCTATCTTCGGCACAGCGCCGCCCGCTGTCCTCCGCACCGCATCGCCTCGCTGTATTTTTATTATGAACTAGCTTTCCGCCCTCGGCTTCACCCGCGTGGAGTTCGGCTATATCGCGCTTTTTAGATTTCCCTCGGAAATATCATTTTTTCCGGGATAAAAGGTAGCCTATGTCCTTTCTCGGGGTCTAAAGATTGTCTGTGCCAAATTTCATCAAAATCGGTTGAGAGGTTTAAGCGGGAAAGCGTAACAGACAGACAGACAGACAGAGTTACTTTCGCATTTATAATATTAGTATGGATTATAACATAACTCAGCTTTTGCCACCCAGCTCGTGCTGTTTCTGTTG
The DNA here is from genome assembly GCA_017933935.1 of Sesamia nonagrioides. Classification (NCBI taxonomy): domain Eukaryota; kingdom Metazoa; phylum Arthropoda; class Insecta; order Lepidoptera; family Noctuidae; genus Sesamia; species Sesamia nonagrioides. Next base: position 730,268 of record JADWQK010000742.1, on the reverse strand, counting down.
AAGCGGAGCGGAGATTTCGAGGATAGTGATTAGTCAATTCGTGCTCCGCGTCAGTGGAAATCCGGCCTTCATATTTAAATTCTTTATTTCCTTCAAAACCTGGTATTTATGAGTTTCCAACTATATTCATGGTCAGCTTTCTATCTAATTTGATGCAGATGAGTTCCAGTATACACGGAGTGACTGTTTGATTACATTCACAATCCCATTCAACAGGGTATTTCTGAGTTTATTGGTTAATTTTCCAACTCCTTTCAAAGATCTATGAATTTCAGCAGGACCAACGGCAGGCACACGGCTCTATATGTAATAAATATTCACCTATCCGCAAAGACATAATTAATCTTTAGCAGCTCTGAGAGAGAAAGAAGATAAAGAAGAGTTGGGATAAAGAGAAGAGTGGGGGCCTATGCACAGTAGTACGTAAGGCATGAATGGATAATTTAAAAAAATACGTACATTGTGAAATGGGGAACTAAGCCAGCTGGAGTACGGCCCTGGGCAATTCGTATGACTACTATCAAACTCAAGAACATTACTAATCAGGTAAGCATATTCAGCGCTAACCAAATCATCTTAATCCATCCAACAATTAGTTAAGCGGTCTGTCTCAATTATTTTACTTAATCAGTATTAACATCAACTCTGGCAGATGTCTCTACAGACGTGTACATAATTAGTTTAAGTTTATAAATGGTTCCCCTCAGTATGCTCTTGGTAGTAGTTATTTGGTTGGTTTGAGTATCGATGTGTTATTATAATTGTGCCGACTACCAACCTATTCTTTTTGTTATAACTTATTATTTGTAATTAATCTGTAAGCTACCTTTAAAATAATTAATGAATAATATAATAGAGACTCATCCCTCTCTTGTATTTCAAAATCGACACATGGATCAATGACAATTTGTTGAAAAGATACAAATAAATTCTGGAATTGCTCTATTTTTTCGTATCCCAATACATAAAAATAAAAACTAGATAATATCATAAATGTAAATTGAAAACACATCGATACGTCACTGTAACGCCGCCTTGCAGATAAAGAATTCCACAACTGTTCGAACAACTTGAATTCAACCTTTTGTTGTACAGATTAACGTCCACTTTTCTCCGTGAAAATATTTACCGGTAAACTAGGCAAAATAAGCTAAAATGAATCTCTTGATGCAAAAATTAAGGTTTGATTTTCTTTGCCTCGCCTTAAAGCCCTCAAATGACGTTTGTCAGGATTGACGTAAGCTTAAGGGTTCCGACGATTCGATGAGAGCCGATGTGAACGAGTTCCACAAAGTATTTTTAGAGTTCCGTAACAGGAAAGTGTAATAGAAACTTTTTTGTTACGTCATTTCATGTAAAATGGCGTCTTTTTTAGCGGGAACCGTGTATTTTTTGTTTAAGTTTGTGTACGAAGAGGATATGGGAAATGTTTGAGAATTATTCCTTCGTGTTTGACTTCGCAAAAGGTTTTGACGACCGAAGATATTGATTTTCAATCAATATAGCTTAAGGAGTCGGTTAATGTACTATTGAAGTTTCACACCATGCTGCTCGACACATACATAATGTACTATTGAAGTTTCACACCATGCTGTCGACACATACATATTGTACTATTGAAGGTTCACACCATGCTGCTCGACACATACATAATGTACTATTGAAGGTTCACACCATGCTGCTCGGCACATACATAATGTACTATTGAAGGTTCACACCATGCTGCTCGACACATACATAATGTACTATTGAAGGTTCACACCATGCTGCTCAACACATACATAATGTACTATTGAAGTTTCACACCATGCTGCTCGACACATACCTATTGTACTATTGAAGTTTCACACCATGCTACTCGACACATACATAATGTACTATTGAAGGTTCACACCATGCTGCTCGACACATACATAATGTACTATTGAAGGTTCACACCATGCTGCTCGGCACATACATAATGTACTATTGAAGGTTCACACCATGCTGCTCGACACATACATAATTTACTATTGAAGGTTCACACCATGCTGCTCAACACATACATAATGTACTATTGAAGTTTCACACCATGCTGCTCGACACATACCTATTGTACTATTGAAGTTTCACTCCATGCTACTCGACACATACATAATGTACTATTGAAGGTTCACACCATGCTGCTCGACACATACATAATGTACTATTGAAGGTTCACACCATGCTGCTCGGCACATACATAATGTACTATTGAAGGTTCACACCATGCTGCTCGACACATACATAATGTACTATTGAAGGTTCACACCATGCTGCTCAACACATACATAATGTACTATTGAAGTTTCACACCATGCTGCTCGACACATACCTATTGTACTATTGAAGTTTCACACCATGCTACTCGACACATACATAATGTACTATTGAAGGTTCACACCATGCTGCTCGACACATACATAATGTACTATTGAAGGTTCACACCATGCTGCTCGACACATACATAATGTACTATTGAAGGTTTACACCATACTGCTCGACACATACATAATCTTGATTTCTGTAGAGTGTACATATATTTTAAATGTATATGTCTATGTATTTTATATCTATACTAATATATAAAGCTGAAGAGTTTGTTCGTTTGTTATCCCATTAATCCAGGAAGGTTTTATTCATTTATTTAATTAAGGTTCGCCAACAGTTGCTACAGATATTTCACAGATTACAAATACATACAAATGATTGACTTAAATCCACAACCAATTACAGGCAAACACCACATGCTAAGTGCTCTTTGTAATTTTACTAATGTATTTGCTTATATTCTAACCAGACTGGATTCTCAACAGAACTAACACACTAATGACGTCTGACAAAATGTCGATATTGAGTCAGCGAGGACGTCAACCAGGTCGCTACGTTCGTTTAACAGTTTGCACATGCGAGGTAGAGGTGAATTAGCGAAGAGATGGAGTTAAGGGTGTTATGGGTTTACGAGGTGGTCTACGTGGTACTCTGAAGTTGAACCTACATACCAATTGTGGGCAGTCAATGGCGTTCTTAAGTAGTTTGTATGCGAATCTCAAATCCAAGACTTCCCTTCGAGCTTCCAGGGTACTCATTTTGTAGCAGCCCAACTTGTCAAGGTAGGGGAGATATTTGAATTGCATTCCTTTAGAGTACCCAAGGTATCGGATAAACCTTTTTTGGACTCTTTCTATTCGCAGCAAGTGGGTTGCGTAGTGGGGTCTCCATATCACACTGCAATATTCTAGAATGCTTCTTACAAGGCTATTGTAGTGAACTAATTTAGTATGTGAACGTTGAAATACCTTCCCATTACGAATGACAAATCCAAGCATTCGTTGGGATCCACTGATTAAGTTCTCAATATGTGGTACAAATGTTAACTTAGAATCCATGATAACTCCCAGATCTCGCACTACATCCACCTCGCATAAGTTCACTCCAATTATTTGATACACCGAATTCACTGTATCTACTTTCCTGGTGGTTTTAGGCTATATAACATCACGCTGTGACTAATAGGTGCGGAGCATAACATGTTCAAATTACTAACTCCATGCGAACGAAGTCGCTGGCGACCGCTAGTGTTATTATATTAACTTATTATTTCTTTCTACGACTACTAATACAGAGTGACGATTAAGTAATCACATTAAACAGTAAAGCGCTTATAACAAGTCATTATCAATATCTTAAAATAAAACATACAATATAAAAAATAGCAAACAAGATTTTTTTATCAACATAAACAGCGTAGGTATATTTGGTACGAAATAATTGCCCTTGTTGTAACAATAAAACCAAAAATAGGTGCCATGACTAAAATGTTATTAATTTTATAGGCTATTTTGTAGGATGTAGAGGCTCTTAATAAACTAGCGCGCTTTACCATTACCGATTACTACTGCTTACCATCAGGTGGGCTTGCGGTCAAGCACTAGTCTATAATTATAAAAAGCCCAGAATTTAAGAAATAAGTAACTTAATGACTTTTATTCTAAAAGTATACACACGAGCCAAATACTAGCCAACGATGGACCCCGAGCCACTCAACAGGAACCATTCAGTCGCAAAGTCCATTTGGTCGTAGATTACGACCACTCGACATAAAATTTTCGTGAATTGAGGTTATTTCCTCGGTTAAAAACTCGGGTTTCGAAGTGATATTGTGCCTATATTGATCGCAATTTTCTCTTCTTTTACAACATCGACATTAATATTTGTATTTTGAATATCCATGTGCAACGCTGGTTTTCCTTCCAAATCCTCGTGTCTTACATGATATCTACGACCATATTGGCTCTACCAACCTCCTCTGAAGCTGCGGGCAAAACTTAGTCTTAAACGTAGTTTATACAACTTGAGCTAAGAATCTAACTGAAAACCGCGCGCTCAGCAGCCGCTCTCGTGACCAGCGAACTAATACGGCAGTCATTAAATTGTGGCCACTTCAGCAAAAATCCGAAATACCGTCCATTAAGTAACCAACGAGTTCAATTGTTCCCAAATTGCGCCACTAGGCGGTCGAAATAACGATATAATGCGGTTTGGAACTAACCACCCCCTGAATTTCGTCATAATTGAGTAAAAACTCATAGCACAGGGTAGTTTCGTATAACAGGGGGCAATTCAATAATGTCGGGGGTGCGGGGAGAGGGGCGGGCCACTAGGGTGGCCAGGAAAAACAGATGAAAGTCTGTCGTGATTAATTGTGTTGAAATCGAAATTTATTTTAAAAGCGTTAAATTAATAGTGGGTTGAAGTTTTTTAGAAAATCTAAGTTAAAAACTTAGCACGATTTATTCTGAAGGTGATTCATTTTATGAATTGATGATACAAATTAAGAGAAACACGTTTAAAAATAACATAATATCATGCTTAATGTTACAGACTAATTTTATTATTGCCATGTATCAGGCAAATATTCAGACTCTAAGTAACTAGTAAAATATTCGTAGATGCACAAATAAGTTTCCGCCGTTTCTTGAATATGCGGTCGAGCATTATCATGTAGGAGAATAATTTTGTCATATCTGGAGTAGTAATGGGAGCGTTTGTCTTGTTTTTTCTATCTTTCTCCAATAATGCATCCGGTTCCGTGTCTTCATACGATTTCGGTCTTCCACTACGTTCTTATTCTCAACAGTTTCTAAACTTTTCTCTCTTTTAAAACAGCTTCACCATAAGCTTCTACAAGCAATCGATGGGCCTCAGCTGCAGATTTCTTTAAATGAAAGAAGTAAAGTACAAAAGTTCCCGTAAATGACGCTTATTCGCCATACAACTTGACATTTTTGCAGAAAACCAAATATGTGATACTGATACAGAGTCACTAATACTCTGTTTGTTATTACCAGATGGCCGCACCTACGATATCACGTTTTACATCTGACGATTTCAACGAAACCTCTTAGTGAGGACATGTTTTGTTAAACGGCGGAAACTTATTTGTACAGCTTTTACAATAATACTTTGTCTGACGAAAAAATCATGTTGTGACATGTTGTACGAAAAAATCATATTGTGATATGCTGCATGCTTAATTTGCACGCATACACATGTTTGACAAATAGAGTTATCTTTATCTGACTAAGGGATCAATACCAAGGTCATCAGGACCTCCAGTCATGCCAGTCAACTACAGAATATTAATTATTGAACAACAAAGTTAAGATACTTACATGACATCACACTAAGAAAGCAGAAAATCTTTCAATTAGTAGAAGCTGCAAGTATGAGAGTAGTACGGTAACTCATAATAGTCAATCCAGCGAAGTTTGTAGCTCTCTCAGCAAATAACTCCTAGAGACATGTAAGGAGCGCGCAGTTTACGAAGAAACGTTCTTTATAACGTTTACCAGGAAAGTTGCGCCGCGGAGTTTTGTTACCGAACAGATAGGTTTTGAAGCGTCACAATTAGTAGATTCAGTAGTATTTTATTTTTAGTGTGTCAAATCAGAAGGCCGCTCACCTGAAGGTCATCACCACAGCCTTTGGACCTTTTGATATTGTTGGGTGAAGGCTATTAATACATTTGATGCTGAAGTACCTATTAGTATTAATTGCTATTGACAGTAGAATTTGAGCGCGCTTCATCTATGTTTCCCCGGTGAGATCCTTATTGAATATAGCAGATGCAACATCAGATGAATTGTAGATATTGAGACAGTGTAGCTATCCCGGAAACAAAGCCAAAGAGGCATTGTGCTTGTAATGACCCTGTACAGCGACATTGCTTTAATGGCAATGGAAATAGCTACACATATTTTGGTGTCGGGCGTTACTTTGTTGAAATCCTATTAGAGTAATATGTTATGTGAAAATATTTCGTATTGCGATAAAATCTCTTCGCCGATAAAGTACTGTCACTTCAAAAATAATAATCACTTAACTTTATCCTCTACCCCATTTTCCATAATCGGTATTTTAGTCGGTGTCCGACTGGAGCCTCGATCATGGCGATTGTCTGACTGTATGGGCGAAATCTGCGGTCAATGGACGGAAATTATTCACAACGCCCGCATATCATTGTCTACCTGTGCGTTGTTAGATCCCATGAAAATTGTGTCATGTGTGTATGTAGGAGAATTTGTTGTGTCGCATGTGTATTTAGGGGACTTAGTTGTGTCGCGAGTGTATGTAGGGGACTTTGTTGTGTCGCATGTGTCTGTAGGGGACTTTGTTGTGTCTCGAGTGTATGTAGGGGACTTTGTTGTGTCTCGAGTGTATGTAGGGACTTTGTTGTGTCGCGTGTGTATGAAGGGGACTTTGTTAGGGGACTTTGTTGTGTCGCGTGTGTATGTAGGGGACTTTGTTGTGTCGCGTGTGTATGTAGGGGACTTTGTTGTGTAATCGCAGTCTCATCTTGGCGACAAACAAATGTCAAAAACTTAACAAAATGTTCAGGATGTCGAGGTTGATACATTGAAACTGAGTTCAGACTGTGAACGTTCTTAAAATCACGATTATATTCCCTCATAGATAACTCGATCAACCCCTTTTTTTGTTTGGGATGGGAAATCATCAAATGACCTCTCCCGCTCTAGGCGGACCGGAAGGGCGTGTCAGACTTTTATTGAATAAAACCCCCCGTGATCCTTCACTTGCCTGTAGGCCAGAGCCACGTTTTCTTTTTTTAACCAACCCGCAACCCTGACCCAGGAGGCATCGGACTTCGTGGACCCCGTCACGATGTGCTGACATATCTTTGAGGCACGCGTGGAATACAATTCGGCGTTAACTCTGTAAGGGCCTGGTCCTTACCTGCGCCGAGCTGCCCGCTGCTCACCGCCCGTAAACCCGCGCCTACGGTGGCTAGGAGTTCGATGTTGTCTCCCAGCCAGGGCGTCTCCTGCGTTGGCTAGTGACGTGAGGGCGCTGGGATTCCCGCTCCCTCACGCGCTCCGTCTCCTCCTTTGCCAGCATCACTGCTTCGCAGAAGGAGGTGACGGCCTGCCATGCACTCACGCTCCGGACCCTAGCCTGGATTAGGGTCGGACGCGGGAGATCACCACCGATCGCCGCTCGAGGGCACAGCGGTGCTCTATCCAACCTGGGCAGACCTCCACCATATGCTCCATCGTGTACTCGATCTACCCTAATATAAATTTCAATGTTAGTCAAAATAAAAGTTAAGAATGGCCCGAAAATTCTATTTCATAGCACAAAAAACTGAAGTTCACTCGAGCACAAAACTTTTTTCAACTCGATTAAAACTGAAATAACCACCGTCTGTAGATGGACGATAAAAAAAGAATGTGTTTCTAAAGTCCTGTAGCTCTGCGTTAGAACAAAGTTACCACAGGTAGCATCCTTTATCTTTCCAGGCGATGAAACAACTGGGAGAGAGAGAGCTCTACGAGTATTTAACTGTGGCTATTTGGGAACTAATTCTTTACGTAAGATTGACTTCTCAACGTAGGTGTAAAAAAATAACGAGTGCACCTATTTGTAAGCACCATCATTTATTTGATGATTTCAGAGCAGTTAGTGTTATTTCAATAATGTTTGAAGTTGTAGCGTGAACTGGACCTTATTATAAAGAAATTAAAGTTATTATTCTATTAATTCATGTTTTTTCACTTTTTTTACAAATAAGTCACCCCATATATCACCAGCTATGTTTAAGTGGCCCGTAAGAGGAGATGAGTGGACTACCATCAACCAGGAACAGAGCACCAATGATATTGCAATGAACATACAATACCTAAAGATGTTCTTGAGTAGAGACCGCGAATCGCCTCCTTACAATACCCTATTTGCGTTCTCTACCTCGTATCCACGGGTTAGGTTTTTTTTTTTTTTTTAAATTATTAACTAGTGCTTGACTGCAATCCCGCCTGATGGTAAGCAGTGATGCAATCGTTGAGTGTAAAACGCACTAGTTTATTAAGCCTATTCACTTAAAAAACTTAGGAATAGGAAGGATGACGGCAGTTGAGCGAGTTGGGTGAAGTTTTGCGTAGATTTCGTTGGATGAGAGTTTTTGACCGATGAGTACCGTCATCATCATTAATCTTTTATGGGCCCACTGCTGGGCACTGGTCTCCTCTCATACAGAGAAGGATTGAGCGTAATCACCTCGCTTGCTCAATGCGGGTTGGCGATTTCAGACTTAGGTGCGTATTACAGAACGTCACTCAAACTCAAGCTCTACTTAAGTCTCGTTTCACGCCTTTTGATTGGTTGAAACTAGTTTTAAGTAATGCTTAAGCATGTTTTCCTTCACCTTCAGTCATTGATGTCCAAGATATACTTAGAAAGTACATATAACTTTAGAAAAGTTACATTGGTACTTGCCTGACCTGGAATCGAACCCGCACACTCATACTTGAGAGGCTGGTGTTTTAACCACTAGGCCACCATGACTTACCGAGTATGAGTACCGTAGAAGAGTAATAAATCTATGGTGAGCCAGCCATACAGAATGCCAGCGCTACAACACCTGCTACTTATGGTTCGATACCCAAAGAGTAGAACAGAACTTCATTACTAAGCAAAGACATTAAATTATTTAAGTACCTACTTAAGGTACCACCAGACAAAGTCTTGTCGCTAAGCTATTCATCGTGTTCCGGCATGATGTCTGGTGAAGCCCTACGGAGGACGGGTCTGAGCAGTTGTATTGCGATGTGTGCCGGGTACGATGCACCAAATGTTACTGTGTCAGTAGTTTGATCGTGGAGGGTCTCCAGATTAATCTCCCTCTGGTGCAGCAGCGTTGGTCGTGTTGTTGGGTTAAACATTGCATCACCTCGCTCAACTGCCGTCTTCCTTCCTACTCACTAAGATTTTTAAGTGAATAGGCTTAATATACGATTGCATCTCTGTTTACCACCAGGCGGGATTGTAGTCAAGCACTAGTTTATAATTAATAAAAATAAAAAAACTATCTGTTTGTTACTAAGAGTGTAGTGCCCGTCTGTCTGTCAGGCTGGTATCACAAGAACCGTGATAGCTAGAGTCGGATATTTCGCAGATGACAAAGACTTGTCTTATAATGCCTTTAAAGTACAATTAAAATCCCTCCTCTGTTCAAAGGCATACTATTCTGTCAACGACTATATAACTCAAAACAATGTTGGTGTTCTTTCTCCAGAATTACTGGCAGGTTATATGAGTTCATATAATTGGCTCTTATTATTATTTTTTTTACATTGCATATATGTATAATAAAAACATTTTACCTAAATAAAGCTTATAATTAGGTAAAATGTTTTTACTTTCTTACATTTCCAGTTTTAATTATTTATTTTTTTGTTTTCCTGGTAGGTATGTTGACGTGGCTAGCTGGCAAATGGTCGATAGTTTCATTTAATGTTCTGTGTTAGTATTGTCTAGTCTAAAGTAAAGTGTTTTTTTTTTAATGAACAGACAGCTGTGCTGCTTGGGATTTCGTCCACCACTTGTTTTTCCAAGCGAAAGCATTAGGAAGTAACAGTATTACAATTGCAATAGTGGTAATATTGACGTTCAAAAAGTGCTGATTCCCACCTAATTTGAATAAATGACTTTTGTTTTTAACGTTATAATATATGATAACAGATTTCCTCGGTGGTAGACCATAACATCGGCTGCCGGCAGAAGTTACCACCCACCAGACAAAGTCTTGCCGCCAAGCGATTAGTCGTGGTCTGGTGAAGCCGTACGGTGGACGGGTCTGAGCAGTTGTGTTGCGTTGTGTGGCGGGTATGATGCGCTAAATGTTGTTGTGTCGGGGTTTGGTCGTGGAGAGTCTCCAGATCAATCTCCCTCTAGCGCTGCATCGTTTAGTCGTGTTGGTCTTGGGTTTAACATTGCTTCACCTCGCTCAACTGCCGTCATCCTTCCTATTTCTGAGTTTTTTAAGTGAATAAGCTTAATAAACTAGTGCGCTTTACCATCAACGATTGCAATACTGCTTACCATCAGGCGGGATTGCGGTCAAGCACTAGTTTATAATTATAAAAAAAGAGATAATAATAGTACGGAACCTTCGTCCGCGAGTCAGACTCACTCTTGGGCGGTGTTTTATGTTTTGACTGTGTTTTAGCTTGTGAACATCTTACACTTTCTTTCTTTCAAGTACTGATTGTGACAAGTTCATGATAGCATAAAGTTTTCTCGTTAGAAATAAATCTGAAAATTCTCTCTAAACCGTACTCATCATCATCACAGCGTTAATCCCAGTCGCATCCGAAGCCTTTTCAACTTTGGAGTCTGGGGTCCGCGTTACCAGTCCAACTGCTGATATGGCTAAACTTCGACATTTTCCGTGAAGCGACTGCCGTCTGACCTCCACAACCCGAAGGCGACATCGAAGCATTGCAGTTAGACCAATTGTAGGACTTTTGAGGGCTCCAACAACCCGTAACGACTGCCACTAGATGTTCGCAGGGCAACCGGGACCAACGGCTTAACGTGCTTTCCGAGGCACGACCAGACCAATGCAAATATTCATATTCATGCATACAAATACCTGCACTGTGCGGGGATCGAACCCGCGCCACCTTGCGCAGCGGCCGCGTCCGCTGCCGCTACGCCACGGAGGCTGTCATCTCTCTAAACCGTACTATAAACGGATAATATTAAGTAAAAATATTTTGTATACAGAAAATAAGCTACGAAATATATTTTCATAGCCACATTATCTCTAAAACTCTTCGATTTTATTCAGTATATATTCTGGATCGTAAATAGGATAGCCTCTGAACGTTTACTGTAAAGCTGTAACGGCTATTTTATTGCTAAACGATTTGCGACCGTGGGCGGTGGTCGCCGCACGCCGCGCGCCGCTGGAATACTGACAGCTTTACATGTCCCAAACTGGATATTAGTATCTAGATTTATTTGGGAAAAATAAATTGTACCGTTGTGTGTCTAACCGTTCGACAAAGGAATCTTTCAGGCACATAAGGTTGCTTTCACTGAGTTACTTCCATTAATAGTATTATATCTTTGGTGTCAAATAAACCAACTCATTTTGTTTGATTCCACGTACTGTTAGATGATTGAGTGACCATCTTCACATACCGAGATCTCTTCGTGCCTCGAAAAACACGTTAAGCCGTTGATCCTAGATGCCATGCGTAGGTCTTTAACAGTCATCACCATCTCAGTGTTAATCCCAGTCGCATACGAATCTTTTTCTGCTTTGGAGTCTGGGGTCCGCTTTACCAGTCTAACTGCTGATTTTGGCTAAACTTCGATATTTTCCGTGAAGCGACTGCAGATTGTGGAGGTTAGACTCCACAACCCGAAGGCGATATCGAAACATGCAGTTAGACCAATTGTTGGACTTTTTTAGGCCTCCAACTATGACAACCGGGGCCGCGGCTTAACGTGCTTTCCGAGGCACGACCAGAGCAGTGCAAATATTCATATTCATGCATGCAAATATTTGAACTGCGCGGGGATCGAACCCGCGTCTCCTTGCGCATCGGCCGTGTTCGCTACCGCTACGCCACGGAGGCTGTCAAAGCGTAGGTCTTTAGCAGTCATTAAGAGTAGTCAGAAGCCCAGAAGACAACCCGTCCTACCGAGGGGTATCAGAGTTGTGTTACACAAGTATGTAGTAACTAGGTCGTGGACACCTGAAGGACAATTATCGTAATTAAAACTTTCAAAATCTACTCGCAGTTCGTTCGCGATCTGTGCCGGGTACGATGCACCAAATGTACCGGGAGTTTGGTCGTAGATAGTCTCCAGATCAATCTCTCTTTGGCGCAGCATCGTTGGTCGTGGTGTTGGGTATAACATAGCATCACCACTCTCAATTATCGACTTCCTTCCCATTACAAGCACTAGTTTATATATATCATAAAAAAGGTATTTTTATTGACAGATTGAGACTGAGACCAGACAGTGAACATTCCTAAAATTATGAAAATGACGTCAAAAACAACTCAAACGTCGTTAAAAACAACTGGTAGTCAAGTGGGTCCGGTCAGACTGGAAGCCGAGCCCAACATACATAGTTGGTAGAAGATTTAATGATGATGATTCCATGCGGGCGTTTTGGGGGACTATCTTTTATAATATTGACGTTCAAAAGGTGCTGATCCTCAGCCTAATTTGAATAAAACGACTTTTATTTTTGAAATTTTAAATTCTTAACACCTTAAAACCGACATATTTACTCGCGACAGTAACCAATAAAACCACAACCGCCCCTCAACTAGTCGTGAACGTTCGGCTCTCCTCGGCTCCGCTCGGCTCCCCGCGGACCCTCCTTGGCCGCGTTCGGTTTGGCCACAATAGCCTGGTATCCGGAACACGCCCGTTTTTGCGCCACACTATTATTGTTAGAGTATTGTGGCTGAGGAGCTTCGACTTTTTACGATAAAGTTTGGGGTTAAAAAGGTTAGATGCAAAAAATTAAGGTCTGGGCCTTAGTGAACGAGATACATAAAAGATAAAAAAAAATACAAGGATATAAAAAAAAACCCTTTTGATGCTCAGCACGCAATATGTACCGTATGTATTCACAGTATTTACATATTGTAAAAAAACACGATGACTGCATACTCATGCGACTACCACGCTTAGTTAGGACATGGCTTTACAGTTTTAAAACTTTTATTAAGTAAAAAAATATGAATATTAAAATTAATATTTCCTTTATTTATTTACTTTCACATTTAGTTATATTTTTAAATATTTTGATTCAAAACATTCATACAAATACATATAAAAATATAAAAAAAATGTGTTCCACTAATGACAGGAGCAGGGTCCAAGCTAACAGTGGTTGGGGCTCCAGAGACAGGAACCTCCTCACGATGCGGCCTGTATCGAAGAGTTACTGCCTTTTGAATAGATAGAAGTTGGTCAAGACTCTTGGCTATGAAATCATTGGCCGATAGGACAATCGGTACAATGAAAGCCGAGTTGACATTCCACATGTCAACAATCTCGTGCGCCAAGTCGAGATATTTAAAAAATGTTATTATTAAATTAGGTGCAACAGGTAAGCAAGAAAGCCAACTACTACATAAGTCTAGTCTACTCAAGTAATTTCAATTTTATCGGTACTAAACACTACATTAAATAAACTTTTTATGAGCTAAAATGAATTTATTGATTTTTTTTTTTTTTGGGATGAATATATCAACTCTGATTTTCTATAAATCCTACTTTATCAAGTTAGCAACAGACTCGAAACCGAATACTTTATTTTCAATCTAAATCTAGATCTAGCTTAGCAAAGAATACAAACGGTTCCAAAACACCGACCGTCTGGATTGAAGTCAAGACAACTTAGTATTCAGTACGAAGTATGCAATATTCACTATGTAGAGATAAATTTTCATGTTTGGAAAGGCGTAGTCACACGTTGTCAAGGTGCTACGGTAGGTAGGTATATGTAACGTGTGACTACGCCTTTCCAAACATGAAAATTTATCTCTACATAGTGAATATTACATACTTCAGAATAGTATTGTATGACATTACTACTGTGTCCATTTACTTGCAACTACATTAGCAACTTTGTTCAGTTCAGTATTCTGCAAATCTTGTTTTATACTTTTTCAGCGTCGTTTTTTGTCGTAGTTGGGTTTTAGTTTTTTTACTTTTTATTATTTGTACTATTTTGGTGTTAAAGTGTATTTGTGGCGCATAATATTAACAAAAGTTAAACTGATGAACTAAAAACTAGGTACTTGACATATTACATCTACACGCACATATAACAACATAAGCCCGAAGGCATATAGTGCAGAGGCATTTTTGGGAGTTTTAGCCAGTTATCAAACTGTTTCCGCCTTCACCGCGTGGAGTTACTCCCAGCTTATGTCGTTTTCATTAGTGCATTACATATTCTATTAATGTTCACACTGCTCTGCATTGCATAAAGCGATTCACAGTTCCCGTGATCCGCGCTTTACTCTTATCGCTCATAATTAACATCATTTAAGCATTCTTGTAATTATGTACAAGCATAAAGTACTCGTGAAGCTCTTTCACGTGATACCAAACACGGTATATTTATTTTAATTTTATATTAACATAGAACTTTTTGTCCGCTATAGGGCGCAATACTAAATTTGTTGACAAGCTTTATAGCTCATAACTAACAGAATATCAAGGCCCTTCTAATGGTACTACAGTGGTCTTATTCTGATAAGTATTAAAGAAGCTATGAACGAAAAGATGTGAATTATATGCAACCAGCCCATGAATACAGGTAAAGTCACAAGAAAATGCTAGCAATATATATATATATATATATATATTCAAAATGTACAAGTAAAGCGCTTTTAAATGATATCAAACATGGGATATTTATCTCAACTTATTTTTTTTACTCTGTACGTTTTGTCCGCTAGAGGGCGCCACAGTAGATTTTGTGACACCCCATATAGCCTATAACCAGCGGACAATTAAGACGCTTCTAATGATATGTCATTTATCGAATTCTGATAAGTAGTTTAGAAGTTACGAGGGAACAGATGAACATACAAACATACATACATACATAGCCTGTCAAAATCATAACCCTCCTTTTGCTTTGCCGTAGTCGGGTAAATACCTACATAGGTTGAGGGCTGAAGTAGAAAAATTACACTCAAGTGTTGACATTCGTTAGGATCTCTAGTGCACCAAAATCTTTTACTGCCTCGGTAGTATTTTGTCATAAGCCAATATCATTCTCATGTTCTACTCCTAGCCATAGAAGTGTTTCGTTTTGGTGTTGTAATTTGATCTCGGTCTCGATTTGATTCCCGCCAACGTAGCTGTTTCTGGATCTTTCTTTGACTGTTCACAAATATCGCAGGACATCTCTACTGGTTCCACCGCCTTTGTGTGGCTGGCGAAAGTGCTTGTTGACGCGTATGGTTGATTTTCTGTTGATTGGCGAAAAAATATTTTTATTAATTTAATTACTGTACAATAAAGTCATGCGCATGCGCATTAGACCTGGCAAAAAGGGCAATATTTGGGATGTCAATAATAGACCCTGATACCATTTAGCCCTGTCAACAATACCGGCACTTAAGTTCCTGATTTCGAATCAATATACAGGGTTCGGCATTCGAAGTGTTACTAATTTTACGTTGATAGAGCAACTAAACTGTTTACAATATGGCGCCCATTTTTTCACATTCCTTAGTGTATGGTGTTGTTAATAAACTAACAAAAGCCTACTATTTTTCCTCGTTGTTAAAAAAAGTTTTGCAGATGGAAGTCAAACGAAACAGTGGCATTGCTTTGTATTTGGCCGGAAAATCGCAGGCAGCCACCGTTAATGACCTAGGACATCTACATTTGAACAAAATGTTTGTGTATCACGCGTTACAATGATACGGGTAGCATCAAAAAACGCCATGGAGGTGGACATCCAACAACAGCAACATCATCAGCAATGGTTCGAAAGGTAAAGGCTAGAATTGAACGAAATCCACGACAAAGAGCAGTTAAATTGGCGAAAAGTCAAAAAGTGCAAGATCTGACACTTGCACAAAAGACAGTTCGTCTAGAAAGAGCTAAGAACTTAAAGCACTTGCACGTTGATAGCTTGCTTGAAAATTTGGTATTTTCCGATGAAAAAATTTTTAGCGTTCAGCAATATGTGAACA
Organism: Sesamia nonagrioides; assembly: GCA_017933935.1. NCBI lineage: Eukaryota > Metazoa > Arthropoda > Insecta > Lepidoptera > Noctuidae > Sesamia > Sesamia nonagrioides. The sequence continues at coordinate 714,198 of JADWQK010000742.1, read as the reverse complement.
AGCAAAATGATCGCGTATGGTTAAAGTGTAAATCAAATGACAATTTAGATCAACGAATTGCCTTGCGAAAGCAAGCACCAGCTGTGATGGTTTAGGCGGCGGTAACTGCCATGGGACGCTGACCTCTCGTTTTCATTGACCAGGGTGTAAAGATAAACCAGCAGACCTACCGTAAAAAGATTTTAAACGATGCTTTGTTACCTTGGGCACGTAAGCAATTTGGTAGAAATCATTGGACCTTTCAACAAGACTCGGCACCATCTCACAAAGCTCGTGAAACCCAAATTTTTTTACAAGAAAATGTTCCGAGCTTCATTTCTTCGCAACAATGGCCACCATATTCCCCGGACTTAAACCCATTGGATTTTTGCATATGGTCAATTCTAGAAGCCAAAGTGTCAACAAAAAAATATGAGACGGTCGACGCCATAAAGATTGCGCTTCGCCGAGAATGGAACAAAATACCGGCAGACCACATTCGTGCAGCGTGTGAAGCCTTCTCGGTCAGACTCGATGCTGTTATACGCGCTAAAGGTGGCCATATCGAACAATATCTTCTTTTTTTATTTATTGTATATGTCTTTTTTCGATACTGAAGTTTTTAAATAAATATGCTCATGTTTAACAGAATTACAGCATTTTGAATTGGTAACACTTCGAGTGCCGACCCCTGTATTTGTCATTTAATAAGCGATTATTAAAGGATTATTAGAGGTATCTCGTCGAATCCAGCTCGGCTGGGCAGCGTTCGGGAAGCTACGCTACAACTTCTCGTCGTCCAAGATACCACAGTGTCTCAAGACTAAAGTCTTTGACCAGTCTGTGTTGCCAGTGATGACTTACGGAACTGAATTGTGGTCGCTCACAATGGGCCTCATACGAAGGCTCAGAGTCACACAAAGGGTAATGGAAAGAGCTATGCTCGGAGTTTCTCTGCGTGATCGAATCAGAAATGAGGAGATTCGCAGAAGAACCAAAGTCACCGACATAGCTCTGCGAGTAGCTAAACTTAAGTGGCAGTGGGCAGGGCACATTGCTCGTAGAACCGATGGCCGATGGGGCAGTAAGGTTCTGGAGTGGCGGCCACGTACTAAAAGACACAGCGTAGGGAGGCCCCCAACAAGGTGGACCGATGACCTGGTGAAGGTCGCGGGAAGCCGATGGATGCGGGCAGCACAAGACCGGTCAACGTGGAAAGCCTTGGGGGAGGCCTTTGTCCAGCAATGGACATCTATAGGCAGAAGAAGAAGAAGCGATTATTGAGGTATAAAAATTAAATCATATAAGTTAGTAAAAGTGCCTAATATAAAGAAAAAAATATTTAGATTATTTTCAATAAAATTGAAAAATTCAGACATTCACCGTCACTCTTATACCTTTTTTTTTTGTTAGGATGGGAAATAGGCCTAGGTCCATAATTGGGGCCTTAATAAAACCACCTTTTTTCATTTTTTAATCGTGAGTGATGGGCCTCTGGACATAGTGCGACCCTAGGCACTGGCTTAAAGTGTCTTATGGATAATCCAGCACTGTTAATTACTTATTTTTACTACAATAAATAATTATCCAGATATTAATTACCTATTATAAATGCGAAAACAGCTGTGTTGTGTCTATTTATACATACTTTTCCAAATGACTGTACAAAGAGCCTTTCCATACAGTACCTAAAAAAACGTATCCGTATGTACTACCATACCCAATGATGAAATATATATAACTGCACAGTTAGCGCAGTGGTTAAGCTATTGACTGCTGGGCTGCATGTCGAGGTTTCGATTCCAGTACTGAACAAATATTGGATGACCTACAAGTAATTGTTCCGAGTCAGGCTATACTACATTACTTTTTGTTTAAGCAAAACCCGAAACAAGTAACCACGTAAACGAATTTTTAAGTAAAAAATCTATGTACAAAATTTCAAAAAGATATCATGAAAAACCACAAAGTTATGAGCTTGTTATCCTACTTGGTTGTCCCAACAAAAATATGGTCCACGCTGCGTTAGGACGGACGAGCCGGGTGCATTGACCTGTGGCGTCAGCTGAGCGCGGGCATCCGCACGCGTTAGCTGCGTAGCGCGCTCAGTAACCATATTGTAATAATTTCTAAATGTATTTGTGAAAAAATATAACATGGTGTAACAATGATTGGAATCGATTCAGTTGCTTATTCTGAACAAACTATATTCAGGTTTCGTATAGAGAAAAAATAACGTTGTATGTGCGTGAACATCCTAGTGTGTGGCAATGTTTTTTTTTAAATAAATTAATAAAATATGTACATAAAAATATTTAAAAATCAGAACCACCACCAAGTTCTTCGTAGCAATCGTGGCTAGGAATCTAAAAGCGACAAACAAAATTAAATGCCACACAAGGCAGATTTTTTTTTCTCTCGTGAATTTACATTTAAATTGGAATCTCGGATTGTGAGTGTCAAGGGCGCTCCGTAATCACGTCTTTACAAATCGGAGGTCTGGAGCAGGGAGGCTCAAGTCGCGCCGCTCGGGACCGCATCCTATGTACCTACTAGTGCTCAGATACGCAAACCTTGTATTAAATTTATCGAATCATTCCACATCGTTATACGGATTCTACTCTTAACACGAGGGCTGGCCTAATTTTAGCCCAACACAATTACAGAATTTCCATATAATTTTTTTTTTTTTTTTTTTATAAGGTATAAACAAGCGCTTGACTGCAATCCTGCCTGATGGTAAGCAGTGATGCGATCATTGATGGTAAAGCGCGCTAGTTTATTAAGAACCTATTCACTCTAGCCTTGAAGACACTCAAATTGTAATGTGACGGAAACACCGTCGCTGGCAAATTGTTCCAGTCCCTCGATGTACGCGGTATAAAAGAGGAAGCGAAACGCTTCGTCCGGGTCGCAGTGGTATCAACAACGTAAGGGTGGAAACTCGCCGTACGACGGGTCGTCCGATGGTGGTCCCAACCTAAATAAAGAGCCCATGTAATGAATGCATGATGATATATATTTATGAAATATTCGTCATAGTATCGATTGATTAATGGCAATACGGACTTTTATGTAGATAATATTCACTATTATTCCCCCATAACGTATTGCCGGGATTTTGCCGGACGATAGTCTTCAATATATATTTTTTTTTTGTTTTTTTTTTTACATTTATTTACTAGAATATCTCGAGTATGAGTTTTTCACACAAAAAAATCCACAACTGTAACATGTAACCGTACATGATAAAACTCGTTCCGACTAGTCTTAACGAGTAAAGAAGGAAACCGGTAGGAAAGTATCGGGTATAAGTTTATTACCTACAATATAAAATACAGCACAAAATCCCAGGGCCGTAGGTTGAGTACCCCTTAAACATTCACAAAACTTCTACGAGGGCAAATGTCAAGAAAATCGACTTTTCCCATACGCAGCTTTTATTCGTGCGAATGTCATATTATTATTAGATTCCTTTAAGAAATGTTACATTACACCGACTCACTTCCTTATTGGAGTGAATAGAATTATATTAGATAAAATGCCGAACATAATCTCTAAGCCTCTTTCCTTAGAATCTATACATAAAATAACATGCTCAATCAGCCAATAATTGTTTCACTGCCGAGGGCACAAACCTGCTGTCTTTTATAATACTCTCACTGCCAGAGTCACAAAACTCTCTTGTATAATGCTCCCATTGCCGGGTACACTAACCTGTTCTCTTCTATAACGCTCACACTGCCGGACTCACAAACCTGCTCACAAAAGGCAATTCAAGGTACCTGTGCCTAGAAACCGTAGCCCTGGGGCACAGGCAAGTGAAGGAACACGGGTTGGTTTTAGTCAGTAAAAGTCTGACACGCCTTTCGGCTCCGCCCAGAACGGGAGAGGTCATTTGATGATTTCCCATACAAAACAAAAAAAAGGTACCTGTGTCTACCTCATATGAGTATATGAAGTAGACATAGGTACCTTTTTTTTACAGATAGTGCCTACTCCACACGAGTGTGTGGAGTAAGCACTATGTGTAGTGTTTACAGTCAAGACCAAAAGTCGAGTTGCAATCTCACAAAACTATGGCCAAGCAATACTAGTTGTAGTTACGACCTTCTTCTATAATAAAGTTTGATACACACTCATACACTTGCTGCCCGCTTATGATTGTTAGGTACTACTTACTAATTTCAACGTCTACAGTAAGTGTTTCAATGGCCTAACGGTTTTCGCCTTGATAGGCGTTCAAGGTGGTTCGAGTTCAAATCTAATAACTTGCAAAAATATTTTTTAAATGTTTATTGGTGAGTTATGAATGCTGACAACAAAAATATCTAAAAATACCGATCTGCAAATTATAGATGATACTTTCTTTTAAGATTTTTTCTATATTAGAGTCATTATAAAAAGATGACGGTAGACTTAAAGAATCTGAATCACTACTTCACAAAAAATATTCCGCTACCTACAATAACTATTATTAGCTACAATAACTCAAATAATATTACTTAGCTGTTGTTGGTTGGTGAACATATAGTTACCAGTTTGTGTTATTAGTTTTACTTTTTAATCAATATGCAGGCATATGCAGCAATATATCTCAAATATCATATGAAACCGGCTTTTGTGTAAGTTGTTTTTATTATTATTTATGTAAAGTGCAAACCAATCGCTTGTAGCAAATGTGTAATAAAATTGTTATTGTTTTAGAGAAATACTGTAAGCCGTTGGAGGTCAAGGTCAAGAGGTTGGAGGACGAAGGTAGCTGTCGAGACAAGTGAAACGAAACGACAATATTTACCGTTGAATAAACTTTTAAATCGTGCGAAGAAGATAGGTTGCATTTGTGGTTTAAAAATAAATTGGCGAGGCTGGTGGAGTCTTATCGAGCTAAACAAAAAAAAAACTATTTATAACAAAAACAATGCAGAAGTGTCCTACAGAGTGTTTTAAATATATACCAATAAATATCTAAATAACGGACTCTAAACCATCTTTAAAGTAATTTAGCTAAGTGACAGTAATATGTTTGGTTGGCTTAATGGCTAACAGATGTCGCCTTTTGCAATTTCAATACAAATTACTTTTGGTAAATTATAAAAACAATAATTTCGGAATTCGATAAGAAATAAGTTCGTTTACTTTTGAACTAAGAAAGCGCTTGAAGATTATAATCTCATGCCATCAAACTCCGAAAAAAGTCACTACAGGATGGCAGCATTAGTACCATGCTGTACACGCAAAAAATTATAAATGTAATAAGCACTATTATGTGTTCTAAGTATAGATTATTTTATGATTGCAATAATATTCAGGTTAAGCTTCAATCCTCTTTTTTTTAAGAAAATGAATAATTAAGCTATAACCTCTTTAATCATAATATACGTATAATATTATAATTTTCATATCTAACAACCAAAAATGTTTCTTGTATTTTTTACCATAACAATATCATAAGTTTGTCAAGGATTACTTTTATATAAAATATTACAATGCTGCTGTTTCAACGTTTGTTTCATTTGTTAGTATAAGTATATCTATACCGAATAATATATAACTTTATAGTATATTGCATTATAATATGCTTATTGTTTTATTTTTATATATTTTTTATTATATTACCCCTATAGTAAACTAAAACATATAATAAAACCCTTTTTTGGGATAAATATTCAATAAATTTTCCTATTTGTTTAAATATTATTTGCAAACATTTTTACTTTAAAATACAAATCAATTATCATAATTTTAAATTTTAAGAAACAACAAAAAGAGTTGCCTATAATAGGGATCGAACCCACAATCGCTCGCTTTTGATAGCACCATTGTTAAGTGCGGCCGCTAACTCAACTTCAAATGAAGTAACGAAATTTTGCATTACTTTAAAGAATGACGAAGACTGCGATAAAAAAAATAATGCGGTAGTGTGCGTGGCCAGTTTAGCGCAGGCGACAGTAGTCTTTAAGGTGGGAATGGACTTCTACAGCTGATAGTACATATATGTACCTACATCCCACGCACTGCCTTCACCAAGTTACATTAGGCGTGGACATTTTTACGTATCACCCGTAATGCCACATTACGATTTAAAATTCCCGTTTTAAATGATTTAAAGAAAAAAGACCGACCAAGTTCGAGTCGGAATCGTGAACACAGGCTTGTGTTAAATTTATGTACAAAAACAAGTTCTGTTTTAATAATCTGGGCAACAGAAAATAAAACCATCTGTGAAAATTTTCAACCGTCTATGTAGCTACTGCGGTTCATGATATACAGCCTGGTAATAGACAGTCGGAGAATGGACTCTTAGTAATAGAGTCTCGTTCTGAATACGAGACTCTATTACTAAGAGTCCACTCTCCGTACCTAAAAGGTAAAACGGAACCCTATTCATGAGACTTCGCTGTCCTTCTGTCACCAGGCTGAATCTCATGAACCGTAATAGCTAGACGGTTGAAATTTTCAGAGATTGTGTTTATGTTGCCGCTATAACAACAACTACTAAAAATTAAAAAAAATATTTAAGGGGGGCTGCCATACAACAAACGTGATTTTTTTCTGCCGCTTTTAAAGATAATGGTACGGAACCCTTCGTGCGTGAGGTTGACTCGCACTTGGCCGGTTCTTACATTTTGGGTACGGAAAAAGGAAGAAAAATATAAATTGTATAATCTGTACGACACAAATATTACAAAAATATACAAAGCTTTAAATTACTTCTCTCAATTAAACCATAATCTATAAAACTATATGTGTAGCACTCACCAACATGGAGGCTCATATCCTGTTCGTACCAGAGAAAGAATATTTGAAAACAGAACGATAGTACCAGTATTGCACCCCTAACAGCAGACCTAGGTACTCATAGCTTCAAATTTCATTTCACCAAAAGAGGGCACTCTGCGCAGTCTATAAAATGGGTTCTCTAAAGTGTCTTAGAAACAAATTGATATGCTAACTCTGCCACCTCTGTCTCTTGTACCTTTTACAAATAATTTTGTGAGTTATTGGGTTTTTGTTATAATAAAACAGTTTTCTTTATATTATCTATTTCAATTTATCCTAATTATATATTTTTTCTTATTTTATTTTTACCTTTTTTATATTATTTAAAAATAAGTTATATTAAAATTCTTCATAATTCTTTCTTTCCACCCTCACGTTGTTGACACCACTACGAACCGGACGAAGCGTTTCGTTTCTTCTTTTATATCGCGTACATCGAGGGACTGGAACGTATTGCCGGCGGTGGTGTTTCCATCACACTACAATTTGAGTGTCTTCAAGGCTAGAGTGAATAGGCTCTTAATAAACTAGCGCGCTTTACCATCAACGATCGCATCACTGCGTACCTACATCAGGCGGGATTGCGGTCAAGCGCTGGTTTATAAATAATAAAAAAAAAATGTCCTGTCTTACTATATTTAAAAGTAAATAACTTTAACCTAATTTTTCTGATTGTATGACTTGTGTATTTTTTTTCCCACACTAGGAATTTCATACACAAAACAGCCAGACCCAGAACAACTACTTGAAGGTCATACAAATATTTTGTTCTATGCGGTAATCGAACCCGCGATACGTAGCACATCAGTCAATAGCTTAACCACTGCGCTAATCATGCAGTCATTTACCTGTCGTCTTACAGTCATTTACAGTCAATGACCAATATAGACTGATAACTAGTAGGTATGTATGTGTTGTGTAAACTCTTACTATGAGTTGATTATGAACAAATAAATATGTATATAACTCCTACCACACTTCTTTACCCACCAACCCGCACTGGGCTTGTTGGTGGAATACCCGCGGTGTTGTCTCTCTTCTCGCGAGGAAGCTGGTGTCATAGTAATGGAAACCTTATAGCTGGATAAGCTGCTACAATTATTTGTCATTTTTACAAATATGTGTATACTAGGTTCCGCCCGCGGTTTCGTCCGCGTAGAATTCGGTTATATCGAAGAGAACTCTTCAAAAGTCCGGAATTAAAACTATCCTGTGTTATTTCTCTAAGTCAACTCTTGTACCAAATTTCAATAAAATCAGCTCCGTGGTTTAGACGTGAAAACGTAAAAGACAGACAAAGTTACTTTCGCACTTATAATTATTAGTAGTCTTAATATTTGTCACGCTGTCATCTGCCAGCTTTAATTTATTTACATTTCCATTTCTAATAAAAAAATAGTTTTTTTTTGTGTTGCTGGTATTTTGGCGTGGCTAGCTGGCATATGGTAAATAATTCAATTCAACGAACTGTGTATTCCTGTGTTAATACATTAGACATAGTATTGTATAATGTCATGTGTTTCTCAGCGAAAGCACTAGGAAGTGCCGAACAGCGGGCGTTTTGGGGACTGTTTTATATAATATTGACATTCAAAAATTGCTGATTTTCAGCCTAATTTGAATAAATGACTTTTGATTGACTGACACTTATTAGTCTAATGTGGAATCGCGACTTATTTGACAAAAATGTAAACAAATATAAGTCGATGAAAAATAATTTTAACTCCGACATAATAAAGTTCAGTGCAGATTAGAGAAATGACAACAGAAGCTGGAGAATCATCATCATCACAACCTTTTTATCGTCCCACTGCTGGGCATAGGTCTCCTCTCATACAGAGGGGGATTTAACGTAATCACCACGCTTGCTCAATGCGGGTTGGCGATTTCAGACGTAAAGTCCAGGTTTCCTCAAGATGTTTTCCTTCACCTTCAGTCATTTGTGTCCAAGAAATACTTAGAAAGTACATATAACTTTCGAAAAGTTACATTGGTACTTGCCTGACCTGGAATCGAACCCGCGCACTCATACTTGAGAGGCTGGTGTTTTAACCACTAGGCCACTACGATTTAGCTGGAGAATATTGGCTTAAAAAATAACAGAAACCGAATATATGTTCTGCAATTTCGGCGGTTTCTCGGCTTCTGAAGCCATAGCGCTTGATGGCACAATTCTTCCAGTGTACTCCGACTTTCGGTATCTCGGTTCACTCGTGCAAAGCAATAGCGAAGTAGATCGGACGATTAAGCACAGAATTAACACTGAAAGGATAAAATGGCGGCAGGTCACGGGAACAACCTGTGACTCCCGCATTCCCCATAACCCTAAGGGGAAAGCATTATTTTATATTGTATGAATCAGAACATTAGAAAGAGATTTGAATAAAAGGCAATTGCATGCAGCTGAGATGAGAATTCTAATAGGAATGTGTTGTGTTACACAAATGGATAGAACAAGAAATGAGTTCCTACATAAGAGGAAGTACGATAGTGGCACCGGTAACTGAAAAGTTGTTTGGAACTCAGTTAGTGAGTTATGGAAAACTGAGGAAAATGTCGTGAGGAGAGTTTTGAATGTGAATGTTGATGGCTATAAGAGTAGAGGAAGGCCAAAGAAACAATGGATAAATCTGTGAATGATGATGACTGCGATAACGAGCTGACGTCTAATAGAAATGTATAGAAGAAAAGACATATTGCGCCGACCACAATTAAATTTGGATTGAAGCAGGCATCATGATGAAATATAGTAATTTCACAAGAGGAACAAATATGTACGGAGTAAGAATTTGTGAACCTCCTCATAAGCCATGGTTATGAAATTGTAAAATGAGTAGGAAATTGTTGGTAACAGCTCTCAGGCTGAGCTCCGGACATATGTAAGTATGCCGCTTAACAACTTTGCCTTTTTAATGAAATGTGCCTCCACTAACTGTGAGGAATGTAATACGGTAGAAGAAGTTGTTCATCTGTTAACGGAATGTGTCCAGTTTCAGGATGAGAGTATTGATTAAGGAATTAGGTTTAATTAGAAAATAATATAGGTTTATTTAATTAAATTTTATCTGCACTTTTATCTGATGCGGCCAAGAAGTTGTTTAGTAGCAAGTCTTCGTTTTGTCAAAAAGATATAAGGATTATGTTTATTTCACTTAGTGTGTTAGCTCAAGATAATATTATAAGGTACAATGAGACTGCCATGAGTTTATATACAAAAGTGCCTAAATAAATAGAGAAAAAGAAAAAGAATTTGTCACATCAGCCTGGGGTCTTGTAATGGAGTCCGATTTGTGCACGATTGAGATCGATGCAAAGTACCTTCCTTATGAAAAGACCTTCTTGTTATTTATATTTTTCTATTGTTCTTTTTTTGTATTTTTATACGTTGTCATGTTTTTAATTGTCATATAGGAGTATAAGTTTGGCTGAATAAACAGAAACACAAAAACATATTTCCTACATTTTTACTCATCAGCCATCAGGAAAATTGGTCCTTCGAGATAGGGAGTAGTGTTTATAGGATACAAATGGTTGTCACGCGGAGCCAGACTCGGCTACAGCCCGATGCTGAGGCCGCACAAAACAGCGTGCCTCGTCCTGCGTCATCGGCAGCACCCGCTAGCGCTGCGACGCCGCTGCCGGTACAGTCTACAGTCTCCACGGCCCGTACACTCGCCAGTTCCTCAAAAACACACTCTGTCACCAGCCGCTCATCGGTAGTGGCAAGGAAGCTCTCCGCCGAAGCACAATACGCCCGTGAACTCGCCCGTCTGGAGTTAGCTGCAGAAGAGGAGAAACTGCAAGCTCAACTACAGCTAACAGCCAAAAGGCTTGAGTTGGAAAAACGGACTGCTGAGCTGGAACACCAGGCTGCAGTTGCTACCATTGAGGCCGAAGAAGCAAGTAGGTGCAGTAGAAAATCTGGTCGCAGCAGGGCCAGCATTTCAAATTGGGTAAACGGTAGTGTGCAAGTCATTGAGTCACAAACCGACAACAAATACAATGACACTGTTGTACACTCTGAGAATCCCAATCCTGCTCCACCACGAACGTCTCCATCATCACACGTAAGAAATGTTGACTCATTCACTATTCACAATCACCCTAATACAGTGCATTACTTTGAGCCAGGTACGTCACATTACCAATATCACAGTAACCCAGTTAACTATATGGGACTAGAGGAATCTGCTAGACCCGAATTCGATCCAGAGGGAGTTGCCTACGCCGAGTCCTACGCAGCGGTCGCCCCGGCTCGTGAGTACCGGAGCGCCCAGGATCCGGTGAGTCAACTTGTCTCCGCATTTGATAGTCTGGTAAGGAAACTTCCTTTCAACAATAGTTCCAACAATAATAACAACAGACCGGTCCAGAGGTCAAATCATATAAACTTACCTGTGTTCGACGGCAGAGCACTACTTGACTGGCTCGTGTTCAAGCGGTCCTACCTAGACTCTGCCAACACATATACACCCGCTGAAAACCTTACCCGCCTCGGTGTGTCATTGAAAGGTACAGCACGTGAGGCGGTGTGCGTTCTTCTGTCAACAGCCTTACACCCTGACATAGTTTTAGAAGAACTAGATAGGCGCTTCGGACGACCTGAGCAGATAGTGCTACAAGAGGTTGCAGCCATCCGTGCTTTACCTAAAGTGAACAATGAATTGAGAGACCTTCCTGCATTCTCTTCACGCGTTAGAAATTGTGTAGAGGTTGTTAAACTTTTAAATGAATCAGACTATCTGTATTCCCCAGAATTGTTTATTGCTCTTATCAATAAACTACCCCTACTGGTGCGCACAAGGTGGATGGACTTCGCTGCGACACGTGTCGGCGCTGGCCCTACCTCCAGCCTGGGCAAGGTGGAGCTGCTGTCTAGGTTCCTGGCCCAAGAGGTGGACCTACACATCAAGTTCGACAGCACTTTCTCGGACTTGTCACATAATCACATACATAGAGAACGCACGCATGCAGCCGTAGAGGAGGCGGAGCTAGTGAACACAATGCATTCGTACTCTGAAAAATATTCATCTACCGAAAAAACACGAAATATTCGTAGGTCGTCTTGTTTATGTTGTAAAAAATCGTCACACGACATTTCGACATGTGACAAGTTTAAGTCAATGTCAATTCATGAAAAGTGGCAGTTTATAAAAGAAAATAAAATTTGTTATCGTTGTCTAGAATAAAGGCCGCATACTTTCCGGTTCTGTAACAATAATAAAAATAAATGCCAAATAGGTGACTGCAAGAATAGACACCACACTCTATTACACAATCCCGAGTTCACATCGACATTAGCTGAACGAGATGCTTCGCCATACAACACGCCTCCCTCCCAGGGTTCCAGCGCGGTGCGGGAGATAGTCAACCACACAGTCGCGGCGCCGGACGCATCCAGGGAGCTCGCTGTGGTTCCTATTCATCGTCCCCTTCTGAAGATGGTAGCAGTCACCGTATCGGGACCTGCGGGTAAGGTAGACACTTACGCGTTGTTGGACGACGGGTCGACTTCGACGTTCATCGACTCTGATATTACTGACCGTATAGGTGCTACCGGACCGTGTGCGCAGATACATTTGGATTGTGTCGGCGGGTTGTCACGGGAGACAGAGGTACGGTACGTCGACTTCGAGATAAAGGGCAAGCATGTAAACGAAACCTTTACCATTAGGAACGCGCGATCAATTAAAAATTTAGGGTTAGCATGGAAACAACATGCCAGCCGCAACGACCTGCATACTTACCCCTATCTGACTGACATAACTCCAAAGTTGTGTTACGACAACGCGAAGCCTATGCTAGTGATCGGAATTGATAATTGGCATCTCACCATAGCGAACGCCACGAGAAAGGGTACCAAGTATCAACCGGTAGCGATACAAACGGTGTTGGGCTGGGTACTTTTCGGTTTCGCGTGCAGTAAAACTAGGCCGGTAGAAAAGCTATACCACACTGCAGATACCGCTGCTAGGGATCCGGAGCTTGACGAGTTCATCATAGCGCAGTATAGACTGGACGCAATAGGTATATCGAAGCACGAGGCGCGTAGCACCGAGAACCAACGCGCGCTCGATATCCTCGACCGCACGGCGCGCCGGCTTCCCGAAGAACGCTTTGAAGTAGGTTTGTTGTGGAAGACCGATAAGTTAAACTTACCGAATAGCTACCCGTTGGCTCTATTCAGGTTTAAGAGTCTTGAGGCAAAGATGATTAAAGATCCCGCGTATGCCAAGAAATACAGTAAAAACATCCACGACACATTAGCCAAAGGCTATGCCGAGGAATGTAGCGAGATTAAACCGGTGGGTGTTTGTTGGTACTTGCCACATTTTGGCGTGGTAAATCCCAACAAACCAGAAAAACTGCGCGTAGTCCATGACGCTGCAGCACGATCACGAGGAGTGTCCCTGAACTCAATGCTGCTGCCCGGACCCGACTTCTTACAGTCCCTACTAGGCATCTTATTGCGCTTCAGGGAAGGAAGGGTCGCCGTTACCTCTGATATCAAGGAAATGTTTCCTCAAATAAAAATAATCGAGCGTGACCGCGATGCCCAACGCTTCTTGTGGCGCGACGATCCTTCTGGCCCTATCAAACTATATAGGATGCCTTCGATGATGTTCGGGGCCTGTTCTAGCCCATCGACGGTAATCTATATAGTCAATCTAAATGCTGCACAATTTCAAAAAGAGTTCCCCGAGGCCGTGGCAGCCATTAAGTTGAACACCTACATGGACGACTTCATTGGTAGCTTCGACAACCTGAACGATGCAGCCCGGCTGGCCTCTGAAATCGTTACAATTCACAAACGCGGTGGTTTTGAAATGCGCGGCTGGATTTCCAACGAACCAGCAGCACTGGCCCAGCTGCCAGCCGAGCTGATATCCGAACTGGCTAGTAGTAGAGACATAGAGTTGTGTAGAGACTCAACCACTAGAACGCTAGGTGTCCTCTGGCAGCCAATCCGCGATGTCCTGAAGTTTAATTCTGGAGTGTCTGTCAACATTTCAGCTCCAGTTACTAAACGTCAGGCACTGACCCAAGTCATGCGCGTGTATGACCTGCTGGGTATTCTAGCGCCAGTTGTAATCAGGGGGCGAATCCTATTCCAAAACTTATGGAGAAAAGGTTTGGAATGGGACGAAACTAGGATGCGCGGGCCGCCTTTCCTATTGTTGCCTTTTGCCGAATGGCCCTCGGAACCAGCACAACGTAAAGTCGCAAATGAAAATGAGCTCAAGTCATCTTCTTCATTACCAACCCCATTTTGTAGAGTCAACGCTAATGTAGAAGTTGAGTTGTCCGCACCTGTCGTAGCTAGCCTTTCATACTTTAGCTCATGGTTTAGGATGGTAAGGGCGACTGCTAGAATTCACCAGTTCATTGCCATCTGCATAACTAGGGTTCGGGGGGTATGTAATAATTTTATTCTCTCCCCACATTGTAGCCAAACTTCTTCAGATGCATTTTCCCTCGATGTCGCCCTACGACCCTTGTCAGTAGAAAACCTGAATCATGCGGAGATCCATATTTTCCGTCAAAGCCAGAACAACGCCTTCAAGCGGGAACTGCTCTGCATACGCACCGGACGCTCACTTCCTCCAAAGAGTCAACTCGTCAGCCTCTCTCCAGCCCTAGATCAGAGAGGACTAATGTATGTGCAAGGACGTGCCGCCGCCACCAGAGATGTAACCACAGATACTAAACCAATCATATTAAATGGGAAGGACAATGCTGTTCGTCTGCTCATCGCACACTTTCATGAAGAGTTCGGTCATGCTAACACAGAAACGGTGATCAACGAGTTGCGGCAAAGATTTTAGATCTTGGGTTTGAGAAATACCGTCAGATACGTCGTACAACGCTGTCAACGGATCACCGTCCCGCCCCTCTATGGGAGACTTACCTCTTGCCCGACTAGCTCACGGATGCAGACCATTTTCATTCGTGGGTTTGCAGAAGCTATAGTTATTCTCGCCCGCTCACGCATATATCACCAGATCCAGCAGATCCAGAAGCGTTGACGCCATTTCATTTCCTGCTGGGCACCTCATCGGTCTATAACCCCTTCCCCTCCTGGTCAACTCACGGACGCAGATTTATGCAGCAGGAACCACTGGCGTAGGGCCGTAAGACTGGCCGATCATTTCTGGCGGCGGTGGGTTCGAGAATACCTACCAGAGCTAGCACCACGAAGAGTCCACGGCGGTGAAGTGTCGGTCAAAATAGGAGACCCTGTATTGATCGCAGATGGAGACCTTCCGAGAGGCACGTGGCCGCGAGGCGTGGTCACAGCGCTGTTCCCTGGTCAAGACGGAAACGAGTGGTCGACGTCAGGACCTCTGCCGGCATTCTCCGCCGACCTCTAAAGAAGATCGTTCTGCTTTGAAAGGGGGAGCATGTGCACGATTGAGATCGATGCAAAGTACCTTCCTTATGAAAAGACCTTCTTGTTATTTATATTTTTCTATTGTTCTTTTTTTGTATTTTTATACGTTGTCATGTTTTTAATTGTCATATAGGAGTATAAGTTTGGCTGAACAAACAGAAACACAAAAACATATTTCCTACATTTTTATTCATCAGCCATCAGGAAAACGATTGTTGACAATACCTACATATAGTTTGTTCCAGACGTCTACATTAGGGGCCTGGAACATACTATAGGTATACTCTGCTAACCCCTCGTGGATTAGAAGCATGTTGTTATATTCCTTATTAGTTTAAATTGTAATTTAAGACATTTGTAAAATAAAATGAAACAGTCAGCTTTCAATAACAGTCTGTGTTAAACGAATTTAAACTTGGAAACGAAGATGAATGGCCATGTTTGTGAAGTTCCAGTGAGTTTGAGCAACAACTGGCAGCGCGGGGCCGAGATGAAAACATCAGTCTCATGCTTCACAACTTACAAGTGTTTACAATATTCGCTGAAAAACTTCGGCTGTTTTCCCTGAAAATTCTGAATGTCATCTTGTGCGGCCTTTTGGATAACATCACGCCAGCCTACCCTGTTTTTTTTTGTTGGGATGGGAAATCATCAAATGACTTCTCCCGCTCTGGGCAGAGCAGAAGTGCGTGTCAGACTTTTACTGACTAAAACCACCCGTGTTTCTTTACTTGCCCGCGCGACGGCCAGGGCCACGGTTTTTGTTTAACCAACCCGCAACCCTGACCCAGGAGGCATCGGTCTTCGTCACGTCGACCCCGTCACGACGTGCTGACATCTCTTTGAGGCGCCCGTGAAACACGACGCGCCGTCGACTCGGGCCTGGTCCTTACCGAGCGGCGAAGTGTCCACTGCTCACCGCCCGCAGGCCCGCGCCTACGGTGGCTGGGAGTTTAGTGTCATCTCCCGACCAGGGCGTCTTCTGCGGCGGCTAGTGGCGTGAGGTCACTGGGATTCCCGTTGCCTCACGCGCTACGCCTCCTCTTTTGCCAGCATCACTGCTTCGCAGAAGAAGGTGACGGCCTGCCACGCACTCTCGCTCCGGACCATGGCCTGGACCAGGGTCGGACGCGAGAGATCGCCGCCGACCGCTGCTACGAGGACACAGCGGTGCTCTACCAAAGCCAGGCAGACCTCCACCGTATGCTCCACCGTGTCCTCAGGGCGATCCACGCAATGGTGACACCCTGGCGTTTCCTACCGCCTTATACGGAACAGGAACCTCCCGAAACAACCGTGTCCGGTGAGGACCTGCGTCAGGCGGAAGGTGAGGGCACCGTGGCGCCTCTCTAGCCACTCCTCAAAGAGGGGACTTACCGCCGCTATTGACGCCAGCCTACCCTGAGGGTACCTCTACGTGTAGAGGTGTATGTACATGATCAGCTTTTAATGTTCACGTAGAGATGGGCTCAACTCTTGGTAAGGTACTGGGCTATAATCCACAGAGGCCTGATGCGGGTAGATGGCATATATCAGATGATTTTTGATTCTGTGACATGTGTGTTATATTTTTAGTTTTATAAGTGTCATTGTTACTCTTCATATATTTTTATGGGTTTCCTCAGGATGTTTTCTTCTAAAGTTTTCAGAGCTGTGGTGATGAAATGAATAAGGACATAAAGTAAATATTACTCGATATTCGTGGCACGAACCCACGACGTACAACTCGTACACCGCGCCGGTCACCACTGCCCCACCACTGCTCTCATAGAGTGTATGTAGTATGTTAGTATATCTTGCTAGCCTTATCTATTGACACATCGTTACAGATAATTATCATGGCTCAAATATTTTTATTATTTATTGACATTTTTATAGAATACTAGCTTTCCGCCCGCGGCTTCGCCCGCGTGGAGTTCGGTTATATCGCGCTTTTTAGATTTCCCTCGGGAACATAATTTTTTTCCGGGATAAAAGGTAGCCTATGTTCATTCTCAGGATCTAAAGATTGTCTGTGCCAAATTTCATCAAAATCGGTTGAGAGGTTTAAGCGGGAAAGCGTAACAGACAGACAGACAGACAGACAGAGTTACTTTCGCATTTATAATATTAGTATGGATGACGTCTGTTAACCACGCGATAAATGTGACAATTTAAGATTGATATCTCCTGGATGTTCACCATTATGGGACATTTTCGTAAACTGATATGCCGTTGACTATACCTGCAGTGCGATTCTATATCACTATGAGAATTTAGGTGGGTTGAGCGTGGAGTGAACCGTCATTTTTTTTATAATCATATACTAGTGCTTGACTGCAATACAGCCTAATAGTAAGCAGTGATGCAATCGTTGATGGTAAAGCGCGCTAGTTTATTAAGAGCCTATTCACAAAAAAAAAAACTGAGTGAATAGGAAGGAAGACGGCAGTAGAGCAAGGAGATGCAAAGTTAAACCCAACAACACGACCAACGATGCTGCGCCAGAGGGAGGTTCATCTGCAGACCCTCCACGACCAAACTTCTGACACAAGAACATTTGACGCGTCGTACCCGGCACGCAATGCAACACAACTGCTCAGACCCGTCCTCCGTACCTACGGCTTCATTCCAACGAATTCCACGGATTGACAGTACATTTTAAGCTCACTTTTGACGGAGAGATTCTTAAAGAATTGCCCGGCTGATGTCTTTAACAATAACCAAAGATGCAACAATAGCAAAAAGTGTTTCCTGTATTTGTGACAGACATGTAGCTATAATAGCACCTACACCTACATGGCACAAGTCTTTAGTATAATTATCATAAACCTAAAGCTGAGATAAAATAAAAGGTCCAAGCTTGGCTGAACACTCCTGGCGCGGAAGACATTACGCCGATACGTGGAGACACCGCGGCGCCGATGAGGCCATTTAGCAGATATATTACGGCCCAAAAGACCTGGAATACTATTAGCAGGATCATCAATGTGCTCGTAACCAAACGTTTACACGACATGGTATAAAACTTGTATTTTACATTTTGTGCAAACTTGGCGAAAATTTCAAAAAGGTGAACAAAATAGTTACCAGTTAGGAAAACAACGTGAGGAAACCCTCATGCCTTGAATCAAAACTTTTAAAGAAGACAGGGTGATATCTACCAACCCGCGCTAGACCCGTGTGGTGTATTACAGCCCACTCCTTCTCACAAAGAGACGGCCTGTTTCCCAGCAGTGGGAATATAATATATTATGTGTATTTACATTTCTGTCAAGAAAGTCAATTGATAGTGTCCCAGAGCGAATTCCGGGGACTTTCCAAACTGTTACGAAGAAATTCTTCATAGAGAACATCACTTTTCCCGATTCCGGAATCAAACCAAGGTTCTACTCGATAGTAGCACTTGCAACTAATGAGGCAGTCTCAGAACTATAACTAAGTATTGCATTCAAACTCCATCGAGCTCTTTTGACTGAATTAATTTGCTCCAAGCAAAATAGCTAGAAGCCACTAACATTCCTGGATACAATTGCCCTACTCTTAGTTCAACACTAAATCGAGTTTCGTCAAACGAACTCAGACATCATGCAATCTATCTGGATGTTTCAGCAGCCCGACCTTGGGTTAGCTTCAATGAAATTTTGCCGAGTACAGTTGAGGGCAAAAACTTTCATAAATAAGGCCAAAAACACGTAAACACCGTCTTCTAGATACGCACATACCATCATTGAACTCATCGATAGCTTTACATTAAGCTATTACCCCAAGTGAGAAACACGTTATTTTTATAACAATTAGAGGGCTTTCAACGAATTTGCTAATACATTGCTACATAATGTGTGTGAAATTCAAAAATGAAAATGATAAAATTTATGTTTTTGACTTCTTAAAATTGAGGCATTGCCATATATTTTGGCATTGAATAGTTAAAATAACACACATGTATACTATGTGTGTTGTGCAAATTATGCACGCAGAAGGGGGACATGGCGGATAGCGCATTTATTAGTGGAAAAGGCAAAAAAACAATTTAGTGGGGTAACAATTATTAAATATGACATAATGCTCTAAAATTTCGTATTCTTAAAAATCCATAAATCCCAACAAAACTTTAGAAATGATTCTTTATTGAGTTTTAGTTAACTTTAACATTTTTTTTTTTCATATTATAGATATTTTCGATGTCGACTGTACTCAGAGTAGCTCCAGCGGGTAGGGAGCAGGGACTCTATTCCCTGCGTAATGGAATGAAACGAATACGATCTAATGTGATTGGACCCTTACTGAGCAGTCGGAGGAAACAGCAAGGATATCCTATTTTTACACAGAAACATACTTTGTGGGACCTACCGACGTTGTAGCAATAACAACAGAATGGTGCCGACTCACTTGTTTACAAATATAAGTTCAGAGCATCTTTTTAATTTAATGTGATAAGGAGAAACGATAATTTCATCTTTTACTAATACACAGTTCAGAAGTCGTTAAAAACATGGCGACCAAAAATCTACTAATTACGTCAGACGTTATGCGCCTGACTTCTGCCTCGTCGTGTCAGGTCGCGCCCCATCGGACAATGAGAGTTAGTGTGTGTGAACTCACGCCTGCACTATAATATCTCCAGCACTGAATATTGTTCTCTACTGAGATTGGCCACCATGACCAAATTTTCGTCTGGAGAACTTTTATGTAAATAAATCAAATTATGACACAAGTCGTGGTGGCTTAGTGGTTAGAACACCAGCCTCTCAAGTATTAGTGTGCAGGTTCGATTCCAGATCAAGCAAGTACCAATGTAACTTTTCTTAGTTACTTTCTAAGTATATCTTGGAAACCAATGACTGATGACTTACCTTTAGGTGAAGGAAAACATCTTGAGTAAACCTGGTCTGAAATCGCCAACCCGCATTGAGCAAGCAAAATAAAAAAAAATCAAAATCGTTTATTTCAAATTAACCTACAGTTGGTGCTTTTGAATAGTCAATGTCGGTCAGTCCAAGAAAAGTGAAGCTAAATTGCACGTTCCAAAGCGTAGATCTATATGGAGAAGAACGTGCAAAAACTCCATGAACACTCTTTTAAAATCATAATTACATGTCTTCGTTACATATTTCTATTGCTTCTATCATGTGAGCACAATGTATAATTGTAAAAAAAAACGAAAGATAGAAAATTAATTAAGCCTACTGGCAGCTAAGAGATGACCAGTCTCCAGTGACGGCCCCCGTTCACGAGAATGACGCGCGCATCAGCCCCACTTAGCTCAACCATTTTGAAGGGAACCAAATGACCCAACAACACGCGCCACCATCAGCAAGACATGTGAGTGAGCATGACAAACTCTCAACTGTCATGCTCGTAATGTCAAACAAGTTATATATTAAAAAAAAAACAAACCATGTCCATGGTGCCTCACATTCAGAAACTTGAAATGTGCTTTTAGATTATACAATACTATATTTTTTTTGCAAAATCATGGTAGCAAAATCTTGTGCACAATTGAAATAAACAAATAAAAATAAAAAAGGAATATTTGGAAAACAACAAAAAGGGGGAATGGTATCTCTTCCAAACCTACAAAATTGTCTGTGGCTTTGGAGCAGGACTAGCATTTAGCCAAGCATTTTTATCAAAAATATAATCTTCCAGTTTATAATATGCTTGTTTACACAGCGTGCGTTTAATGCATGTTTTAAATTTAGACTCATTGAGTTGTTGAATCGCTAGCGGTATTTTATTATAAAATTTTACACAGTACCCCATAATAGAACTATTTACTTTAGCCAGTCTGAACCGAGGTTGATCTAAATTGTTTCTATTCCTAGTATTAAAGTTGTGCCTGTCACTTATCTTCTTAAAAAGATCAATATTTTTCCGAACATACATAATGTTTTCATAAATGTTGTTGTAAAACAAGGGACCGTAAGGATGTTTATTTCTTTGAATAGTTCCATATGAGAATCGCGTCTGCGGAGATTGTATATGGCTCTGATAGCTCTTTTCTGCAGAATAAAAATAGACTTTACGTCTGCAGCCCATCCCCAAAGCAAAATACCGTATGACATGATACTATGAAAGTAGCTAAAATAGACTAGTCTCGCAGTATCTACATCAGTAAATTGACGGATTTTTCTGACAGCCTATGCTGCTGAACTAAGACGTCCTGCTAGAGATGTTAAATGAGGACCCCATTGTAGCCTCGAGTCAAGCGTGATCCCCAGGAAAACCGTGTTCTCGACGAATTCGAGTTTCTCCTTGTTCAATACTATATCGGATTAAGTACTTGTAACATTTGGTAACGCAAATCTTATACACTTAGTCTTTTTTGCATTTAGTACTAAATTATTAGCAGTAAACCAGTTTTGGACTTGCTGTAAAGCATTGTTTACGTCCTCAAGGTTTGAGCAACGCCTATTGATTTTAAAAATTAACGAATTAGCATCATCAAACAATACAATATGTGGTTGTTTTTTTATTTTTTAATAATAGTTTTTTTTAAAAAAGCGTGGCGATTACGCTCAATCCTTCTCTGTATAAGAGGAGAACTGTGCCCAGCAGTAGGATGATAAAAAGGTTGATGACGATGATGATACAGTGAGTCCCGCTTAATGACAAACCACATCGAGGCAGACTTAGATGAAGATAGTGGGATGAGCTGGACTTTTTTGATAAAGGTTGGTGCCTGGCAGTTTTGGAGAGAGAGTAGTGGAAGGAAAGTAAGGAGGCCTTTGCCCAGCGAAAAGTATCGAAGTAGAAGTATTTGTGGAAAAGTAACGATTCATAAAAAAAAAACATGTAGGTATTTTATCTCTTCTTTAAACCACATTCCTTAATTAACCTTTTTTTTCATCTTTTTATGTGACGCAGTAACCCATTGCAATAAAACCCATGAAAGCAAAAAGATCGAATGAGGCTTTCGAGACATCGTGTTTGCGGTGACTACTTTGTATACCAAATGACCAAGGGACGCCATGATAAAGAATGAACTTGAATGAATGCACTATGTTCCCTTAGGGAACTCATCCGAAATCACAATGCCTAAGCCATAATCTGGACAGGCTTATGAAACCGAGCTGGGTTTAAGGATAACGCGTTTAACACAAAGCACATCCATAAAGGATATTAGAGACAGCATGAACTGGGCGGTCCACACTGCAGGAGATTGCATCAAGAGACTCGTTGTGTGTGCTCGCCTTCTTCAACAGCTAGGGATCGACGACGAGGAAGAATTACTATCTGTCACACCATCTGTCACAAAGCGTTCAGCGTTCGTACAAGAGCGTTCTCACAAAATAATGTTGTAAATTCTCGTAGTTCTTTAGAACGCAGAAAGTAAAGTACGTAATACATTCAAAATGTAAAGTTCATTATTTATTCAGTTTTACCTTTTTTATTATTCATAATAAAATTCATAACCTGCAATTTGAACACCCACCTCTCATACCTACATATTAGTTTACAGCTCCATACTGCAACTGCATCATAACGAATATATTTAACTGGTCACTTGATATGCGTGGCACGTTCCTCCCCCCACTACTTCTACCCCCCACGCTGCAATGTAGATCGCTCGCCACCAAATTACTTACATACAGTAAGAGAAAGATTCGTTTACAATGAAATCAGTTTGTTAACTTGGGTTATGACTATTAGTATATTTTATGCGAGAGGTTTCTAAATGGTTTATTACTCTGGAGTACGGCACCAAAGTAATAAACCACTTAGCATCTATTTACGTTACTTTTTACCAATTAGCACTTTATAATTTGGGTTAATAGTTGGTAATTTAACGGTTTTTATAGTTGTAATAACCTCTGTAGGTGTTTACAACTATGAAAACCGTTTTTCTCATTTTAATTTTCGTTTTTTAATTTGCTAAATTAGCAAATTAAAAAATCATTATTTCAGCTGAAATACGTCTACTGCTAGACATAGACCTGTTATAATACAGTGTGAAGAACTTGAATCCTGTTGAGAATCCTACATCCTGTTATCATTGATCCCGTATATGATCCTGAACCCAAAAGAATTTAAAAAAAAAATGTTTTTTTTTTTATAGTTATAAACTAGACGCTTCACTGCAATCCCGCCTGATGGTAAGCAGTGATGTAATCGTTGACGGCAAAGCGCGCTAGTTCACATAAAAGACTTCGCGATCAGGAAGGAAGATGGTAGACGGTTTCATACATTTTGACCGCATACGTGTTGCTACGCTACGAAACCGAGCCTTGGTAATCGACGAAAAATGTCTACATTCAAATAAAATTTGATTTATGTCTCAAATTGACATTATTTTATATTGAACAAACTTTAATTCAATGATAAATCTGCGCGGCCCTCTACTAAACCAATCACTGCAAATATAAATCTGCCCTAAGTGACATTTTAACGACACGCACGAAAAAGAAATTCATCGGTTGATTGTTTCGCTCCTTATGTTCTAAATTATGACGTTCCCTTCAAAGAGGGTTCGGTCAGCTATAAAATGTAACCCGAACAGGAAGTTAACCCTTACACACAATAGCTTGTGTAACCTTTAATCCGGTACGTGTTTGCGATCCGTTATGTTGGAGCAGAATTGAGGTTACCTTTGTGTAAATAACGCTATATTTATGTGTTTTGTTCCGGAACATAGACATCTGTGATTCTAAAGAGGGTCCGTGAAGATTTTTTAGTACCGATAACAATATCATAGAATTAATGCCTGGAATGTTTTGATGGTCATAAGAAGGGAAGGACATCTCTTAGAAAAGTAAAAACAATTGATTTTGACAGATTGTAGCAATTTTTGTTCTGGCTTCGTTTCCCTGGCGGAACAAAGTGCTATTAGGTTTTTCCATCTGGTAATTTTCAATAGCAGCAGCAGTGCTATCTTAGCATTATGTTGAACGGTGATCTTTTGACGTGGATGTGTCGCATGTTTTCCTCCAATTTGTACTATTTGCGAACCTTTGCCGACACCAACCATGAGTACAGGACATGTTATTTTATTTAAGGAAGTCGTTATACATTGTATGCATATAGTAGCTATACATTGTATGAAGTTAACAAAACCGCCACAAGATGATCCAATGATCAGGTAATAGTCTCCAGAATCGATTAAAGAACAGAAGACTTAAGGAAGTCTCTGTTCAAAGTTACCGTAAAACGGGAAGCAAGGAAAAAACGAGACGAGTTTTTAAATGTCATTTATTCTTTAAAATGTAATAGTTTGCTGCTAACAAAGACTCTTGACGTTTAATTAAAAAATATTAAATAGATTTTTCGTATTTTTTGGCAACAAACTATATTATTTCAACGTGAAAATCCATTTTAAAGTTTCGTTTGGTCTTGATTCCCTCCACACTCACCCCTGCATCTCTATTCACCCCACTTTACCGATATACGAATTTTGGCTGGGCGATGAAAATACTGAGCGATATTACGGGCTATAGGTCTGAACCACAACCGCCCTGATTTACGTTGCAGGTCGTACCAACACAGATAGTTGCATCAGCATTGCTCACAAAACAGTGAAGGAAAATCATCGCGAGGAAACCGGTTTTTATAAAACCGAAATTCGAAGACATGTGATATCGACGCATTACATATGCGCGTGGTCTTTCGAGCCGGATCACTGGATGGGCTCAGTGGGTGAAATGAAATAAGTGGACTGTATTAAAATAGTTGTAATAGTGTAATTTACAATGCCAACGTGAGCCGTCTCCTCGGCCAATCACGTCACGTGCATATGTGATGCGCCGACATGTGACATCTACCAACCCGCACTGGGTCCGCGTGGAGAATGACTGATGTGATTTTCTATCACAGAGGGATGTGTGTGTCCCAACTGTGGGGCATGTGTGTGGGGGTGGGGTGTGTGGGTGCGGGGCTGATGATGCTTCAGCTAATAATATGTGAGCGTAATTTATGAAACACTGTTGGATGCTGTGCAATGATCATTTAACATAGAAGGCCATTCATTTCGTCATTAATTCCCTTTGCACAGTCCGTTTATAATTACATCGCGGAATCGTGTTCTCGCGTTAATACGTTTATATTGACGCGTAAATTATTCGCATTCGATCGCAGCCAAACACATCCGATTATGTACGAGCTGGTACGATTATGTGCGACTGTGAGGATTTGTGTGCTGATAATTAGAGGCGACGCAATGAGTTGGTTCAGTTGATGAAGCGTGCGAGCTGAGCTTTTTCTGTTAATTCGTTAGAAGGTTGGAAACAAAATGCCATTCTGCTGTACCTCGCTTGTGCTTCATTAGAAGTTTACCTTCACATTACGAATAAACATCCAAATTATCCATACTAATATTATAAATGCGAAAGTATCTCTGTGTATCTGTTTGCCTATCTGTCTGTCCGGCTTTCACGCCAAAACTACTCAACCGATCGTAATGAAATTTGGTACACAGATAGTCTAGAGCCTGAGAAAGGACATAGGCTATAATATCCAGCTATGACCAATAGGAGCAGAGCAGTAGCAAAAAATGTTGCGAAAACGGGAGCTAACGCGGACGTACATATTGCTCCAATTATTTTAAAAGGCGCTTATTTTATATCAACTAAGCTGAAACCGAAGTCCACGCGGACGTAGTTGCGGGCAACAGCTAGTATTAAATATTTAAAAGATTATTAATTTTATAAATAACTAGCTTTCCACCCGCGGCTTCGCCCGCGTGGAGTTCGGTTATATCGCGCTTTTTAGATTTCCCTCGGGAACATCAAATTTTTCCGGGATAAAAGGTAGCCTATGTTCTTTCTCAGGGTTTAAAGATTGTCTGTGCCAAATTTCATCAAAATCGGTTAAGCGGTTTAAGCGGGAAAGCGTAACAGACAGACAGACAGACAGACAGACAGACAGACAGACAGACAGACAGACAGACAGAGTTACTTTCGCATTTATAATATTAGTATGGATTTAACTCTCAGCTAGCACCAAAAAAATATTTTTTTCCATGAATTTATTAATTTTTAAACTAATAAAAAAAAAAAACTAATTTATAATTCACATCTGGAGAATGCATGTTTTAAAACAACTGTCAAAAAACGGTATTATAATTTTTCGAGTTGTGACTTTGGGCAGTTTATTTGATGTTTCTCATCTTTTGAATTAAAATCAAAAAATTAATTCTGTAGCTAGAAAACGAAATGTTATAGCGGCTAAAAGTCCCCGCAGATTTAAAACTAGAGCACAATCGGTCGGAGTAGACAGTTGACTGTTGTTAAAGACGGTACGTTATTTTTTGCCTCTCAGTTTTAAAATAAAAAAAAAGTGGTAAACATTGGAGATTATGACAATAATATACTGTTAACTCGAAGACAGTAAAGTGACCTAGTGAATGGTGTGATTTCTTTTTTAAATAACATATGTAGACCGAAGTTATATTAGAATTAAGTTCTGGAAAAAAAAAATCATATTTAAAAAGTGTGTTTAACGAACTCTGTCCATGACCTACGACAACCCACGGCGCGCTCGATACCTCCCGCGGCAACCGCTACTGCCCCCGTCGTCGCCCGCGCATTACTCACAACCCAGAGCGTAGCCAGCACAAATTTCGACGCAACAACTAAAGTCTCGTTGGCAGAGCGGTGTACGTAGCAGCTTTGCTACACTGCACGCCGTGGTCATCGGATCAAACCCCGCATGTTGTAATGTTTTTTTGGTATATTTATCAATATTCAAATTGTTTTAGCGGATTAGTTCAAATAAAGTCCAATAACTGAGCGCTTATTATTAAGAGCTGCGGGTGACAGAAAATGGCGAATATGGAAATTGATAATATTACCTTCCGCAAACCATTAAGAGGGCGTATAAAGCTAGAAAAAAATCGGATTTCACCCGCGCGCTTCACACGCCCCGCACTCGTCCAACGCATCGAAAACGTTACCAGCGCCATGTTTTGATTTACGAGTACACAGTAAACGCAAAAAGGTCAGATAAAAATTGGCAAAGTGCGAGTCGGATTATCCGTCTGTACTTTGAACTAAACAACAAACAAAATATTTTTTTAAATTATAACGAAAAGGTATGTAATGTAATCATACTGTTAATTTTATTTTTTTGGTAAGACTTGGCTAAGCGCAACTCAAAGCATTCATTAAAATAGTATTTTTTGCTAGTCTTCTATAGTTATGATAAAAATTATAGATGACATTAAAAAATATTCAAGATGGAGGGTATAGATTTTAGAAAATATGTAATAGGGATGTATCCAAGGTATGAAAATCAAAAAAATATTTAGTCCCTCTTATAGATAATAAAGAAAATTAAGACCCTTATTTTTTATTTTGTCGATATTACCAAAAACTACTGAGATATAGCGTATTAAAGTTACGGAGTGGGGGCTAATTACGTGGTAAAAAATTTACCACGGCGTGATGACATGCGACATTTCAAATCAATATATCTTCCTCAGTATTAGAATGAAAGAAAAAATAAAAAATACGTGTTCAATATTTTATATAAATCTATCTGATGGACATTAAATTATTTTTAGGATACAAGATACAACCCAATGGCCGAAGTTTTTAGGGTGCTGATTACGAACATAACATACAATTTGAAATCCGAAATAGCGGATATAAATTTTTAATAAAATATGTCATGGTTTTATTCAAAAAGTCATGGCGTAAGAAGTCGCAGACAGCAGTTAGTGACAAATAAAGCGAAAGGGAAGTAATGGTATAATTAAACGTTTTACTATTTAGTTGTTATTTTGAACAATTAATTTTGACAGCCTCCGTGGCGTAGCGGTAGCGGACGCGGCCGCTGCGCAAGGTCGCGCGGGTTCGATCCCGCACAGTGCAAGTATTTGTATGCATGAATATGAATATTTGCACTGGTCTGGTCATGCCTCGGAAAGCACGTTAAGGCGTTAGTCCCGGTTGCCATACGAACATCTAGTGGCAGTCGTTACGGGTTGTTGGAGCCCTCAAAAGTCCAACAATTCGTCTAACTGCAATGCTTTGATGTCGCCTTCGGGTTGTGGAGGTCAGACGGCAGTTGCTTCACGGAAAATGTCGAAGTTTAGCCATATCAGCAGTTGGACTGGTAAAGTGGACCCCAGACTCCAAAGCTGAAAAAGGCTTCGGATGCGACTGGGATTAACGCTGGGATGATGATGATGATGACTATTTAGTTGTTATTAATTTGTTTCTGTTTTTTTTTTTGTTTTTACTATAAATCCTGTTATTTGCTTGATGGATGAGGTGAAGAATGTGTATGTACCTACTTCAAACATAAAAAAATCACTATGGAAATTTAGTAGTAGACTGTGGTGCATAAATAAAACGAAAAGTTAATAATCATTTATTTTTATACTTTAAAATATATTTTTTTTATAAATTAAGTATAAACCAGCGCTTGACCGCAATCCTGCCTGATGGTAAGCAGTGCTGCGATAGTTGATGGTAAAGCGCGCTAGTTACTTTCAATATTTATTACACGTTCGTTATTTTTTACTTTTTTATGATTTATTGTTATTTATTGATCTATATACACATACGTGTTCTTTTGCTGCTCTACCTTTATTTTGTGCACGACTACAGATACAACATTATTTGATTTTTACTTCTAAAAATAAAACTTCTACGAACTGTCTTCCGATTATAGCTGCTGCTCCAGATAGTGCCGCATAATTAATATTGTAAGACCGCTTAGACCAGCAACCATCAGCAATTACATCGATTACCGCTATGCCATCTTTTACCCTGCCTTCTTCCACTGCAGCCGCGGCTATGATAGTTTCGTTAGCCGTTTTCCCCATTCTTCAGAAATTTGATTATGATGTTTATTAAACATTCATTGCTGTACACAGTCCTTGAAATTGTTCCAAACCAATGCCAGCGTTTGTGATACCAGAAACTGCTGCTGTATTAATATCTAAGTTGAAGGTTTTGTGTTTATAATAAAAGTAGCTTTATATATATTACAAAAAAATTTCAATTTAGAATATAAATCAACTTTTGTTTCGCCAGTGATTTTAACGTTGGATAGGTAACGGCCAAATTAAGGAGCATGATTTGAAATAATTTTAAGTCTTTCAAAGAAATACACTTTGTTTATTACGAGTCGTTCACTAACGTCATATATATTTTCCGCTGTTTTTTCATTAGTTTTCTTTTTCTTCGTACCTAACTTTGCCCGATTATACACTCGTGGTTCAATATGTCTGAAATCAAACGAAAATTGTCATAATTATGTATGGATTAGGTTTTACAGTTTATCATTGTGTGTGACTTTTACTGTGGAATCAAATGTTTGTTATATCATAATGATACTAAAATCAGAAAAAACTAGGTATGAACTAAGCTTTCCACAGATCTAGATGTACTGGTGTTATGTATAATGTAACTATGACTGATGTAAGTCTTTACTTAGTTTGCTTGGGTAACATTCTTTTCCATAAGGTGCTTTTGAGAAATGGCATATTTACAGATAACTTACTAACTATATTTATAATATTTTACCAATAACAAAAAATATTAAAATAGCATAATTACGTACCATTTTGGTTCAAAAGTTCATCACAATTCGGATCAAGTTCGTTCAAATGCGTAAAGGTAGATCTGTTAAAAAATGAAATGAAAACAAACCTTATAAAGATCGTATTTTGAAGAACTAACATGTAAAACTGGTATGTATTCACCTTTTATATGATAACTACAGTTTCCGACTTATTATAAGCCCGTTTTGATAAGGAATAAGTGTAAAAATCTATTTTTATATTCCGCTAAGATTTTCGTAACAAGTAGCCAGATGATACATGCCTTGAACTTTATAACTTTTAAGATAAAGCACATTTTGCATTTTTACCTATGAAAGTGAGATTATTATAACTCGATAGTTTTTTAAATTGGGAATTTTAATGGAGATGTTTCAGAAATGTATGGAGCCTGGGTCAGCACATTGTACACTTAATGCTAGGTATAGTTACGCTATAGTTAACTGTTTTTAATGTTAATTTCCTATATTTTGGCTTAGTTTTTATACAGATTCAATTTAACTCGGTCAAGGAGTGCAACACTACTACTAATAAATATGGTGGTCAGCAATAAGCGAAATAAGATTTCGACAGTGACATTTGATTGACGTGTCGTGTATCTAAGGCTATCGTATTTATATTATCTACCATATGACTGCGAAAAAAACAAAATATGAATTCCGAACATACGGCCCATTAAATAAACACAATAAACTCAAATCAACACTCGACACGAACACAACGGGAAAATAGAACTGTCAAAGTCGCCTGCAATCAAACGTCATAAAAAAAGTGTCATGGCTACCTTAATATAGGGGTTATCTCACTAAAAACGTTTCAAATAATTAATTTCATATACTTGTAAGTATTTTTATTCAAATTAATTTAGCAGTATTTTTATGAGAATCTTCTACTTTTTTCCTTTTTATCTATATAGTGTACTATGGCTCCGTTTATGTCTATTCGTTCATATTTATACATCAAAAATAATTCGAATTCATACAAATACTTAGTATAAAATATATTTTTTTGTAGTTGAGCACATATAAACCAAACAAACCGCAAAGTAAACTCCCCTCAACAAGCGAATGGTCAGGGTATCGATTTATTTTGCATATACTATTTGGCCACCATTACTCCAGTGCGTATTAAAACCTACACATACATTATAAATTAAAATTAATAAACAAACCTTTGACAATTAGCCATGAGTTGACGTTTTAATTCCTTATTTTCTCTTTTAGAGCGGTTTTTTGATTTTTTTTGTTTGCCATAATTTCGTCAAAGTATTTTCACGGGTACGGAGCACAGAAGCACAGTCCTCTCGTCTCAACGGAGCGATCGCAACTGATCAATGAAACAAAACATGCTTGTAACGCATGTACCAGGCGAAACAGAACGAGAGTGTTCTGCGCGGAATAAGAACGTAGTAAGCGGCAAATCAGTTTTTTTATAATTACTCGTAAAATATACAATATTTTATGAAATCCCTAATACAGTCCCTCGGTAATATAATTTTACATTGTGCATTAAAATATTGACTCAATAATAGGCATAATTTTGAAAATAAATTGAATTTAGTTGAAAACTAGATGCAACTTTGTGATTTTTTTCTATCGAGAAAATATTATAATTTCATGTTTTCACTCAGACCAGTCTCTCTCAAATATAATGTAATATCTATATTTGAAAAACCAAATAATTTGTAGCTTATTATGGACTGTAAAAATCAAATCTAAAATCAACAATTTACCTTTATACCCCCTCTTAAGGGCAAAGTCGGTTGATAATATCCTAGATACCAACATAAGCAATAACAGCGCAATACTCGATAGTACAATGATGAGTTTGCCAAGTACTACAATGAATAATAGCGACGATGTTACTAGTTATAAAGAAACCATAAAAAAGTTAAGCATGGAATTAGAAGGCGCCCACTTAGAAATCGAAAATCTAAATAGCGAAAATTTTAAACTGAAAATGGATATAGGTCAATATCAAAGAATAATTGAAACTTATAAAAAGGTGAACCTATTAGATACTAAGACCTTTTCGCCGAGGTCAGCGCGCAATAGAAACAGGCTAAGAACAAGCTGTATTTCTACTCCGACCAAGCTAAGTCTTGCGCCTTCAATGACTCACCAATCAGACAATGCCGCAACAATACAGGCGTCAAGTGATGCTGGGGACATCTCTTTTAATACAGCCGGCTCAACAACTAGTTTTGACGCAATGCAGCCCGCTCAACCACAACTTTGTGAAAAGAGCAAGAAAGACGAATTTAAAAGGTTACATTCGATGGACCAACGAAAGTCCCACCACAACATCACGGAAGATATTGCCCATAGAGGTTTAATTGACATACAAAAAGAGAGTGACAAACATAATATTATAATCTTCGGTGACCAGCAGGCCCAGGGACTGAATAAGATTATGACTCGTACTAGATTATACAAATGGAACGACATCTATAAAATTACTTCTTTCATCAAGCCCCATGCAACAAGTGCTCAGATTCTAAATAGCTGCAACGACGGCCTCTTAAAGACATTGACCAGGGATGACATTATAGTCTTAGTGATAGGGTCCAATGATAAAAACCCTTACTCTTTTATGACGGAATTATGTAACACACTATATAAACTGCGTAATAATACTGTGTACATTACTAACGTTCAATATAACCCTTACCTGAACGAAACAACAATCAATTATAATCTTGAGCTAATTCTACAAAACTACAGAAATTGTAAATACATAAAAATACACAATTCTGAATTCCAACATAATACTTTCACGAAAAATTATCACCAGAATTATCTGGCACATTTATGTTTAAAATTGAACACTAGAATTGATTACAAAAAATACCAAGTGGAGATACTAAATCAATTTAAAAAGAAGCACGATATCCAAAACAAAATAAATACACATACGGCACCGCGAAAACATACACAAACCAAAATTACTGCCTTCTTTGACAAAATAAGGCAATACAAAAATACCAAGGAAACTGGGTTTTTTCTCGAACGAAAATAAGAGAACGGCTCTCACCTTAATTCATCAAAATATTGCTGGTGTACTTAAGAAACAAGAATTCATCGAGGTAGCCATCGCGAACTTACAAAAGGAACTTGGTTCCGTAGATATTATATGTTTAACAGACGTTCCTTAAAAGCGGTTGTGAATCTAACCTTAGGATTAATAATTATAAACTGGTATCCTTCTTTTCTCGAGCAAACCAACGCCGGGGAGGCTCATGTATCCTATTGAAAAACAACCTACAATTCAGAGAAATTAAAAATCTCACCCAGCCTATCCCCCTTCAATTCGAATGCTGTGCTATTGAAATTATTAAATTTAATCTTATAGTGGTATGTATATATAGAACACCTACGCGTGATACGTCGATATTCTTGAACAATCTGGAACAAGTAACCAATAAATTGTGTAGGAAAAAAAGCAAAAAAGTTATCATATGTGGCGACTGGAATATAGACATACTGAAAACAAACAAAACGTCTAATGATCTAATTTCCATTCTTAATAATAACAATCTTAAAAACCATATAAAATTACCTACAAGAAAAACCGCATGCTTGGACTTAATTGTAAGTAACATACATGACGGTAAACCTGGACTTCACTATCTAGTGCTTTCAGACCATGAAACTGCACAAACAATAACAGTTAACTTAGTTACTGATTATCAAGTTAAAGACATGCACAACTTCTGGTTTAAAAGTATACGAGAACTCAGTGCATGCTTCCCTATAGTGAAAGTCAAAAATACTTTAAAAACAATAAAAAATAGGGGTCTAACCAAAGGCATAAAAAGATGCTGCACAAAAAAACGGACATTGTACCTTAAATATAACATTCAGAAACATAATAAAAAACAAAATAAAAAAAAATATGACGACTACGCGCGAATACTGAAATGATGTATATATAATGCACAGCAGATTAATAGCATGCGCTACATTAATAAAGCCAAAAATACATGCAAGGCAGCATGGAACATGATTAAGACAGAGACAAATAATATGACATATAATTCTGAAATTGACATTATTAATATTAATGGTAAAATGTATGACAACCCAAACGAAATTTGTAATTTATTTAATGAATATTTTGTATCCCTAACCAATTTCACAAAAACTACTCATAAAAATATCCAGGACACTAAAATAACAATTCCTCAAAATCCAAATAGCATTTTTCTTACACCAGTGGATGAATCCGATGTTTACAAAATAATCCATAATTTAAGAAACACTAACTCGACTGGGTATGACGACTTAAGTACTAAAGTGCTAAAAAGATGTGCGAAGAGTCTAATATCACCTCTAGCTTTCATTTATAAACCTTTCCCTAACAGAAGGAGTATTCCCAAATTGTTTAAAAACATCGGTTGTAAAACCTATATATAAGAAAGGTGACAAAACGAACATGAACAATTACCGCCCAATAACTCTAACCCCCATTTTATCGAAAATACTTGAAAAAGTTATGTGTATTAAAGTGGAGAACTTTTTGACAAAATATGAGATTCTCAAAAAAGAACAATTCGGTTTTAGGAGGGGTAGCTCCACGGCTTTAGCATGTTTCTCGCTATTGAAACATATAACCGAAGGCCTAAATCAAAAATCAAAAATAAGCTGTGTATTTCTAGACATGACAAAAGCTTTTGACTATGTCTGTCATAGAACACTACTCACGAAACTTGCACATTATGGAATCCGAGGGAAAGCCAACGACTGGTTCAAAAGCTATCTTGCTGAAAGAGTACAATACGTGGAAATAACCAAAACCTGTAAACAGGAGCAAAAAATGTTTCGGTCGGGATACAAACAAAATAATTATGGCACACCACAGGGAGGGATTTTATCCCCGCTTCTCTTTCTGATATACATTAACGACCTGCCCGAAGCAGTAGGCAAAGATTGCATATTATTCGCCGATGACACTACTTTAATAATCAAGAGTGAAAATAATACAAACTTGGAAAAGGATACCGTCCTAGCGCTGAACAATGCAGTAAATTATCTAATAAAAAATAACTTAAAAATTAATATGACTAAAACAAATATAATACAATTTCAAACATACAAATCGAATACAATAAATAATCTAGACATCCAATACAAAGACTCTTACTTAACTACTGTGGATAATTGTGTATTTTTGGGTATAACAGTTGACAAAAATTGCAACTGGAAACCACATATTGACAAAGTTGTTGTAAAAATTGATCGTTTTGTCTATGTGCTAAAAAGGATTCGACAAATGGCTATGTATCGTCCGTACTTCGATACGGTCTAATAATTTAAGGGAAATCAGTGGAGGTTGATAGAGCATTTAAATCCCAAAAAAAATGCATCCGAGCAATCTGTGGAGCTCATTTTTTAGACAGCTGTAAGCCATTGTTTCAAAGATTAAACATCCTGCCTTTACCATGTCTATACATTTTTGAAACATGCACTTTTGTAAAAAGAAATTACAATTTATTTGAAACTCTGGAAGACAGGCCAAATAGCCGAACACGACATAAAAACAAACTTCGTTTACCACAAATAAAATTAAAATTATTTAAGAAAAATGTATATTGTATGTGCATAATCATTTATAATAAATTACCAAATAGTTTACAAGAATTACCTTTGACATTATTTAAGAAAATGCTATTTAATTTTTTGTTGTCAAAAAATTATTATAGGATTAAGGACTATTTAGAAGACAAATTGATGGAATTTAGATAACGTAATTTTACTAATAAATTTGCACGCCATATATGGCAGGATACGCTGGAAAAAATGCATTGTAACACCCTTTGTACCGTATTTTAGCAAATAAACATTTTTGATTTGATTTGAATCAGGTCAAAGGCTTCAATCTAAGCGGGGCGCAGATCAGAATCTGATCCTTTTGGCTCCAGTGATAGTTCGTTTCATCAGCGATCGAAGTTCGACCTAAATAAATGAACTTTCTGCTGAAGTACAGTCACGAGCACCAATGTGTCAACACTGGGCAACTTTCAATTTCGATTTTTGTTGTTAAATAATAATTAATACAAAGTTGAAATGCGGATTAAATTATTATTGCATTTCATAAACTTATACGATAGAAAATGCTATGTTCCTTATGATTTAAACCCATACTCACATAAAGCCATACTTTAGCTCGTGACTGTACGAAATGCTGAAAATGTTCGATTTTGATGGAAACTCGTAAAACTGCCGGAAGACTATCAAGTTTCAAAAGATATTCAACGATTTATATAATACTTTATTGCCGAGAGCCATTACTTATGTGGCTCATTGATTCTTCTCACAGGAAGAAAATTTCTATATTATAAAAATCTCTATTAAGGATAAGCAACGTCCGTATGGGTTAGTAAACAAAAGATATAATATTAGTAAATTTATTCCATTTGGAAACAAGATTCTTGTCCGAAATACACCTTCGGACAACATCACATAATACAGGAGACTCGTACCTCCCCGACATGGTCTTCAGGATCGAATTAAATACACCGTCGAACAACATCACATAATACAGGAGACTCGTACCTCCCCGACATGGTCTTCAGGATCGAATTAAATACACCTTCGAACAACATCACATAATACAGGAGACTCGTACCTCCCCGACATGGTCTTCAGGATCGAATTAAATACACCGTCAAACAACATCACATAATACAGGAGACTCGTACCTCCCCGACATGGTCTTCAGGATCGAATTAAATACACCTTCGAACAACATCACATAATACAGGAGACTCCTACCTCCCCGACATGGTCTTCAGGATCGAATTAAATACACCTTCGAACAACATCACATAATACAGGAGACTCGTACCTCCCCGACATGGTCTTCAGGATCGAATTAAATACACCTTCGAACAACATCACATAATACAGGAGACTCCTACCTCCCCGACATGGTCTTCAGGATCGAATTAAATACACCTTCGAACAACATCACATAATACAGGAGACTCGTACCTCCCCGACATGGTCTTTTTTTTTTTTTTTTTTTTTTTTTTTTTTTTTTTTTTTTTTTTTTTTTTTTTTTTTTTTTTTTTGGGATGGGAATCATCAAATGACTTCTCCCGCCCGGAAGGGCGTGTCAGACTTTTACTGACTAAAACCCACCCGTGTTTCTTTACTTGCCTGTGCAACGGCCAGGGCCACGGTTTCTTTTTTAACCAACCCGCAACCCTGACCCAGGAGACAACGGTCTTCGTGGACCCCGTCACGATGTGCTGACATCTCTTTGAGGCGCGCGTGAAACACGACGCGCCGTCGACTCGGGCCTGGTCCTTACCGAGCGGCGAGCTGCCCACTGCTCACCGCCCGCAGGCCCGCGCCTACGGTGGCTGGGAGTTTGGTGTCATCTCCCGACCAGGGCGTCTCCTGCGGTGGCTAGTGGCGTGAGGGCGCTGGGATTCCCGTTACCTCACGCGCTCCGCCTCCTCCTTTGCCAGCATTACTGCTTCGCAGAAGAAGGTGACGGCCTGCCATGCACTTTCGCTCCGGACCATGGCCTGGACCAGGGTCGGACGCGAGAGATCACCGCCGATCGCCGCTACGAGGACACGGCGGTGCTCTACCCAAGCCGGGCAGACCTCCACCGTATGCTCCACCGTGTCCTCAGGGTGATCCACACAATGGTGACACCCTGGCGTTTCCTCCCGCCTTATACGGAACAGGAACCTCCCGAAACAACTGTGTCCGGTGAGGACCTGCGCCAGGCGGAAGGTGAGGGCGCCGTGGCGCCTCTCTAGCCACTCCTCAAAGCGGGGACTTACCGCCGCTATTGTGGCGTGCCCAGCACTGGGTTGCGACAATCGCATTCTCCATATCGCCATGAGATCCCGCCGGAGCTCTGTCCGCCGTACCGCGATTTCTCGCGGCAGCGGAGTTATACCCCGGCGTTTTGCCTCCCCTCGCCACTCCCATATGTGGGCGAGGACTTTGGCCTCCAGATCCCATGGCGGTAATCCGGCAAGGAGGCTCGCCGCCTCAGCGGAGACCGTGCGGTATCCCCGGATCAGCCGAATGGCCATGACCCTCTGGGACGCGGTCAGGCATCGGGCTGGTCGCTTCCTTAACGACCGCGCCCACACCGGTGCCCCATAAAGGGCCATGGACCGCACGGCCCCCGCGTAGAGCCTCCGGCAGGAGGCGTTTGGTCCCCCTAGATTGGGAAGGAGCCGCCTTAGGGCAGCCCCGGCCCGTTCCAGCCTGGGAGCCAAACGTCGGAAGTGCTCCTCGAAGTTCCACCGGCTGTCGAGGACAAGTCCCAGGTACTTCATCGTCGACCCGACGCCGATGTGAACCCCTCCTACCGTTATGTGGGAACCCGACGGTGGCGCATTCCGAGGACCATGAGAGCACATGGCCTCGGACTTCTGCAGGGCCACCTCGAGTCCCAATTGCCGGATCCTGTTGACGATTGTCGCAACCCCGA
Organism: Sesamia nonagrioides; assembly: GCA_017933935.1. NCBI lineage: Eukaryota > Metazoa > Arthropoda > Insecta > Lepidoptera > Noctuidae > Sesamia > Sesamia nonagrioides. The sequence goes on along the minus strand of JADWQK010000742.1, from coordinate 676,099 downwards.
GGGTCGCTGCGTCAGCCGCCGCCTGGTGCGACCTCCCTTCTGCCAGGACTAGCGTGTCGTCAGCGTAACATACTACACTGACGCCGATAGGGAGGTCAGCGCGCAGCACCCAGTCGTACCCGATGTTCCACAGATGCGGTCCCAAGACCGATCCCTGTGGAACACCGCACGACATCTCTCGCCGATTCCACACCCCTTGGTGACCGGGGTAAATTATGGCCCTGTCCGTCAGATAGGCCTCGACGACTCGACAGAGATAGGTCGGCATCCGGTGATACCGGAATGCCTCCCTGATGCAACCCCAGGGAAGGGTGTTGAAGGCGTTGGCGATGTCTAGAGACACCGCCAAGACAACCCCACCCCGGGCCACAGCATCCCCTGTCGTGAGGGCTCGCACGCGCATGATCGCGTCCACTGTTGAGCGCCCCCTGCGGAAGCCAAACTGGCTCTCCGCCAAATCCGGGCCCGCTCGCCTAAGTTGCCCGACGAGGCGGTCTACAATGACTCTTTCGAAGAGCTTGCCCACCTCGTCAAGCAGCACAATGGGCCGGTAAGCGGACGGAGAATCCGCAGGGCGCCCTGGCTTCTTTATGAGGACCAGTTTCCCCGTCTTCCAGCGAAGTGGGAACTGGCCCCTCTCCAAACATGCGCTTAGTAGCCCCCGTAGTCGAGGCCCGAGAGCCCCTAAGGCCAGGACCCAGGCCTTTCCAGGTAAGCCGTCGGGTCCTGGGGCGGTATTTTTGGCATTCAGCCTACGTACCGCCGCTCTTAACTCTACCTCGGTCACTTCTGGAGCGTCATCGTCGTCGTTGGTGTGGTCCGCATCAGGCATCGCAGGAGTCGGAGCCATGGGAGGAGGGGTATGTTCCCCTCGTGAGGGAAACAGAGCGCTCACCACGTCCTCCACGAGCTGAGGCCGGAGACTCTGCGTCAGCGGGGGAGCCCATGGGCGGAGTTTATTCCGCACCATTTTGTAGGGGCATCCCCACGGGTCTCTGTTCAGAGTCCCCAGCAACTCCTCACGGGCCAGCCCTTTGGCCCGCTGGATCTCCGCTCGGAGGGCGGTCTTCGCCACTCTGTATCGTAAAGCTCCGCCTGTATGGCCTCCGTATTCGGTGGACGAATACGCAGCCTGCGATGTCTGGTGTACCGATGTCGCGCAGCCACGCACGCCTTGCGCAAAGACGTAAGCTCCGGCGACCACCAGTACACCTGACGGCGAGCGCGTCCGGGCTTGACTCGGGGCATTGCCACGTCGCATATCTCGGACATGGCCTCCCGGAACCACTCCGCCTCGTTGTGTCAGCAGGCCTGTCTGGTGGTGACACCCAGGCCTGCACGATCGAAGCTTCCAGGAGGAGCTCCCGGTCAAGCTGCTTCAGCGCCCACCGCGGACCACTCGGGGCCGGTCGGACCGGCGCGCTAGAGGTCTGGGCGGAGACGTCAAACGGGATATACCGGTGGTCTGAGTAGGTCTCCACCCCCTCCATGACCCGCCAGTCAAGGACATGTGGCGACAGAGCGGGGCTGGCGAACGATATGTCCACCACTGATTCACCCCGCATCCGCACACAGGTTGGGACCGAACCCCGGTTTAGGACGACCAGGCCTGTCTCCAGAGCCCAGTCCTCCACCATCCTGCCCCGTGTGTCTGTAAGTCGGGAACCCCAAGCCAGATTTTTGGCATTGAAGTCCCTGAGGACGAGCACGGGGAGGGATCGACACCCTACGACGACGACTCTTAACTCCGCAAGGGAGTTGTGGAATTCGGCAAGAGTTCGGCTCGGGGAGAAGTATACCCCCACCACGACTATCTCCCCGAACCGTGCTGCTACGCAACCCCGTCCTCTCTTGATGGCCTCGAGCGACGGGGTACCGGCGGCGGCCGACGAAATTAGGGCCACTGAGCCGTTGAGGTCCTCCACCCAGTCTTCCCTGGGTGGGACAAAGTACGGCTCAGCGACCACGGCGATGTTAATCAACCACTGCGCCATGCTCTGGAGCAAAGGTCCTGAGCGGAGACGCAGTGGTTGATGTTCGCCTGGAGGAGGCGTAATGGGGGCATTTATTGGCACTCCATAACAGCCTCCTCCCGAGGCCCTTGTAAGGGCTCAGCCGCGGTGACAGCGGCGGCGACGACAGCAACGGCGTTGCTGGAAGCGGCAGCGGCAGAGGCCGTGGTTGCGGCGACGACGGCGGTAGTGGCGGAGGGCCTAACCCGGCCCTTGGCTTTGCTTCTGGTGGGTGGGGCGCAGGCTCTACTCCCAGCCCGGTGCTCGGCCGGCTTACCAGCTGCCGCACAAACTGAGCAGTGCGGAGGGGCTTCACACGAGCCGGCCTTGTGACCGGGCTGACCGCAGCGGAAGCAGAGACCGCTGCGGTCCACCTCCGAGGTGCATTTTACTCCCACGTGGTGGCCCACATGGCAGCGGTAGCACCGCAGAGGTCTGGGTTCCAGCAGTTTCACCTGCGCTGAAACCCAGCCCACCAGAAGTCTTCGGCCCTCTCCGACAATTTTCTCGGCCGCCGACACGTGGCAGCTCACCGTAGCAGTTTGTAACCCCGTGCGGTCAGGGCGGAGGGTGCCCACTCTAATCTGTTCGGCAGAACATCCCCCAGCCCCGACAATGGCGGCCACCAGTCTCTCCTTTGTCGCCGTATCGTCCAGACCCAAGATGCGCAAGTCAGCGCACTTAGTGGGTCTGGAAACTTTGGCCTCGACCTCATCTAAGGACGCCCTTAGCTTTTCAGCCAGAGCGTCTGCAGTCGGGCCACTAGCCTCACCACGAACCTCAATCAAGCGGGCCCCGGTCGCGGTGATCCTCATCTTAATGCCCGAGGTGACTCCGATCTCCTGGAGGTTCACCGCTTCCATCGCCTTATTGAGCACGTCGCGGTAGGACGTGCCCTTCTTTTCCGCTTCCGGCTGTAGTGTTATCACTACAGCTGCGGATTTCGGGGCACGAATCCTAGCCGCGGCGCTGCGCTCCTTCCGCCGCAGCCGCTTTCTAGCCGCTCTTGCAGCCTTAGCCGCCTTTTCCTTCTCCCCTGCTACCTGCCAGGCGGCATCGGCTGCAGGGGTTGTAGGAGGTGGAGGAGGCTGCCTTTTTGCTGCAGGGACTGTGGCCTTCGCAGCTTGAGCCTGTGAAGGTGAACTCTTGGCCTTCTTCCCTGCAGCTGTGGCATTAGTGGCTGCGGCAGCAGCGTAGGTTACTGCCTTCCGCTGGCCTGAGGCTGGCCGGCTAGCCGCAAGCGGGGGGCGCAGAACAACGGCCTCCAGAGCCGAAAACCTACTCCGGAAGGCGGCCAGCTCCTTTAGCACCAGGGTCAGGCCTGGATCCTCGGCCGGCGTGTGCCCACTCCGCCCTTGTGGCGGCCCCTCCTGTGGCACCTCCCGGCGGCTGCCAGCTCGCAGCACGGCCAGGTCCGCCCGGAGCTCCTCGTTCTCCTTTCGGAGGAGCTCCATGGTGGCTGTCAAGTGGGCGATCTCCGCCCGCAATTCTGCCACTCCATCCGCCGGGGGTCCCACATGGATGGCCTTCGCTGCCGCAATGATGGAAGCCGTGGCTGCTGATATGGCTTTGTCTTTGGTGGACTGCAGCCTCTTCAAAGCCACACCCTTGACCGCGGCAGCCACGACTTCTTCAAACTTTGCAGCTGGCTCCGAGTTGGGGCCAACGGCTTCCGGCTGTCCTTCCGATAGCTCAGAGCCCTCTCGTACCAGCTCGACTGAGCTGGTTCGGCTCGGCTTTTCCTGGGCCTCGCGCCGACTAATTTTTTTGCGGGTCTTGCCCGTCCCGCAATCCGAGGATGATCCTTGGCTATCCTTCGGTTTGGGGCGCTTCTTCAGGAAGGATTTCTTCCCGGAAGCCCCCTCCTCTACGCGCTCCGGGCTCTTAAACGAGCCCGTCACGCCACATGCAGCGTCAGACTCCGACGCCACATCACTCTCCTCCTCCGTTCGTTGTTTGTTGTTTTTATTTTTTCTTTCCATATCTAAACCCACGAGTATTAGCGATTTGAAGTCCACACCGGGCAGAGCGTCGTACACCGGGTAAGCCTATATACTGTAGGGGGCGGCAGGTACCTACAGTGGGGAGCTCTAACGACTGGACATCCTCCAGCCATTCATCCTCTCGCCGAGCCCCCAAAACTTAGGATTAGATTGCAATTTTCGACGGATTACTAGTCCGTCAGGTCTGCAATAACCTTGAGACGGGATATGCCGCCCGTGGTTCGGCCGTTTTATAGAGGTGTCCCCTCGTGGCCCGGACAAACGCCCCGACAGCCCCCGGTCCCCGAAGGGATTACGGTATACCCCAGCATGCATCCACTTCGACTCTGCTTAACAGAGTGGAAGCGGATGCATGCGAACCCCTAATAGCCATGTTCCCATCAACGACCATCAAAGATGATCGGTGATTGAAACCTGGCCCTTCCCCGTGTGAAGTATTAGCCGCCGGACCCAAGAGTCCACCAGAACTCGGTGGGCAGTTGGGGCCGGCGTTGCCCAGGGTGCGCCACGTGGAGGCTCTTCGACTAGCACCCCTCCCCGACATGGTCTTCAGGATCGAATTAAAATTTTAGGTACTTCAATTTGCTATCTAACTCACACTCTGATCGACTCTCCAAAAATCTCACCGTCAAAAGCTAGGTGTAAATTGCGAGTGAGTGAGCTGTCACTAATGTCAATCCGTAGTGTTAGTTGAAATGACAGCTCCTTCACATACACTCTTCACGAAGATATTTTTACAGTATGGCACTGCTGTAGCTCTAAGGAAAAAAGTTGAACTCCGATGAGTTTGAAAACTCGTTGGCACTCAAATATCTCGACATATTTTCCAAAAATGTGAACAAATATGGGCTTTTGGAAAAAATACTTTAAATTCTCCACAATAAAGTTCAGTTTATGCAACTTCAAATATTTCTATGATTCCTTACACAATACTACTCACCATTGTGAAATGAACTTAATGAAATCAAGTTGATATTTTTTTTAAATTAAGAATACTTAATTGCGTACCATGAGGTTTCTGTATATCATGTATTGAACCTATGGCAGCCGGTTTGTCACTCAGAACAGTACAGTGGTTATTCACAAAATTCAAATTTTCTCATGGATTTTCTACTTTTCCTAAATTTCACCCTTCATATTATTTTAGCCTTGTCTACAACAGCACAGCCTCCAGTACAACCCTAAAACAAGAGCGTATCTAATCAAACACACTCGGTTCAGAAGTACACTCCGCGGGTTAGAGTTGACTAGTGAGGACCTCTCGATACCAGCGCTGGCGGCCGAAAGAAGTGCCACTACAAAATTAACGGAAATGTGGAAATTCGGTACAGATTATCATAATACCCTGCACTGAATTACTACGTTTCCGATATATCCTATCACATTTTTATTTATACACATGACTATATCATGTAAGAAGGAAAAAATAGTATGTATTTACGCGACTATCATCGCACTTCAGAAAGCAGTAGAGTTTCAGTGTAAACTGTCGTAGTGGATTCGAAACCAGGCAGGAACATATTTTGTATTTTATCACCACTGCCCTCAATACATTTTAATAACATGTTATTCCAGTAACATCGTATTATTTATTATTGAAAAACCTTTCACACGTCCCACTGGTGGGCAGAGGCCTCCCCATTCTCTTTCAGCTTCTCTCTGTTTGGTAACAACGTAATTGTATTATTTTCAATAACACTATGTGATACACAAAAAAACACCTAGGTACTTGATATTAGGTTTTAACTTTAATTTATTTACCTAACATCTGAATCCTGTAAGCATACTACATAGACACAGTCAAAGCCACACGGTCATGAGCCCGTCGGAGTGGTGCGCGGCGCTGGAGCGCGTGGAGCCATGTATTTCCAGGCGCACCACGTGTGCCATTGTCTGTCGCACTGAATTACATTAACCTATTCACGATATATTCTATCGGACAGCACACTCACACTGCTACCCACTGAGATAATTCGACCAACGACTTGCATTCATAATGTGCAGAAGTTCTAATGGAAACCGAAAATTGGTTCATGCATAGTGGTGCATCATGCACCCTATAACAGTACAGTCTGACGACATGTTTAACTCATTGGTTGAGCAATCGACTGCTGCGCTGAGTTTCGCGGGTTCGATTCTCACACGGCACAAATATTTGCAAGGCCTACAGGGAGTTGTTCCGGGTCTGGATGTTTGTGTATATGAGCTTATATGTTTGTGGACGCACCCACGATACAGAAAACATTCCTAGTGTGAGGCAACGTTTTTTTTTAAAGGAAAGTTGATAAAAGAAAAGAATGTCTAGAAAAACAATTGAAAAGAAGGGATGATGTGGAAATATTAGTTTATTGGTGCCAGGTAAGGTACCTACACAATATACACACAATAACAAAAAAACTTAGTTATAACAGTATTGTAATTATTATTCCCTGCTAAATAATAATTAGGGTTGATTTATTAATTGTTTAAAAATTGCTGAAAATTGTTTGCGATTACATTACACCAATATTGCAACCGTGAATATTTTTAGCAGCATGACGTCACTATCAACATAATCTATATGTCGTTGCTTAATTTTAGATCATTTCAATTCCATCATTTTAATTTTGTTCCAGATTTATTTATCGTTATCATACATCATCATCATCATCATCTCAGCGTTAATCCCAGTCGCATCCGTAGCTTTTCAGCTTTGGAATCTAGGGTCCGCTTTACCAGTCTATCTATTTACAAAAAAATAAAAAATATTTTTAGAAAGAGTAATAGGTTCTTTATATTTTTGAAATGTTTACCTATAATAATAATAATTTACTCTAGTAAAATAATTAAAAAGTATAAAGTGTGTCACCCATTACCGTCACCCATACCAGACTACCTCTCGGCACCTATAAACTTTGACGATTTAAAGTAACTTTTAAGAGCTTACTTGAAACAAAAGATTTGAGATTGACTTTAAAATGCACATCGTATGTAGTAAACCTTCTGTCCCTCTGCACGTCCTGTGTCGGCATGCTGTCACACTCATACAAGGGACCTTTGCTTGCGTCATTGTGAATTAATATTTAGAGCATTTAAACTAAATATGTTGCATACTGGTCTACTGCTGAGAGCATTAAGTGTGAACTATCTCTTCGTGTGAACAAATATTTAGATATATTCAGCTTTTTAGTAATTGTGAGACCTTTGTCGAAGGAAAATCTGTTTAGAATGGGTTTTTTATTTGTCACGACAAGAATAATCTGCAGAAGTAAGCAACAAATAATACACGTCGTTATATTTACATAGATTTTGTAGTGCGCCTCGCTCGAGTGCGCGCGGCAGTGAGCGCGTGTTGGATACGCTCAATACATTTACTCACACAAGCGGACCAATAAAATCTGAAAAAAAAAAAATAATAAATAATATAATAATAATATATAGTAATATATAAAGCTAAAGAGTTTGTTTGTTTGTTTGAACACGCTAATCTCAGGAACTACTGGCCCGATTTAAAAAATTCTTTTTGCGTTAGCACATTAAACCAAGAAGGCTTTAGGCTATATAACATCACGCTGCGACCATTAGGAGCGGAGCATAACTAACTCCACGCGAACGAAGTCGCTAACGGTCGCTAGTTTATTATAAAGTCTCAGTAGTCATACGATATTTAATATTTTCGAGTATTTTTTATCCATACATTATAAAAACACTGTCATAATGATCTCAACTCAATGGGCTTGAAATATATCAGAATTCAAATTGACAGTAGTGTAATTAGGCTAACTAATATTTGATTATAGCAAGTTTAATCATGAAAGTATTCTGATGTCTAAAACCACTTGCCTTACTTTCATTATCTCTAAATCTTCCAAACATATTTCAACTGAGATGCGTCAAGTAATCATGTCCAATTTTTCATGTTCAACATGGAAGAACATAAAAATATCCAAGTTCGTCAAAATTAATGGCGGCTATAACGAAACTCACTAAACTTTCCCACTTCACACAGCACGGATAATTAGTTAAGTTTCTTCCACAAAGGTAAACAAAAACCTTTACCCTCGTGCACAGATATTAACAAACACGCGGGATGCAAATACAACAGTCAATCAGGGAACGATGGAAAATAATCATTAACTCCCAGGTTAACTGATTATTTTATCAGGTGAGTAGATTCAGTCAACTACTAATAGTTAACGAATCAATAACAATTAAATGAAACCGGAGTAATAATTACGAAAATGTCAAATTAAAATATTTAACTTTGAAACAACATAGGCGCCAAGGCCTGCTATGTAAAGGACAGATGGTACTTACCAGAATTATATAAGGTTTGTCTGTTAAGTTTGCTTTGATACTGAAGGGACAGAAAAAAAGTAAATTTTCTACCATAAAGTATTTATTTAATATTTTTTTAAATGATATTATAAGTACCTATTACTAGCGTCGTGTTCCCTGAACAGAACAATTTTTTACAAAGCGTAATAAGTTCTTTAGATCCCATGTCTACCTTTTAGAACATCCGGACCACTGTACGACGGTCTCCTCTCGAAGAAAGAGAGCTGTGTCCAAGCACTGGGAACATTGAAGTCTGGTAATACTTGTCAATATGACTTTTCGATATTTGGACACTCACTGTCTGCACGACAGGTAGTATACCTACATATATAATTAGCCCACAGTGTTTCCGCTGGGTGGACAGGGCTGTAATCTGTAATACACCAAGTTGGCTCAGTGTGGGTTGGCAGATGTCAGATATCTTATAATGTTTCGTTCTACGCGATGCTGATTTCCTCATGAGGTTGTAATTACCCGACTACGGCAAAGCAAAAGGAGGGTTATGATTTTGACAGGCTATGTATGTATGTATGTATGTATGTATGTTCATCTGTTCCCTCGTAACTTCTAAACTACTTATTCGAATTCGATAAATGATATATCATTAGAAGCGTCTTAATTGTCTGCTGGTTATAGGCTATATGGAGTTTCACAAAATCTAACGTGGCGCCCTCTAGCGGACAAAATATACAGAGTAAAAAATAAAGTTAAGATAAATATGCCGTGTTTGGTATCATTTGAAAGGGCTTAACTTGTACATTTTAAATATATATATATTACTAGCATTTGCTTGTGACTTTACCTGTATTCATGGGCTGATTGCATATAATTCACATCTTTTCGTTCATAGATAGCTTCTTTACTACTTATCAGAATAAGACTACTGCAGAACCATTAGAAGGGCCTTGATATTCTGTTGGTTATGAGCTATAAAGCTTGTCACCAAATTTAGTATTACGCCCTCTAGCGGACAAAAAGTTCTATGTTAATACAAAATTAAAATAAATATACCGTTGTAGGTATCGTCCACAAATAAAAATCGAAATGTTCTTAGTAACAGTTATAATTTTAAGTTAAGAGTTCACAATCAAGACAGAAGGGTAGAAAGTACAGTAACACTACAGATCACAGTTAGGATAGTAGAAGAATAGAATAGCACACTGAATAGCATTAGGCGGAAGAATTTTAAAGCGTGAAATGAGAATTTAGAAGTATTATTATGATCGCGGCAGAGCAAATTAAAAGAAGCGAGTAAGCAAGCGAGCGCGTGAGTGCCTTGCGCAGCGGCGAACAATGGACTGGTGTGTAGGCGCGCTGCGAAACCGAACGGACCCGAGCCGCGGCGATGATGCCCGAAGATGCGCGATGGTGTAGCGGCTGAGTCGCTACAGTAGCCCCCCGGCGAGACCGTGACTACGGTCGATAGAAGTCCGGGAAGTGAACTCTCCTGCCGCTACGAGTGTGAACTGCCGGCTTGTCCACTGGTGGAGTTGACGTCTTACTCGGTGGTGAGGTGGTCGGAGCTGAGGCTGTGTTGTCAGTGAGCCTGTCTTGTGTGACGTATGCTGGTTTCAGGCGATCCAAAGATATGTTGATGCCTTTACCTCGTACCTCAACTTTAAAGAACTTAGCCTTTCTGTCCAGTACTTTGCAGGGACCCGCGTATGGTGGCTCCAACGATTTCCTCACGTGGTCTTGCCTAACTAAAACGTGAGAACAGTGTTGCAGGTCTTTAGGGATGTAAAAAGTATCCTTCCTATGCCATGCAGTCGGTTTCGGGGATAAGCTTGCCATGTGTCTTGCGAGTCGAGTAGCGAAGCTCGTGATGTCTTCAACATCGTAGTCGTGTGATGGTGACAGGAACTGGCTTGGTAAGCGCAGGGGCTCGCCGTAAACTAATTCAGCTGAAGATGCTTGGATGTCATCTTTCCAGGAGCTGCGTATTCCCATCAGAACTATAGGCAAGATTTCCGTCCATTGTGTGTTATTGTGACACATGATACCAGCTTTAAGCTGGCGATGAAACCTCTCCACCAAGCCGTTCGATGCAGGATGGTACGCTGTGGTGCGAAAGTGGCGTGCGCCGAGCAGGGATGCTAGGGCCTTAAACAGGCCGGACTCGAACTGACGGCCTTGATCTGTGGTGATCTGCGATGGGCAACCGAACCTCGATATCCACCCGGATACCAAGGCGGCCGCGCAGGTATCGGCCGTGATGTCCTTGAGCGGAATAGCCTCAGGCCATCGTGTGAACCGGTCAACGATGGTGAGGCAATACCTGTAATCTGAAGATGTTATTAGTGGCCCTACAATGTCGAGATGGATATGGGAAAATCTGGACGAAATCAAGGGAAATTGGGAAAGAGGAGTAGATGTGTGACGGGTAATTTTACAGCGTTGGCAATGAAGACAACATCTGCACCACTCTCTACAGTCTTTGCGGATCCCTGGCCACACAAATCGCTGCGTGACTAGTCGCACGGTAGCTGTACGCCCAGGGTGACTCAGGCTATGAAGAGAATCAAAGACTTGCTTCCGAAATTCAGGGGTAACATAGGGTCTCGGTGGTTGAGTGGATACGTCACAATAGAGTTTAGTGTCTGAGCCCACCTGAGTAATCATCTGCAGTTTCAGTGACGAACCTTTCTCGACAAGTGACTGGAGTTCTGGATCTGTGTTTTGAGAGCGGGCTAAAGCGCTATAATCAATTGTCGTTGTTACCTCTTCAATGCGCGACAAGGTGTCGGCAACGACATTTTCTGGTCCAGGTATGTAACGTATGTCTGTGGTAAATTGTGATATGTAGTCTAAGTACCTGTATTGACGAGGTGAGCAATTCCCTTTGGGGTTCCTGAAGGCGTAGGTAAGTGGGCGATGATCAGTGAAGACAACGAATTCCCGAGCTTCCACCATGTGTCGGAAGTATTTTATCGCCTCGTAGACAGCGAGAAGCTCGCGATCGTAGGGGCTGTATTTGCGTTGTGCTTCGTTCAATTTCTTGGAGAAAAAGGCTAGCGGTTCCCATTGTGTTCCGACACGTTGCTGCAGCACTGCTCCTATGGATACATCTGATGCATCTGTAAGCATTGAAAGTTCTGCCTTTGAGCTTGGGTGTGCAAGAAGAGTCGCGTTTGATAATGCCCTTTTACATTCTTCAAATGCCTCCAGCTGCAGCTGTGACATCTGTATAGGTTGTGAGCCCTTGACCTTGCCTCCAGCCAAAATCGAGTTCAGTGGCGCGTGGCTTTTTGCTGCGTTGGGTACGAACCTTCTATAAAAGTTTAGCATGCCCATGAATCTCCGTAACTCCTTCACTGTGTTTGGTACTGGGAACTCCTGTATAGCTCGTACCTTTTCATGGAGCGGTTGGGTACCAGCAGCTGATACCTGATATCCCAGAAAGGTCACCTCTGGCTGCCCCCAGACACATTTTGCAGGATTTATGAGGACACCATATTCTTTCAGCCTTGACAACAGCTGATGCAGGTGAATTCTGTGCAGGTCTGGAGAAGGAGAATACACCAAAATATCATCGATATATCCATAACAGAAATCATCTAGACCGGTGAGTACCTCATCTATGAACCGTTGAAAGGTTTGCGCTGCGTTACGAAGTCCAAAAGTCATAAAAGGGAACTCGAATAAACCGAACGGTGTAGTTATGGCTGTTTTTGGTATGTCAGCTTCGTTTACCCTAATTTGATTGTAGGCTTTAATTAAATCGATTTTGCTGAACGTTGTGCATCCGGAAAGTCGATGTGAGAAGTCCTGAATGTGAGGTATAGGGTAGCGGTCAGGTATTGTACGGGAATTCAGGGCACGATAGTCGCCACACGGTCGCCATCCGTCATCTTTTTTCTTGACTAGGTGTAGAGCTGAAGACCATGGGCTTTCAGAACGTCTGGCAGTTCCATTGACCATCATGTCCTCAAACTCTTTTTTTGCTATTTTTAGCCTTGCAGGATCTAAACGCCTGGGTCTGCTAGAAACGGGTGGGCCAGAAGTGGTTTTAATAAAGTGCAGCGTATTGTGCCTTGGCTTGCATTGATTTACAGTACCTGCCGGACGCGTAACCTCTGGAAATTCACGTAGCAGCTGGTGGTAGTCTGTATCCCCGAGGACTGTTTTCACCGAAGCCACATCATCAGGAATCTGCTGCGCGGACGCCGCTACGAAGAGTGAAGTGGTGCCATCTATTAGCCTGCGGTTGCGGCAATCTATAAGTAGATTATAAAAACATAGAAAATCTATGCCTATTATTGGCTTTGACACGTCGGCGACGGTAAACTTCCAAGTAAATGAACGCCGAAGTCCTAGGTTGAGGCTGAGTTGTACTGGACCGTAAGTGTTTATGACACTTCCATTGGCTGCTGTTAAACTGTACTTTGATTTAGTGCAGGGCGTCTTAATATTTGACCGTGGGTACACGCATAAATCAGAGCCAGTATCGACCAGAAATAACTTTTTTGAATGACGGTCAGTAATAAAAAGACGGCCTGATTCTGAAGGGCAGTCGTAGGCCGCTAATTCCGGCTGCCTTTCGCGTTTTCCGCCTGCCACGAGCAAGGCTGCGTACACTTTCTTGCACGAGGACCAAAGCTAAAGTGGTACCAACAATGCGGGTGGTTTTCTGGTGGCTGACGCGGCCTAGATCTAGATCGGCCCCGCCAACTACGGCTACTTGAACGAGAACACGAACGACCACGTACCTGTCTTTGCTCGTTTACCTGAGTAAACAATGATGTTACCTGCTTTGTAAGCTCAGATATCTGACTAGCCATTTGCTTAATGAGGGTAGACGTACTGGGGTCTGCAACGCTTGCTACTTGCAGCGGTCCGCAGGGCGCGATTTCGTTCACCGTGTCTGCCAAGTCCGCTAACTTGTCCAATGATAGGTCTGGTTGCGACGCTAAAACTGTTTGCAGGTTTGTCGGTAGCCGGCCCGACCACAAACTCTTCAAAAAATCTTCTGGAACTGCTTGACCCGCCAGGTCCCGTAAACGGCGTAGAAACTGTGATGGTTTACGATCACCTAACTCTTCGTGCGTAATTAATTGTTTTATTCTTCGTTGCCGTGACGCGGTCAATCGTTTTATTAGTTCAGTCTTTATTTTCTCGAACTTATTTGTAGCTGGTGGATTCGTGATAATATCTTTTACTTCTGTGGCGTAGCGAGGTTCCAATGCGGACACTACCTGGTAATATTTAGTTAGGTCCACGGTGACGTTCGCTAAAGCGAACTGGCACTCCATCTGAGCGAACCACATTTCTGGGTCATCTGGCCAAAACGGAGGTGGACGAACGCCTACACGCGAAGTTTCAGCACTGTAGTGGTCTTCTTTGCGCGATTCCATAGTCGGGGTCACCAATTATGTAGGTATCGTCCACAAATAAAAATCGAAATGTTCTTAGTAACAGTTATAATTTTAAGTTAAGAGTTCACAATCAACACAGAAGGGTAGAAAGTACAGTAACACTACAGATCACAGTTAGAATAGTAGAAGAATAGAATAGCACACTGAATAGCATTAGGCGGAAGAATTTTAAAGCGTGAAATGAGAATTTAGAAGTATTATTATGATCGCGGCAGAGCAAATTAAAAGAAGCGAGTAAGCAAGCGAGCGCGTGAGTGCCTTGCGCAGCGGCGAACAATGGACTGGTGTGTAGGCGCGCTGCGAAACCGAACGGACCCGAGCCGCGGCGATGATGCCCGAAGATGCGCGATGGTGTAGCGGCTGAGTCGCTACACCGTATTTGGTATCATCTGAAAGAGCTTCACGAGTACTTTATGTTTGTACATAATCCCTAGTAATGCTTCGTAGAAATTTGAATGTAAACCAGGGTTTGGTAAACGGAGCGATGGGAGTGGTGAAGGCCTTCGAATGGCCCGCTCTTCGGCGCGATCAGTTGGAACAGGAGAACAGCCAAGCGCTGTTCTCATACAATTTGACGACGCATCCATAAAAGCAGATACTAACGGACTTGATCAAAATCGAGCCTTGCCTCACTGAATTTGACGGCTTGAGGGGTTCTGGGCAAATTCAGCGTAAAATGCTCCCGCTGATTCTTTCTTGGGGTTGTACTGTACATAAATTACAAGGTTGTACTCTAGATAAAAAAGTTACAGATCTAGGAAAGTCATTGTTTGCTAAAGGACAGGCCTATGTCGCTCTCAGTAGAGTTAAAACCATAGAGGGATTATTTATAAGTGCCTTGGATCATAATAAATTACTTAAAAATCCACATGACAGTCGATCGTTAGCAGAATTAGATAGATTAAGAAATCTTCCCAGGTCCTCTTAATATAAGTTTTTTTTTTTTTAAATAATTATAAACTAGCGGTTGACTGCAATCCCGCCTGATGGTAAGCAGTGACGCAATCCTTGATGCCTGCGCACTAGTTTATTAAGCCTATTCACTTAAAAAACTTAGGAATAGCAAGGATGATGGCAGTTGAGCCAGGTGATGCAATGTTAAATCCAAGAGCAACACGACCAACCATGCTGCACCAGAGGAAGATTGATCTGGAGACTCTCCACGACCAAACTCCCGACACAACAACATTTGGCGCATCGTACTCGCCACACAACGCAACACAAAGTGCTCAGACGCGTCCTGCGTACGGCTTCACCAGACATCATGCTGGAACACGACGAATCGCTTGGCGGCAAGACTTTGTCTGGTGGGTGGTAACTTCTGCCGGCAGCCGATGTTATGGCCTACCACCGTTAGAAAATCATCCAATCTATACTAACGGCCTCATCCACTAATTCATGACCCATTCGGTGCCATCGACGCAAATGTGCGTCGATGGCACCGAATGCTCCTTCATACGGGGAAACCGTTGCTATACGCGCTACGCTTCAAGCGCTACGAAATAGTAAAATAGGACATCTCTACATATTACTATACGCCGATACATAAGTCAAAAGAGATGTCGTATGTTAACTACCTAGTTTTTAGTTCGTCAATTTAACTTTTATTAATATTATGCGGCACAAATACACTTTAACACCAAAATAGTACAAATAATAAAAAGTTAAAAAACTAAAACCCAACTACGACATTATTGTCAATTTACAACGAAGGCATCTTGGTAGAGTCTACTGTGTCCATTTACTTGCAACTACATTAGCAACTTTGTTCAGTTCAGTATTCTGAAAATCTTGTTTTATACTTTTTCAGCGTCGTTTTTTGTCGTAGTTGGGTTTTAGTTTTTTAACTTTTTATTATTTTTTATTTTGAGACTCACTCACGCATTAACAAGTCACTGACTACTAATAAATATTAATTTAAAAAATTGAGTTTATTTTGTCTAGCAAAACATTAGTAAGAAGTCAAGGGCTTGTACTGAATGGTTGATTGCAGTCAAGCGGGTAGATAAATGTACACGTGTCTCGGCTATACTGGTCCTGCTGTCACCACGAACACGTAATGGAAAATGAAATAGCCCAGCAAATTGTAACGGCTAGTTCATATGATTTCAAATTCAGCTCCCGTGTGTGCAATTTCAGTGGTCAGCACCATACCTTATTTATGCAGGAGTATGCGCCATAACGCTTAACATCACGCTTGTAATCCCCGAGGGTTAGGCAGAGATGTGCCTCCAGTACACACATTTCGCCACTTACGTTGCAGTCAGATGTTTTATGGAGCGACCCTACTGCCATCAATCAAACACAAATCCAGACTCCAAGCTGTTACTGCGTAATTAAACAAGAAATAATCCAATAAAGTTTCACTTAATCTGAGAGTCATTTGTATGCAATTAATTAATACAAATAGCAAAATTAAAACCTACTTAAAAACAAGAAATAAAAACATACCTTCGAAAAATTCCTCCGCATCGGTCAGCGTTCTCTTCCGTCACAGTCAATTTGTACAAAAAAGTCTCACAAAATAGGTAACACACGTCCAGCGCAAGATTTTAGCCGCTACGGGCGTGTGGTCACACAATAGTTCTTTGCGCGAGTTTATAAGCAGGGGCAAGTTAGTGGCAGCTATTGGATGTGCAAACCGCCACACAGCAGAATGTGAGGCAGGGGTGTCGCAGTATGCACTTTATGATTGTATTATATTTCGACTTGGGTATGCGGTATTCCACGAATGGATAGTGTAAAAAATGAGTAAATAAGAGGAGGTGTGAAAGTGGCATCGGTAACTAAAAACACTTTTGCAAAAAAAAAGCACCCGATTTCGATTTTTGTATACTTATTCGTTTTTGATACCGACTTCCGAAATTAGTAATTTTTCATTTTGTAGTGTTTTTTGGGATGTCCGTTGTTCTTTTTTGCACTATTTAGTCGTGAAAAGTACTATCCAGCTGTATCCGGTCAGGCTGGACGCTGACTCTAACATAGAAGAGAAAAAGCCTGCATGCAAACGACATAATTTTGGTTTAAAAATCAAACTATTAAACCGATTTTTATAAAAGCTGCAGTTGACGCGATTCTTCTTCTCCTTCTTATCCGATACACTCTTGCCAGAGTGATTGTGGTTATCATTAAGAATCACGATGAGTAATGATTTTAGTTATGCGGCGCCATTCAACACGAACTGCCCTTCCGGGTACATTCAGAAACGGAGCACTTAGTCGCATCCTTGATCTGGGCTGTCCATATATTTAGTGATCTGCCACGTGGTCTGGTGCCCTCAACCTTCTCCCTGCACCACAAGACGTTTCATAGAGTCACTACCGTGACGAGAAACATGAACAAAGATGGTCAATTTAAATTCAGTCTTTTGATTTTAATTGATTGTAGTGTAGCATAAGCATAGCATCGTAGTGGTTGCCCTATGTCAAACTTCAATGCTGCAAATTCTTGAGGAATTCCGTCGACTCTCTATGATCTTCAAAATCAGATCTACTGCAGACCTTCATTTTAACCAATTTGGGTGCAAAATTCTCATCAATATAAATGAATTAAGTACAAACACAAAGTAGCTACTGTAAACCGTTGAGGAGTTCCCTTAATGATCCTTCGTCTTCATCATAAGACCCCTAATGTCAATTACAATCCATCTAGGTGTAAAGCTCTTATCTCATAAATCATCACTATTATCCAGAGCCTGACCCCTGCCTGTCACCCGTTGTTGGGCTTATCCCTCTCAATTGTCTTGTGCCAATCCCCACCAGGAGCGTGTTTGCCAGCCTCATCTATCTATCCGTGACGGCAATGATATCATACGCTTCTTTAAATTACTTATTTTGTTTTAATTGCTCTTCTGTTTACTCACACTACTTTCAAAGTAGGTCCGTTTCAAACCAATATTTTGTAACTAATTTTTATTTAAAAGATTTCCCTATTTATGTTTCTTGCCCGTTCTACTCCAAATAAAATATGGAATATAGATGATATACTTTTTGGACAAATAGATCAAACCACGCGGATGTCAAGCGAGCGAAGCGAAAATGAAATGAAATGGAATGAAATCGTTTATTATGCAAGTAGGATCACCGATCACTTTTACGCGTCATATTTTTTTAAACTATCAAACCACGGATGCATCAGAGCACGCGGGTACCGAGCGAGCGAAGCGAGTGGTTCCGCAGCCGGCGAGCGCTACACTTAAGTTGCTCGTAATTACTTGGTTATTTAGTATTTTATCCTTAAAATACTAGGAAAACATGAATATGTCAATATGCCACGAGATAACGAAAATACCCTTTCATGTTCAAATGAAATTACACATATGTTCTTACATAAAGTTTCTTAATACTATCATTGTGCGGTACTTCAGTATGATAATAGTTGGTAATCTGGTTGCAGTTTGGCTTCATCCCAAATCTTTGCGGTAGTAATCGGTTGGAAAACGTGTACCACAAAATGTTTGAATAGACAACATCTGATATTATGCCAGATACCAGCAATTTATTTAACACTAAAATAGTAATTTGTGTCCCTTTACAGTTCTTTTAGACTAAGATATTACTTATAGTATCATCTCCCAGTGAAAGTTACACAGACAGACAGATTTTGACATAAAAATTGTACAGTACATACGTCATACATACATCTCACAAACAAATTTCTAAATAATAAAATCGTCCAGGATTCTTCTACAGTAGGAAAATACTTGATAAAATCATAATCTGTATTAATACAACACTGTTTTTGCTGTCGTTAAAAATATGTGCGTACACATGACGACACAATAAGCTACAGGAGCAATGTAAGCTGACCTCGTTTCGCACAATAAGAATGCAGTTGTAACTGACTTCTCAAGAATCCTTTTGATGACAACAAACCAAGATATCCATCTTGATTTGTTGTCGTTCATGCATGCATCAAAATGGCTAATAGATACTTTGAATGTAATTTAATTAGCCATTTATCATTGGTTCGTAAGCACCAAGGGAAATAAGAGGTTTTTTTTTGTGTTTTTGTAACTTCCAATCTATGTGGCACCCCTGAGTGTTGCCATAAAACTCCAATCTTTCGGATCTGTTAGTATTCGCGGGAGACGTTACTCGCGATATTGTCGTATCGTGCTAGTGCCGGTAAACGTGTGTTATATAAATGATGCTATTGTCCAAGACGCTTGTTGTTCGAGTTTTATAGCTCTTTGTTACCACTGCAAGTTTACAATCCAATGGAATAGGATGTCTTATATTGGCTACTTGTTCGAAACAAGTTGCAATGCCTTGTGTACTATGCGCGCTAGTGGGTGTCGAGTGTGAACATAGAGTTACATTAGCGAATAAGTAGTTTTTAAGGTGCTGTAGCCAAAGAGTAAAAATGAGATCCTATTACTAAAAGACTCCACTGTGTATCTGTCTTTCTGTCACCGGGTTGTATCTCATGAACCCTCTCAGTTAAATAGTTGAAATTGTCACAGAAGACGTATTTCTATTGTCGATATAACAATATATACTAAAAACAGAACTATTTCTATTTGACGACGTCAGCGACGGCGGAGCGATAAGGTCGTCACCATCTTAGTGTGGTGGTAAGGGTTCCATTACATAGGTGAAGTTTTGAATTAAAACACGAAGTATATATACCCTCAATTCTATAAAGGTAAAACTAAATCTATATTTATCTATATTTTTTTTAAATATATAATGCTGAAGAGTTTGTTTGTATTTTTGTTTGTTTGTTCGCGCTAATCTCGGGAACTACAATCCGATTTGAAAAATTCTTTTTGCGTTGGATAGCCCATTAATCCAGGAAGGCTTTAGGCTATATAACATCACGCTGCAACCAATAGGAGCGGAGCATAACTAAAGCACGCGAACGAAGTCGCTGGCGGCCGCTAGTAGGAAATAACAACTGACAATATCAATTTAAATCCGCAAACCGACAGTTTCGCCCCGGACTTGCACCCTGGTCCGCGGCTTAAAGCGAAGTTACCATTCGACAATCCCCACTTTCCAAAACGACTCCGTCCACGTGCCGCCATTACAAAATAACGTCACAGCGTTTGCCCCAGTACTACATAAACTAAATTAGCAACTATTATTAAAATGATATCGTTATCCACGACGTATACAGGATAATATTTTATCCAGTGCGCAAATTTTGTCAACTTATTTATAGCTAAATAAGTTTTATAGATAAAAATATTATTACTTTGATACGTTTTAGTACAAAAAAAAAAAAAATAGTTATTGATAACGAAAGATGTTTATTATGAAATCGATGTTATGGTCACCGCATGCGGTCCCATTCATGTTCGGCGGAGTGGGGACGGCGGGAACATCACAGAACCCCCGCGCGCCCGCGCCGCCCGCATGTTCACTACACGGCCATATGCTAATACTACGATATTGATATGAATAATTGGTGTCTCTCATTTGCTGATTTTAGGGCGGTAAAAACATGATTTTTTATTTTAAACTAATAATGCAGATTTGTTCTGTTATTGATACTGAGCCACCCGTTATTTTTTGCGCACTCGAAAAAAAGTTTCCCTGTATATATACGGTATGAAAATCTTTGTGCGTTCGTTTCGTTCGTTTTTGAGTTCGAGTCGCACTTGACCAGTTTTTTAAAGTGGGTCTAAGAACTCGATGGCTCCTAATGTTCAATACTATAATGTACAATAATTGACTTCTAATGATATTCACAGCGCTGTTTAGAAATACATAGAATATAAACTTATCTCCACACCTCCCACAAAACATACCTAATCTCGTTCACGTAACACGCAGTTATATCCAAATTTTATGGATACCAGCTACACACGCATTACGAACTTACGATAGATCTGTTTTACGACGTCTTACGATTTGTGCGAGATAGGATAATGGTACTAAAAGATATAAAAAGTAATTTATGGCTGTATGATGCTGATTTCTCAGTCAGCATAATATCTCCGGCCCAATGTTACTTCAAATATAAGTACAAGTAACTATTACCTGCGGTGTAGTGACACAGTGATTGTCATCATCGACGATGCATATTCCGCTATAATAGCGGCATTACAGGTTATTTTCCACTACATCCCAGAGATAAACCTGGAATGCCTGTAACAACCCAGGGTTATATAAAATAGCCTTGCTCTCCGCACTCCGCATATCATATTCATGAAATCATAAGCGATTAAAGAAAAGTTTTAAGTTCTTTATTCTGCGAGGTCAAAGACGCTGCTGTTGTTTTTGTTTTAATAATTATAAACTAGTGCTTGACTGCAATCCCGCCTGATGGTAAGCAGTGATGCAATCGTTGATGGTAAAGCGCGCTAGTTTATTTAGCCTATTCATTAAAAAAAAACTTAATGAATAGGAAGGAAGACGGCAGTTGAGCGAGATGATTTAATGTTAAACTCAACAACACGATCAACGATGCTGCGCCAGAGGGAGATTGATCTGAAGATCGGCGGAACACGACGAAACTGCTATATCCGGAACTGTTATATCGCGTTAAGACAACGATAGTAGGAGTCTGAGTACACACTTTTGATTTTGACCTTCTGAGGCCAGGGCTGGCCTATTTTTTGGTTAAAGAATTGACATTGCTATAGATTGTGGCAATGCTGATTAGTGCCAGTCTTTTGGACACGTTACCTATTGAAAGTGATACGGACGAATTTTTTGAAGCCCTCTGATGTATGATCTTGTAAGTATTATTATTTTGAAACTATTTAAATTATCCAGATACACATTATTTAAAATGGCATCAAATAAATAAGTTGAAATGTCAAAAAAAAATACCATAACCGCATTAGAAGACACCTTCAAATAATAAAATCACATTGTTTTTTTTTTGTCGTGTTTAGATATCGTTACCCATTGCGTCTGCGGAGTGTAGCTAGATAATTGAAAATAACATTGTATATTGACACCCCCCACCCGAGCTCTTCTGAGTGGAAGACCGTACCGCTGCAGCGGCAGACTTATGGAGGTGGTGGGTACAATAGATGAGCTCCTTTACTAGCAACTGCAGTTCTACTAAATATTCTTGCGCACCTACAGTCACACGTGCGTTTTCAAAGTTCTGAAACAGAGAAAAGTTTCAAACAGAGGAGTCTAAGGCCATAGAATTAATCAAAATGATCCGTGACAGCTTCCGTAGCGTAGCGGTAGCGAACGCGGCCGCTGCGTAAGGAGGCGCGGGTTTGTATCCCGCGCAGTGCAAATATTTGTATACATTAATACGAATATTTGCGCTGGTCTAGTCCTGCCTCAGAAAGCACGTTGAACCGTTCGCGTTGGTCCCGGTTGCCATACTAACATCTAATGACAGTCGTTACGAGTTCTTGGAGCCCTCAAAAGTCCAACAATTGATCTGCTGTCTATCAATTGGATTGCAGTTAGCAATTCTTAAATATCGCCTTGGGGTTGTGGAGGTCAGATGGCAGTTGCTTCACGGAAAATATCGAATTTTAGCCTAAAATCAGCAGTTAAACTGGTAAAGCGTACCTCAGATGCCAAAGTTGAAAAGCTTCGGATGCGATTGGACCTAACGCTGAGATGATAATGATGATAATAGTCCTGTTCCCAGGCTATGTGCCTAATAAATAAAATATGTACAACTGAAAGCACTTGTTTTATTATGTATTTTAATTTTTTGAGGCTTCTACTTTAGACGGACCCTTGGAATATAATTAGTGGTGTTTTTATTTGACGCTGATCAAAAGACGACGCAGGTGGTGGATCAAAGCAGGAGAGTGGAATGATGAGGGCAGTGCGGATGATGAGCGAGAGCGGATAAGTTTTTCACACCTAAATGTGTTTGTTTAAATCTACTAACGAAAATTTTAAAATAATACAATAATTTTAAGAAAAACTCAATTATATTAAATTATATTGACTTACTTTATGGCTTCTCTGTTTTAAAATCAAAAGCAAAACTCATCGATTCACTCCAAGCCTCAACACTTATCAAACGACAATTTTTTTTGGTTCATTATAAACTAGTGCTTGACCGCAATCCCGCCTGATGGTAAGCAGTGATGCAATCGTTGATGATAAAGCGCGCTAGTTTATTAAGAGCCTATTTACTCTAGCCTTGAAGACACTCAAATTGTAGTCCGCCGGAAACACCGCCGGTGGCAAATTAACAATTAATAAGTCACCTACGGTCTAGCTGTCAGTTCAATAAAAAAAGTTAGCTCTATAAAAAAATTGGTTCATAAAGTAATTAATGTTACGAAACACAAAAAATAATAAACTATTAGCCACAAGTTTAGCTGAATTGTGGCAAATAATTAAATCTCCATGTTGTTTTTTTGCCGATCTTGTAGCATTCAACACCACCAAAGCATAAGCGTGTCTATTCACCGCCAAATGAAGCCCGTTCACCTTGGCTCCTACTTTGCGGAATGTATCTTTGGAGTGCACTGACTGCCTTCAGCTTTTGGGAGTTGAGATTTCCTCGAACTTTGGGCGGTTCATTGAGTCCAAAGCCAACTGCCAGGAAAGTTGGCGTTATTGAAAAGGCCCCGCAATACTTCATACCAGGACAGCTTTTGATGTTATAAAAACACTGGTCCGTTTGTGTGTGGAGTACTGCAGCCACATTTGGGCTGATGCTGCAAAATGCCACCTGGCAACTTTGGATTCGGTGGAGAGGCATGCAAGGAGGCTAATTGGCGACCCACATTTAGTTCAAAATGGTCTCCAAAGCCTGGAGCACAGGCGAAAAGCAGCCAGCCTGTGGGTTCTATGGGATGCATTTTGGAGAGTGTATGAGGAAGTTGCATGACTTAATTCCCCGATCTCCATTTCACCCATTTGGCCATTTTAGACTTGTACCCATTATCAAGGGACATTGAGACAACAGAGTAAAACTCTAGCATAAACGTAAACCAAGATGTAATAATATCACACCCATCAAATAATTTTCAAAATAAAATGAGTAATAATAACCTTAAAATTGTTCATCAAAATATACAGGGTGTGATAAATAAACAATTAGAATTGGAGTTGTTCATGAACTGTAATTACATTGATATTGTTTGTCTTACTGAACATTGGCTAAAAGCCCATCAGTTCATGTTCAGCTTTAATAACCATCAGATTGCTAGCTCGTTCAGCAGAGTGAATATGATAAGGGGTGGCTCCCTAATAATTGTTCGTAACAATTTCAAATTTACAGAAAGGACTGATATCGTAAGCCTCTCTGTTGAGCGGGTTATTGAAATTGCTTGCATCGAGCTTGAGCGGTTCATTGTAATAAGTGTATACAGGCCCCCATGTGCTTCCTATGATATTTTTGAGAAATATATGGAGGAAGTTTTATTAAAGACTTGTCACAGTAACAAAACAGTTGTTGTTTGTGGAGACTTCAACATTAATGTTCTAGAGAAATCAGCTACAGTTAATAAATTTATGTCATTATTCAAGTCATAAAACTTGTATGCAAGATTCTTTGAGCCGACTAGAATAACTGCCACGAGTGCCACCTGTTTAGACAACATCTTTACTAACTTAAGACCTCCTGACCATTTAATTATAAACGAGTTAGACTCTGATCACTGTGGCCAGTTAGTTACTTTTACTCAGAAAAGTGAAGTCAGAGCTCAAAGAAAACTTGTGAGTTTTATTCCTATAAATGAAAATCGTTTAGGAAAATTTAAAAATAATTTAATTGAAAAGCTACCGGACTTGCCTTATCACACCAATCCGGATCATGCGTATAGTGTACTATTTAACCTCATTAATTGTGAATTTATGAAAGTTTTCACAAAAAAAAACATTGCCTGTTAGCGACCATATTATATTTAGTGACTGGGCAACCCCAGGTATTTATAAAAGCAGGGAAAAAATGTATGAATTGTATCAGGAAAAAACATTTAACCATGATGAAGCTTTTCAAGAATTTGTTAAAAATTATTCAAAAACTTTTAAAAGAGCCTGTTCCTCAGCAAAAGCCACACACATTAAAAATAAAATAAAATCTTCTGGCAATAAAATCAAAACAACTTGGGGAATTATAAATTCTGAAACTGGAAGAACCAAAGTACAAAATCGCGATTTCCATCTTAAAATTAACGATGAAGATATAAAGGCGGACTTGGAGGTAGCAACTGAGTTTGAGAATTTTTTTACTAGTATTCCAATAATGACAACAAAAACTTTGTCTTCTTCCTCCACTTCTGCTTATGCCATACTAAAAGAATGTGTTCCAGAATGTGACAATCACTTTGAATTTACATTTGTGACTGCTAAAGACATTATAGAATCTTTTAAGGATCTTGATGTAAAAAAACTGCCGATCATTGGGGTTTGTCAATATATACTGTAGCTTCAATAATAGATGTTATCGCACCTTTCATAGCAATTGTTTTTAATTCTTGTGTCACATCTGGTGTATTTCCTGATTTGATGAAACTAAGCAAAGTAATTCCACTGTTCAAATCTGGTAGTAGGTACAACTGATCCCGCGAATTTTCGGCCAATATCGATATTACCAACGTTGAGCAAAATTTTTGAAAAATTAATTTTGAAACAGTTGTTGAGGCACTTTAACTTACACAATTTATTGCACGTGAAACAATTTGGTTTTACAAAGGGTCGTTCAACTACGGATGCGGGCGTGGCGTTGCTAAAGAACATATTTCGGCCTGGGAGGAATAGCAAGATGCTCTTGGTATTTTTTGTGATTTGTCCAAGGCCTTTGATTGCGTACATCATGATACTCTTATCAGGAAATTGTACCATTATGGTTTGAGGGACAGAGCTCTGGACCTTCTGACTTCTTATCTGAATAATCGAATTCAGAGGGTTGATGTTAATGGCAAGAGATCTGCAGGATCTGTTGTCACCATGGGCGTTCCGCAGGGCTCGATTCTAGGTCCATTCTTGTTTTTAATTTATATTAATGACTTACCTCATCACGTGAGGGATAATCACAACATAGTATTGTTCGCGGATGACACTTCTCTTATTTTTAAAGTCAAGCGTCAGCTAACAAATTTTGACGAAGTTAACAATGCACTCTCTAAAGTTGTCCATTGGTTTAATGTAAATAACCTCCTTTTAAATGAAAAAAAAACTAAACTCATTAAATTTTCTACGCTAAATGTCAGGCAGCTAAGTACCAATGTTCAACTGAATGGAGTAGAGCTGATCCCTGTCGAGTCGACAGTTTTTCTTGGATTAACCATTGACGCCAAGTTACAATGGGGTCCTCACATTGAGAAGCTGTCGAGTAGACTCAGTTCTGCCGCCTTTGCTGTTAAGAAAATTAGACAGATAACTGATGTGGATACAGCCAGAATTGTTTATTTTAGTTATTTTCATAGTCTTATGACTTATGGGATTCTTCTCTGGGGAACTTGTGCGGACATCAATACCATCTTTGTTTTACAGAAGAGGGCTGTCCGAGCCATTTACAACCTTGGTCCTAGAGATTCTCTTAGGGAAAAGTTCAAAGAGGTGAACATTCTGACTGTAGCTTCACAATATATATCTGAAAATCTTATGTATGTTCATAAAAATATCTCGAATTTTAAGAAAATAAGCGATATTCATAATATAAATACCAGGAACAAACACAATCTTGCTGTGCATCACACTCGTCTCCACAGAGTAGGCAACTCGTTCATGGGTCAATGTATACACTTTTACAACAAGCTTCCCAAGGACATTCGAAACTTACCCATTAAACGATTTAAGAACCATATAAAGGCCAAACTTTGCAAAAGGGGTATTATAAAATCACAGATTATTTAGAAGACAAAAAAGCTTGGGACTGAGCTGCTCGCTCTGTTAAGCATTGTTACTAAGCAATATGCGTAATTATAAGGTAAATTATTGTAAACATTTTCATTTTTAATGTCTGGACTTGAAAAAAGACGATGATCCCTGAGTTTGTTTCGGCTATTTCTTCTCAGAGGTAGTCAGTCAGGAAATGCCGGCTTCATCTAGTTAAAAAAATAAAATAAAAAATAAACATGACGTGTAAAAGTGATCAGTGATCCTACTTGCTTAATAAACGATATCATTTAAAAAAAAAAAAAACTTTAAAATTCATTAGTAGGTATTGTTACTATGATGATTACGTAATTTGGTAATTTTTTTTTTCTTTTCTCTTTCTAAAAAAGTAGGTTTTTTTTTGTTTTTATGCCAATTTGGTTTTTTTCGCTTTTGCTCTTTTGCAGCAATGGTCTTTCTTTAGTCATTATATCTTTATTATTACACTATTTATATACTTGTTATTGTTATAATTAATTACGCTATTTACAATTATTTCTGTCATATTCATATATCTAATTACATTATATTTTATATACCTGATTAAGTACACATTCGTTATACATATATGGTACAACCTACCTATTGGCAATTCTTGCCGACGACGTGCTGGGTTGCACTGCCCTTGTTCGATTTTTTTCTATTGCCATCTTTGCAACTTTGAGGCAAAACCGCTCCAGATGTGCCTGGAGTGCTTATCTGCCATAATTCCAGCGATGATCTTTTCCGACAAAGTCATTCCTGTACTTACTTCTGTCGCGGTTGTGCCTCGGGCATTCGAATAAAAGATGTTGTATCGTTTCTGATGCCTGCATATCACACATGCAGGCGGGGCTGCCTTTCAGCTTAAATTTATGCAGGTACGCGGCGAAGCCGCCGTGACCCGTCAGGATCTGCGCCCAGACAGACGTCCTATCGAGGCACTTCAGGACCTTGCGCGCACGCACCACATCGGGGAAGAACATCCGCGTGACCCCAGCCGTGGCCCCGCCGGTGTACCTCCCATTCCAGACAGCTTCTGTGCCCTCCCTCAAATGTCGCTTGACGTATGAGACTGGACACCTGTCATAAGCCGGTCATGTGTTTACATAACCTTTATTATCCTTATGGATCGGTCAGGGTTTTCTTTACATATTGTATGTGTGCCAAACATTCAAATCCGTATTGCGTGAAACAGGAACAAATTTCGATCCATTCATCCAAACATCCTCAGAAACTTGCATTTATAATATAAGTATGATTAAGGATAATGATTAACGAACAAACTAGGATTGCAACTTATTTCAGTTAATTTCCTTAGTAAAATCGCCCCGCTCTTCACTTACCCCACACGTCACAGCCCCGGGTACGAAATTTACGCAAATTTTCACTTTCTCGACGCGTAATAAGGCTTTTACCTCGCCTCCAAGTTGTAATTGTCGGAGCTGCATCCGGACGATGAAACAACTTTCAAAGTATGGACAATGTTACATGTACTTTACTTTAACAATAAAGGTCGCCGCTCGTTGCTTAAAATAATTGTTATGTTGTTTTTGAGAGAAATGGCGAATGACAAGTTTTCCGTTCGATCGACTTTACAGTTGTTATTGCACGGGGCGGTCAGGTAAAGTTGCGCTTACCGCGGTTGTTCCATGGATGGGTGACCGTCTATACATACCAAGACCTCTCCATGTATATGAAGAACTCATCTAATTATTTTCCTAATCATTCCTTTTTTACTGATCACAAGCGCTACTAGTAAACAGGAGGTTCTGGGCTCGATCTCTCTGGATGGTCAGGAAAAGTATTATTTGGTTGTTCTTCAGGAGTTTTTATATAAATAACAGCTCGAAGTTTGGATTTGAGCCTGATGTTGATGGCAATACGCTCGTCCCCTATTACTTGTGACTTAAAAACAGAAAATAGCTGTATGTTAAGTAATTCTCTATCGACCCCTTAATAAGAAAGAAAGAAAAGAAATAAAGCAAATACGTTTATTTGCGGTAAATATGACGTAACAGTGTACAAAAACAATTGAGTGATAATAGTTGACATGCGTCACATCCACGCAAAACGGCTATCGCTCAGCATTATGCTGCGACCCTATGCAAAACAGAGTCCAGCGCTGGTTTTCAGCGACAGCCGGTGCCGACGTAAAGACGTCACCCGGTGCAACAAACAGCCACAATTGACACCGAATCGGTACAAAAAAAAAGCAATAATAATAATAATAACAAAAATAAAAATCTAAATCTACATAGTGAGAGAACAGTTTAAACAAACACAAACAGGAATATAAAAAACAAAAACAGGATATTAAAACTACGAGAATATCATTCTCAACAATGGTTTTGTTAAAGCATGAAATCATTTTAACATCAAGCACATTCAAATTTCCGGATTCCTTCCCATGTACCTCCTAATTCCATGTATGTCTGGCTTAAAGGTCTAGAGCCTATGCCAGAGGGACTTACTAAAATAAAACCACCAATTTGTCTCTGGTTCAACACCGGATACAGCAAGTAACCTCTGTGACAACACATTCACTCATCAACCAACATCATCATAAAAACACATCATCAACCGGAGCTTGCACCAACGTCGCCGGCCGGCGGACACCAAAATCATATAAATCTATAATTAACCAGTGCATCCGTAAACAAAAGGGAATTGTGTTCATCGTGGAGGCCTCCACACACCAGACGGAGAGAGAGTTGTGTTCATCGTGAAGGCCTCCACACACCAGACGGTGAGAGAATTGTGGTCATCGTGGAGGCCTCCACACACTAGACGGAGAGAGAATTGTGTTCATCGTGGAGGCCTCCACACACCAGACGGAGAGAGAATTATGTTCATCGTGGAGGCCTCCACACACCAGACGGAGAGAGAATTGTGTTCATCGTGGAGGCCTCCACACACCAGACGGTGAGAGAATTGTGGTCATCGTGGAGGCCTCCACACACTAGACGGAGAGAGAATTGTGTTCATCGTGGAGGCCTCCACACACCAGACGGAGAGAGAATTGTGTTCATCGTGGAGGCCTCCACACACCAGACGGAGAGAGAATTGTGTTCATCGTGGAGGGCTCCACACACCAGACGGAGAAAGAATTGTGTTCACGTGGAGCTCCACACACACCAGACGGAGAGAGAATTGTGTTCATCGTGGAGGCCTCCACACACCAGACGGAGAGAGAATTGTGTTCATCGTGGAGGCCTCCACACACCAGACGGAGAGAGAATTGTGTTCATCGTGGAGGGCTCCACACACCAGACGGAGAGAGAATTGTGTTCATCGTGGGGCCTCCACACACCAGACGGAGAGAGAATTGTGTTCATCGTGGAGAGAATTGTGTTCATCGTGGAGGGCTCCACACTCCAGACGGAGAGAGAATTGTGTTCATCGTGGAGGGCTCCACACACCAGACGGAGAGAGAATTGTGTTCATCGTGGAGGCCTCCACACACCAGACGGAGAGAGAATTGTGTTCATCGTGGAGGGCTCCACACACCAGACGGAGAGAGAATTGTGTTCATCGTGGAGGCCTCCACACACCAGACGGAGAGAGAATTGTGTTCATCGTGGAGGCCTCCATACACCAGACGGAGAGAGAATTGTGTTCATCGTGGAGGCCTCCACACACCAGACAGAGAGAGAATTGTGTTCACCGTGGAGGGCTCCACACTCCAGACGGATAGAGAATTGTGTTCATCGTGGAGGCCTCCACACACCAGACGGAGAGAGAATTGTGTTCATCGTGGAGGCCTCCACACACCAGACGGAGAGAGAATTGTGTTCATCGTGGAGGGCTCCACACACCAGACGGAGAGAGAATTGTGTTCATCGTGGAGGCCTCCACACACCAGACGGAGAGAGAATTGTGTTCATCGTGGAGGGCCCACACACCAGACGAGAGAGAATTGTGTTCATCGGGAGGCCTCCAATACCCGGACGGAGAGAATTGTGCCCATCGTGGAGGGCTCCACACCAGACGGGAGAGAATTGTGTTCATCGTGGAGGCCTCTACACACCAGACGGAGAGAGAATTGTGTTCATCGTGGAGGCCTCCACACAATTGTGACGGAGAGAGAGAATTGTGTTCATCGTGGAGGCCTCCACACACCAGACAGAGAGAGAATTGTGTTCACCGTGGAGGGCTCCACACACCAGACGGATAGAGAATTGTGTTCATCGTGGAGGCCTCCACACACCAGACGGAGAGAGAATTGTGTTCATCGTGGAGGCCTCCACACACCAGACGGAGAGAGAATTGTGTTCATCGTGGAGGGCTCCACACAACAGACGGAGAGAGAATTGTGTTCATCGTGGAGGGCTCCACACACCAGACGGAGAGAGAATTGTGTTCATCGTGGAGGGCTCCACACACCAGACGGAGAGAGAATTGTGTTCATCGTGGAGGGCTCCACACACCAGACGGAGAGAGAATTGTGTTCATCGTGGAGGGCTCCACACACCAGACGGAGAGAGAATTGTGTTCATCGTGGAGGGCTCCACACACCAGACGGAGAGAGAATTGTGTTCATTGTGTTCATCGTGGAGGGCTCCACACACCAGACGGAGAGAGAATTGTGTTCATCGTGGAGGGCTCCACATGACGGAGAGAATTGTGTTCATCGTGGAGGGCTCCACACACCAGACGGAGA
Source organism: Sesamia nonagrioides (assembly GCA_017933935.1). Classification (NCBI taxonomy): domain Eukaryota; kingdom Metazoa; phylum Arthropoda; class Insecta; order Lepidoptera; family Noctuidae; genus Sesamia; species Sesamia nonagrioides. The sequence goes on along the minus strand of JADWQK010000742.1, from coordinate 644,983 downwards.
GAGAATTGTGTTCATCGTGGAGGGCTCCACACACCAGACGGAGAGAGAATTGTGTTCATCGTGGAGGCCTCCACACACCAGACGGAGAGAGAATTGTGTTCATCGTGGAGGCCTCCACACACCAGACGGAGAGAGAATTGTGTTCATCGTGGAGGCCTCCACACACCAGACGGAGAGAGAATTGTGTTCACCGTGGAGGGCTCCACACACCAGACGGATAGAGAATTGTGTTCATCGTGGAGGCCTCCACACACCAGACGGAGAGAGAATTGTGTTCATCGTGGAGGCCTCCACACACCAGACGGAGAGAGAATTGTGTTCATCGTGGAGGGCTCCACACACCAGACGGAGAAAGAATAGCTGAATATTGCCGTAAGTCCCATTCTTAATTCCTAGTCCTAAATTTTGTAAATGCTTGAATAAAAGTTTCCCAGAAAGTCGCGCCTCGTGACGCAGTTCATATCGAAGGGAATAATCAAACCACAATACCAAACAGGTTTACCTTTTACATAGTGGCAACATCACAGAGTACATTATTGAATATTGGGCAACATTAAGGAATCGTCCGGTTTGACCGTCCGGTTAATGAAAAATAAGTGTATTTACCTCCTTTATATTTCAAAGAGTCTAAGACAGTTCAGCATCCTTTCTTTTTCGATAAGGATAAAAACAATAAGGTAAACCACTTGAATAAATTCCAGTGATTTTCTTGGAATACAATAGTAGAAAAAGTTAGTAAAATGTAACATCGTTATCAGTAAGAGCGAACCACTTCCTCGAGAACAGGGATACAATGGAAAATGCAAATGTACGGCCACAGAGCTGGGAATGGAACAGATGTGACATTGGCGCCTACAAAAATACGTATACTTAGTCTATTTACTAGGCATAATAATTATGCAACTCCACACAGCCACCGTGGCGTAGCGGTATCGAATGCGGCGGCTGCGCAAGGAGGCACGGGTTCAATCCCCGCACAGTGCAAATATTTGTATGCATGAATATGAATATTCGCACTGGCCTGGTCGTGCCTCTGAAAGCACGATAAGCATTGCCATGCGGGCATCTAATGGCGGTCGTTACGGGTTGCTGGAGCCCTCAAAAGTCCTACAATTGGTCTAACTGCAATGGTTCGATATCGCCTTTGGACTGTGGAGGTCAGACGGCAGTATCTTCATGGAAAATATCGAAGTTTAGCCATAATCAGCTGTTAGGCTGGTAAAACGAACCCCAGACTCCAACGCTGAAAGGGCTTCGCTTGCGACTGGGATCAACGCCGAGATGATGATGATAATAATAATTATGCAATTCCTTTATCGAATCTAGAGTTGGATTTAATTTCAGTAAAATATTGTTTGGGTTACAGACAATTTGTGCAGCAACCTGTTTGATTATGAATTTCAAATCAAAATCAAAATTTACCTAATCGGCCCATTTTGAATGTGGAAATTACGTAATATAATCATCACCTGGTACTTTAGCTAGGTGACGAGAAAAAGTAGTGGTGCCATCACCACCGCAACATATAATACAAACAAACATTTTTTTCCTTCCATAGCGTTGTTCCCAAATGGCATGTAGCGGTACCTACAAACGCCAAAAATAAAACCATACGTCACACTGACGTCACACGAATTCTATATCTCGCAAGCAGAGTTTACAGTGCAATTAGCATATATACAGTTTCCTAACTTTAACCGGCGGGCAAGTGCCCGCTAGACACAACACCCGTCTGGTCGGAGGATCCTCCCTTTTCTGTGGAGAATGAGTGGACTTTACTCCCTGTTCCTCATGCCTCCAAAGCAAGTGCAGCTAATAGTTCGCATTGTAACTTCTACTTTTCTGTTAATGCCATCTCTATGATTACGCAATATAAGTCAAAATTGGTCGAACAGTCTGCACAAAAGGTTTGTTAAAATGTCTAAACTTGTTCTGAATGGACTATACAATGTTAAGAAATGTTCCTAAAAGAGCTTAATAAACTTAAAAGAGTTTTCATTCCTCCACTGTACAGTTTTAAAACTCCTCTTCCACGTTTTCCTTGATTCTCTGTTGCAAGTTCCAAAATACACAAAGATGCCAGACGTTGTCCGACATACTAAATAATACAATTTTTAGTTGGTTGTAACTCGAAGCCGTTGAAGCTGTAGCAGCTCGCGTTCTGTTGCCTCGTAATACTACAGCTTGCTTGTTTTTGTTCAAGCAAGTGGCTTGTTTTTCTTCCAGGCTGATCTGTTTTAGAGGAAAGAAACGAATTCGAGCTGCTTTGTGTTAATGTGGTTTGCGATAAGGAATATTGTAGAAATAGTAGGAGAGATCTTTGTGTAGCAGATCGTCTTTGTGAAACACAAGTGTTTATTTTAATAAAATCTAAATTATGTGGAATCTCGAATTTTCAAAAGTCGTTATTTGCTATTCTAAAGCGTCGTAGGTTCGTATGATTTCACATACAAACCTGCAACACTTTGAATGGATTACTATCAAATTTATTTTTAGGGTTTCTTAAGTAAAGGGTTCGCTGTCCGTCTGTTTGTCTATCACCAGGCTGTACCTCATGAATCGTGATAGCTAGACACATAAAATATTCACAGATGTTGTATTTCTGTTGCCGCTATAACAAGAAAATACCAAAGCAATTTTTTCATAGATGCGGAGAGATGGCGAAATAGATCGGACGGTTAAGCACAGAATTAACACTGGGTGGATGAAATGGCGGCAGGTCACGGGAACAATCTGCGACTCCCGCATTCCCCTTAAACTTAAGGGGAAAATATATAAAACCATGATCCGACCTGCTGTCTTGTATGGATCAGAATGTTGGGCTACGAAAGGGATGAATGAAAGGCAATTGCATGCAGCCGAGATGAGAATGCTAAGAGGGATGTGTGGTGTTACACGAATGGATAGAATAAGAAATGAGTACATAAGAGGAAGTCTGAAAGTGGCACCGGTAGCTGAAAAGTTGTGTGGAAATCGGTTGTCATGGTACGGGCATGTGTTACGGAGAACTGAGGAGAATGTCGTGAGGAGAGTCTTAATTATGAATGTTGATGGCTATAAGAGTAGGGGAAGACCAAAGAAACGATGGATGGAATGTGTGAAGGATGATATGGCTAAGAAGGGGGTGACTGCCGAGATGGCTTCTGATAGGGATGCATGGAAGAAAAAGACATGTTGCGCCGACCCCAAATAAATTGGGATAAGGGCAGGAGAATGATGATGATGCGGAGCCTTTTGTGCGCGAATCAGCCTCGCGCTTGGCTGGTTTTTTAATCACTTGATTAATGAAGATATCTTTCCGTTTTCTCTAAGTACCTACGCTTCATTCCAAAATATTTTATTAAGCTACCTGGTATCGAAGTTCATGTACTAACATAACTGTTAACTGTTTGATATTTTAGCAAATTATTTGAAGGACTAGACAAGTCAAGGTACTGGGAAGTGCATTCAAACAATAGTTATGTCGTTATAATCTTCCTCGTGTTTATTCTGGAACACTTCCACCAGCTTCCTCTAATTCTTTCTAGAGTGGCATCCCGGCTGCTGCGATCATCATGTAGGTTCATATTGTTTACCACTAAACAGGATTATGCAGCATCATCTACTTTTATAAAATTTTCGGGCAGTAGATATACATTTCACACATCAGAAATGCAAAGAAATTTCATATTGTGTTAAATAAACTTGAAAACGCAGCTACTTAATGTTATAGAAATGATGGTCATCCAATCTAAAATTAATAAAAGAGTAATATTTAGAGACTAATTACAGAATTAAAAGGAAGTGTTTTTGCAAGTTGAGTTTACTTAAATCCCATGAATTTTCGCTTGTGCTTAATGGGGTGCTTAGTTATTGTAACTGGACCACGGTGTCATATCCTGACAGCAATACGTCAACTTAGAAGTCACGCCTTCAACAAGAACTTGTTCTTAAGAGAAGAGGGAGGCATCTGCCCTGCAGTGAGACATCACAGGCTTTTATTAATAATAATATTAAATTATAACAAATCACCCTGTGTATCAGTTTATCAAAAAAATATATGGTCCGCAATTATAGATTGACAGTCGGTTCAGCTTAACCGGATTTAAGCTCAAAATCAACCCCAAAAATATTGGGAATAACAAGTCAGATGATGTGGATTTCTTTCTATGTGTATAAGATGGTAAAAACAATAAGTAAGTCTCCATAAGTGATCCAACATAACAAGCCCATTACATAATGAAACTAACAACAAAGGAGAACAAAGACAATGGCAGTGGGTGAGTGGGACAGCGGCGCTCATCAATACTATTGGCTGCATTGTTTGTGGACCAACCACTACACAGATAACTGCAGAAGACCATAGCACTGGCACGAAGTGACCACAACGAAGTCTCAGAGGCGCCAACTAGCTGTAATATGCTAGATTAGGACTTGGAGACAAAGTTTTCTTCCACAGTCTCTCTTATATTATCGCTCTATTTATATTTGTTTATTTTAACAGACAACCGACATACATAATGTTAGTAATATGTTATAGCTTATGTTAGTAGGTTATTATTATCATTATTAGATATTTTAATTTAAATGCTATTGCATGAAAGATGATCAGATTGTTCCTTACCTACAAGTTTCTCACTTCTCCATTCTTTACACCAAATTCCTAAAATGGGAGAGTGAGCAAACAACTTTTTATCACTGGTTTCAGAATGGTGTTACTGCTGGCTTGTATTCTAATTACTAATATTGAGACTCTTCCAAATGTGCACATGAAAGCCGTGAGCTCGATTCTGCGCAAACATTTAACAGGACCATCTAGCGACCTTTTTTTTATATATATATTATAAACTAGCGCTTGACCGCAATCCTGCCTGATGGTAAGCAGTGACGCAATCGTTGATGGTAAAGCGCACTAGTTAGTCTAGTCAACCCACAGCATGTGTACAAACCCTGAAATAAAATAATTGCTAAGGTCAGTTAATTTGTCAAGTTCACTTTATGTTAACAGTAAAATAGTATTCAATAGCTGTTCATTCTACACGGCGTCGTGGCCACCTAAAGCTTAATGTCAAATAATTGCATATTTATGTCGCGTGCGTTTACAATTTTTGTATGGATCCAACCTTCTATAGTGTATCCATTTGTGACCCCATGGCGCCAGGAAATATAACGGAAACGGGGTTGGCACAACACGTAGCAGACTTTATTAGGAAGTCGTGGTTTCATGAAGATTTTCTTTTACTTGGTTTTTAGTAAAACATAATACTGTTTTTGAGGTTATTTTAAGAAAATATATTAGATATTAATTTTAGCAATTGACGCTATATAGGTAGCGCCAATTGCTCGTCCTTGGTAACAATCTGATATTGGTATTGCATTTTTTCTTCTTAGCGTGTCGATCAAAGTGGGCGTCGATTAATAGAAATTAAATGTTAGTATTAAACGTTCGTATAAGTAGTAAATATCTAAAGGGGTATTTATTTATTTACTTACCAATTTTAATACATCAATTACGTGGCTAATATTTACATAAATTAAAAAGTAAAAAAGAAAATATAATTATGTACAAGTAAATAAAGAAGGAATGGAAAAACTAGAGGGCATCAAAAAATTCATCCGCATCGCTGTCAACAGGAAACGTGCCCAAAAGGCTGGCAACATTGAAAAAAAAAGTAAATTAAGTTAGTATAAAACGGAACCGGCTCAGGAAATAAAAGTAATCTCAATGTAATTGGCCCAAAATTGGGCTTCTTATGTAGCGCTATCAGCGTCCATCAGCTCCGGTAACATGCGGCTATCAGGACGTGCGACCGCATCATTTTCTTTGCGTTTATTCCGCAATGGAGAGGTAGTTAACCAGTACTATAGCAGTTGTATCGTTGTTTCGTTTTATATTATGTTCAAGTCATACAACGTTATATTTCCTGAGTTTATTCCAAGCAAACAGCTTCATATTACCCCGGCGATGTTATTACTCTTTCTTCCGAATAATAACCCAATATAAAAATATTAAAGCTTATTTTAAACTTACTTGAATCATAATCAACCTTTTTATCGTCCCACTGCTGGGTACAAGCCTCCTCTCATATAGAGATGGATTGAGCGTAATCACCAACTTGTTTAATGCGGGTTGGCGATTTCAGACTTAAAGTCCCGGTTTCTTCAAGATGTTTTCCTGCGCCTTGTAATCAGTCACTGGTATCCGAGATATACTTAGAAAGATAAGATACCCACTTGAATGTTCGAATGCAATTCGAGTTATGTAGTAGCAACTACAACAGGTCGACTTTTACCGACAACCTTTCAGTACCTTCTATGAAAAAATTGTTGCCAAATACCTATCGTATTTGACAATATTGTATTAAACGAAGCAAAACTCCGCTATTTTAAAAATAATAGGTTTTCCTAATAATTTCATTCCATTTATTTGCGTGATGTTAGTTCTAACGTAGTCAAAAAACTGCTGTATCTGTGTGTCCTAGCTGTATGATTGATGGCGTCTCACAGTGACATGACCTACATGGTACATAGATTAAGATGCTGACGCAGCATATCATACTTAAAGTATGTATTTAGATTGTTGGTTAAAAGAAATGTTTGCATACCTTTCTTATTTTCATGTTCAAGTTTTTCAGGTGTTATGTGTGGGTACTGTAAATGCTATAGCCTATTCGGTGCTAACATGCAACTTCCGCGAGATGATTTAAGTTTAGAAAAGATGAAGCCGACAAGCCAAGGAAATTATATTTAAAATACATAATGTATTTTAATAGGTATCTTACTTAATAAAGTATTATACTGTTTTAGGTATGGTGAATGTGAGTATTACAATTCATTTAAAATAATGCATTATAGGTTTTTTAATTTTTGTTCTGTTAGTTTTTGTTATGATCTGACATTTTAAGTAAGTACCTAATTCATTCATTAATCGATCGCCCGTAATACGATTGGATATGCAGTGTCAAAAGTGCAAAAAGAAACTGGCAAGTAATGGATCTCATTTCTTATGCCAAGGTTCATGCCAAGGAACATTTCATAGGAGTTGCGTGAAAGGGCTAACAGCAGACATGAAAGCAGGTAGAACAAGAACTTTCTGCAATAATTGTGAAGATGAACAACCTGAAGAAGAGGAGCTGGAAATGGAGGGACAAGGGTTCGAAAAAATTTTAAAAGACATACAGAACAAAGTCAATTCGCTTCCGGGATTTAAAAAACAATTAGATTCCATCATAACTAGTATGTCGGTTCTATCTGAGAAATATGACACCATATTAGCAGAACACGAAGAATCAAAAAAAAAGATAAGTAAGCTCGAAAAATCCGTCGAAAGTGTCAGCAATAAATGTGTTTACCTAGAAAAATGTAATGTTGCACTTGAACAAAAAGTGCTGGAGTTTGAACAGTCAACACGTAAACATAACATTGAAATCGTAGGTATCGAACAAATGCCGGATGAAAATGTCATGGAGGTAGTGAAAAAACTTGGAGATACGTTGGAGGTGAACTGCGATGACGTCGAATGGGCGAGCCGTCGACACCAACAGAAAACAAGCGACAAACCAGCCACAATAGTAATAGGATTCAAGAGTACGGGTACCGAAAGTCGGAATTTATGGTTAGCAAATCGACGTAAGCTCACTAAAGTAAACAGCAGTTTCATTACTAAGGGTTCACAGGAGAATAAGATATACGTAAATGAAGACTTAGCTAAAACCACTCGGGAATTGTTATGGAATGCCAAGACTAAACTCAAGGGAATTTATAAATACATCTGGGTCGTAAACGGCAGAATACTGGTGAAAAGGGAAGAAGGTGATAAATCTGTGTGGATTAGGTCGGAAGGCGATATTCGTGAACTGCTCAAGAAGTGAAAAGTGAAGTGTCAAAATACCTATACAGATAGGTACGGACGCCGGCACATCAAGCTGTTACGGTCTGTCAAATTTCCTCGATAGATTATCAACTTTATTACTAAACTATTACGGTTCAAGATTGATTGGAAAAGTTTGACAGCTTTCGAATGGGTTGACCTTGCTGGCGTCCATACATAAGTTACGTGTAGATCTGGATAACATTTTTTATAACATTCTCGTTTATCGACAACATTGAGACAATAACAGATAGTCAAGTCGTTCCAGTGTGTGTTGATGACATATGTAGCTGGACAGCAACTTTAGACAGAAGTAAAGATTTTTGCCTAATACATGTTAATATAAGATCTTTAAAGAAAAACTTCAGTGAGTTACTCATAAGTCTAAATAATAGTCTACAATACATTGATGTGATAGTTATTACGGAACCAAATATAAGTTTTGAATGTTTAGGTTTTTATAAGATCAATGGGTACACAATAAGTAGTTTTACCCGCACCGGGCGAACGGGAGGGGGGGGTGCTAGTGTATGCACGGGAGAGGCTCGCGACACAACTCATCAAGTCACTAATACCTACCGAGATGCGCTCCGCGGAGTGTGTTTCCATCTCATTCAACCACGTCAACGAGCAGATCTTTTTAATTTCCATTTATAGGCCGCCTAAAATAAATAAGCAGGATAAAATAGAACAATTCCTGAACGAACTACGTAATTTGCTTAAAAACATACCGCAATACATTAAAGTGATTTTATGCGGCGACATAAATTTAAACTTGCTTAAGCAACAGGATAAACATGTTAATTTATATGAAGATCTATTAGCCGAATATGGGTTCACTAAATGTATAGATCAAGTCACCCGTAGCGAAGTTGTTATGAACAACTTGGTAGAATCATGCTTAGATCATATTTTTATTCGAGCACCACTCGCACTTTTGCAATCAGCTGTAATACGAACCAAAATATCGGATCATTACCCAGTAGCGGTAGCAGTAGAATGGGACCGCGCTCCAAGCAACAGTAAGAACACCGCTATAACTACGACTACGACACCGACGTCACAAGGGATATGCACGCGCGCACTCATCAAGCCTGCGAAACGGAGTGTCCTTGATAATCGTGCGGTGCGGGAGAAATTATCGTGTATAGATTTTGATAGTCTCTTGTCAATTGAGTGTCCCATTGAATTGTATGAATCTTTCAGAAAAATATTTGCTGACATTTATGAATCTTGCTATAGAAATATAGTCGTTAACAAAGGAGTCCGAAATAATAAAAACTGGATAACAAGAGATCATAAGAAATTGTTATCAGAAAGAGACAGATTATTTGCAATATGGAGTGAAGAACCTAAGAATATGATTAAACGTTTAGAATACACTAAATATAGAAATAAATGCAACAAAATATTAAATAAATGTAAAAATGAATACGATAGGCAAAGTATAATAGATTGTAATAAGAATATTAAAAAGTTATGGGAAAGAATACATGTAATGATGGGGACGAATAAGCAATCCTTGGATAGTGTAATATTAAATAACATTAAATTACAAGGCAGTGTAAAAGATATTTGTGATAAGTTCTCGTCAACATTTACAACAGAAATTGAAAACATTAAACACGACTGTGATGTGAAATGGTTAGACAGAAGTACATATGTTAAGGAGAAGAGTGTGTCTATGAGATGGCGACCGGTGAATAGTCAGGATGTTAAGAAAGTTATAACAGATATGGATACAAATAAATCACCCGGAAGCGATCTCATACGCATGTCGGATCTTAAATATCTGGTCAATAAGGTGAGTCCTGTGCTTGCACATCTTATTAATCTATGTGTAAATAAATACATATGTCCCAGCAAATTAAAAGAAGCCATAGTGCGCCCTATTTTTAAAAGAGGCGATCGTAAAACGTTGTCCAATTATAGACCAATTGCCATCTTATCAAGTGTAGACAAAATTATAGAAAAATGTATTGTTAACCAATTAGGAGTTTATCTACAAAAAAACTCTATCATAAATATATGCCAACATGGTTTTCAAAAGAGTAAAAGTACGACCACATTGTTATCAAAGTTTTGTGACGAAATTAATAATAAGTTAGACCAAAAGCAATTTGTAGTAGCAGTATTTTTCGATTTTAAGAGAGCATTCGATACCTTAGAAATAAATACTTTATTAAATGCAATGGAGGAGTGCGGTGTGGAAAAACCACTTAATAATTGGTTTCGAGACTATCTTACGAAGAGGTATTACCGTGTAAAGGTGGGCGAGTCGTATAGTGATGCGAGGGAAGTGAGGTGCGGAGTGCCCCAGGGCGCGGGGTGCGGGCCAGTATGCTACCTAATGCACGTCAACAGCTTGTGCGGCGTTCTTCGCAGCTGTTCGGCGTACATGTTCGCGGATGACCTGTGCGCGCTGCGCGCTGGTACCGACCTCGCTGAAACTTGTCGACTTGTGCAGCACGACATAGACAGAGTTGTTGAATGGTCGCACGACAATGGGATAATCTTAAACACGGACAAAACCAAGCTGGTTATCATACGCTCACCTTATTTACCACCACCTGGTGAACCACCTCCAATGTACGCACACGAGTATATATGCATTCATAAAGACTATGTTAACTGTAAGTGCAAACCTATTGTGCGCGATGAATGTGTTACATATCTCGGAGTAAACGTTGACGAGGACTTTTCGTGGTCAAAACACATCGATTACTTGTGTAATAAACTTAGAATTTTACTTGGTAAATTCTACCATCTAAGTTTTAAAGTGCCATGCGGTACTCTTAAGTGCCTTTATTTACAGTTGGTTGATCCAATATTAAGTTACGCACTCGAATGTTATGGACTGACATTCAAAAGCAAACTACAAAAATTAGAAGCTCAGCAAACCAGATTTTTAAAACTAATAGTAAGCAAGAAAACCAAAAACAAATGTAAAGATGATTACAATAAGTTGTTTAAAATTTGTAAAATTCTTCCTGTCAGCCTAAAGCATAAGTATCTTGTTCTGGTCAGCAGTTATGGTAGCTGGGAGCGTCACTCGCTAATAACCCATAACTACGCAACTAAGATGGTGTCAGCAGGTAAATTTAATGTACCAAGAGTCAGTAATTATTTTGGCGACCGAACGCTGGACAAAAGAGTACCATACTGGCTCAACCAATTGCCTGCTGACATAAGAGGTCAGAAAACAAAACGTAAATTTGCAAGAGCACTTAAAATGTTCTTACTCAGTAGTCTGTAAGCAATTTTGTAAGACCTGATATTATTGATATAGCTTTTTTTTATGTAATATTGTTGCATTTTTAATTATTGCTGATTAAATATTGATACACTGTTTGTTCCGTTCCCGCAGACAAACCGTGAAAACGGTTTTGCGGGGCATAGCATTTATCCTATTGTACAAGTGGACATTAAGAAAATAAATAAATAAAATAAGGCTAATTCGTTATTATGTTCGTCGAATCGTTGACCTTCTTAAGTGTTGAGTTGAACTGCATGATTTTTGACACATACTAGCACCGACTGGATAGGTCACCTCGGTCTGCGTGGTTCTTACCTTAAAAGACTATGTTCGACATCGATCCACATGGCCTTTATGTAAGGAGACAAATATTATCTTTGGGCTTTAAGAGAGACTGTGATCTTTGAGTCAGTTTCTGATTTTTTCTTTGACTAGCCAGATAAGAAACACCGAGCACATATAAGAATTTGAAATATGATTCACGTGCAAAACCTACTTACAAAATAAATTGTTTATCAGTACAAGATGATATACCGTAGTCTGACTAAATAGCCAATGCCCTACCTCTAAGGCCTTATCTAGCCCCTCACAGTACCTTCCTAGTTGAGATTGATGAGCAATACGTAGATGAACAGATATGACCACAGTTAAGTAGTAGGAACAGTGGCAGCCCATGAGCAATGATGGCCCGGTAGGAATCACGTAAAATGTATAAATGGAAGTAGGTCCTACAACCTGGTATGCACTTTACATTGTATAAATTATTACATCGCCACAAAAATTTTAAGATGTCATACGTGACGTCCACCAAGACACATAGGTCCCGCGTGATTGATTACGACCCCTCTCTTGCAAAAAGAGGAGGCGTGTGCTTTCGTCCCAGTAGTGAGAACATTGGTACGCTAATTATAATACTAAATAAAGTAAAAAATGCTTGAATATTATCCAAGAGACTCATAGTTTGGTCAACTATAGAAAAAATCAAATGTTATGAACATAATTATGTAGTTATAATATCTACATTTATAATAATTTAATTGTTGAGATAAGAAAACTACAAATAAGATGACTTTTTCATGAAATCATGAAAAAGTCATCAATATTGCCAATTTTAAACCAAGAAGTCGTATTGCTCATCCTTATGATTGATACCTTTTATCGTGGAAGAATTGCAGGGTCGGCACGACTTCCCTTTTTGGGCACGGGCTGCACGTTGGCTAGCTTCCAGGACTTAGGCACTATACTAGTCCTAAATGAGAGGCGATACAAGCGCGTCAATACAGGATGTTTCCTGTATTGACGCGCTTGTATCGCCTCTGATTCGTCTCTCCGTCGTGCCTCTGAATCGCCAGCGATTGTTCTCAAGCATTGTGCGCCCGAGTTGTTACTTGAGCGCACAATGCTTGAGAACAATCGCTGGTATACTATGTATTTGGTCCACTAGCCTTATTCACACCCAGACGACACAGTACTCTCAGAATCTCCTTGTTCCTAATGCGAATCTCGGGCATTGAAGTGTCGCAGTGAGGCAAATTCGGTGTAATATCTAGTGGAGAATTGTGGGAAAAGAGAAATGCAAAAAGGCCTGCTTTCTCTCTTACCGTATGAGCCAGGGTTCTAACAGGCTTAACCAGTGGAGGGCCGACAAACATTTGCTTCGACAGATTTAGCAAGGGAGCAGAAAGATCTACTACCGGACGGCTGCGCAAAGAGCTTGATACCAATATGGGTAATGCAGTCAAAGTGAGCCTTCTTAAGTACCTTTTTATAATACATGGCAGCACGGTTAAATCTATAAGAGTATTTGAATTTCCTCTTCTTCATTAGGCAAGAGTTGATAAGGTATAGAAAAAGAGAATAATAGAGAGAATAAACTAGCGCGCTTCATCATTAACGATTACATTACTGTTTACCATCAGGCGGGATCGCAATCACGCTACTAGTAAATATCATTAAAAAAGAAATATAATATTCACATACTGTTAACATCGAGCCAATAATAAACAAGGTTGTACAAATAACATTACATACATCGTTACAACGAAATTATTAAAAAACTTGTTTGATAGCAAACATCATTTTACTTCATAATATTGTAGCAAATTGAATCCTTTTTTTTTAAAGAAGTCTCTCAAAGCTTTTTGTTTCTACTTATTGACGTTAGGTACATTTATAAACCTGTACAGCCTCCGTGGAGTAGCAGTAGCGAACGCCGCTGCACAAGGACGGGTGGGAACGATCCCCGCCTAGTGCAAACATTAATTTGTATGCATGAATATGAATATTTGCACTGGTCTGGCCGTGCCTCGGAAAGCAAAGCTCGGAAAGCGTTAAGCCGTTGGTCCCGGTTGCCATACGAACATCTAATGGCAGTCGTTACGGGTTGTTGGAGCCCTCATAAGTCCAACAATTGGTCTAACTGCAATGCTTCGATATCGACTTCGGGTTGTGGAGGTCAGACGGCAGTTGCTTCATGGAAAATATCGAAGTTTAGCCAAAATCAGTAGTTAGACTGGTAAAGCGGAAAAACTCCAAAGCTGAAAAAAGCTTCAGATGCGACTGGGATTAACGCTGAAATGATGATTATGGTGTTTATAAACCTGTGATTTTGCACACGGCTTCGCCTACGTGAATGTCAATAAATTTAGTCTAAAAAATTAATAAAACAAACTTTTAAAGAATATCAAACTAAAAAGTTAAAAATATTTTTAAAAAAACGTGAGGCGCTTTGTGCCATAATTTTTGAATACTAACCGCCTCACGCTTTTTTATAAATTATTTTTAACTCTTTAGTTTGATTATATTATTATATTTATTATTAGTTATAAACTAGTGCTTGACTGCAATCCCGCCTGATGGTAAGCAGTGATGCAATCCTTGATGGTAAAGCGCACTAGCTTATTAAGCCTATTCACTCAAAAAAACTGAGTGAATAGGAAGGAAGACGGCAGTTGAGCGAGGTGATGTAATGTTTAACCCAACAACACGACCAACGATGCTGCGCCAGAGGATGATCTGGAGAACCTCCACGACCAAACTCCCGACACAACAAAATTAGGCACATCGTACCCGGCACTCATCGCAACACAACTGCTCAGACCCGTCCTCCGTACGGCTTCACCAGACATCATGCCGGAACACGACGAATCGCTTGGCGGCAAGACTATATAATATATACAATATGTTAAGAAAACCCTGTCCGACCCGTGAAGGTATTGTTAGGTATCGATAACTGATTCTACTAATGCCTGCAAAACCTGGCTAAACTTTAAAAAAAATACCCCCTAAAAAATAAATAACTTAAATAAAATAAGTAGGTAATTTCATGGCAACACAGGCACAGGTCATGACCGCAGTTGACCTCATGCTTGTAGGTATAGGTAGCTAGTCCACGTTTATCGACTCTCGAAAGAAACAATGATACTTAGGCAGCTCGAGAAAAGAACTTTTTTTAAGTAAGAAGGTCGTCTGACTCTCCGAATGTATCATTTCATTGGATGAGCAATTGAATGTCAAATCCGCGCTGGCCACAGTTGGCCCCTACCAATCCACTGCTCGCCGAACTGATAATGGACAATAATGATAATGTACTCACGTACAGGTCGGCAAAAATATCATGAGGCACCGTCATGCTGGAACCCTCGTGCATTGACCGATAAGTACCCATTTCCAAATCGTCTAACACCTGATCACAACACAGCTAATTGCAGTTACTACCTCCATCAGCATGTTACATTACTCTACGTTAGAAAACGACATGATCACACAATACACGAATAGTGTACCTACACCAGCAATGTTTACGCCCAACTAATAATTTAAAGTAAAAATTATTTTTATTTTATAAAGATAGGTATGCTTTGCGGCATGCTTTGGTAGAGATGTGTAAGTAATCAAAATATTGTTTTTATTTATCGATTGATACTCGTCTATTTTTGGTATCGATTTAGTATTGTAGTTTCTCATTCTTATTCTCGATTCAACATCGCATGGAATTGTTTAGAACTTTTACAAAAGTCAAATTAGCGAGGTACACTGCTGTAAATGAAAATCATGCCAAAGTTTCTATTTCAGTTTCTGTCTCAATATCGATGATATTGACCGATAAAATATTTGTAAAACTTTACTAAAATTGTGTTTCATAAGTCTTTCTCGTTTCTGTTTACTAATACTTGTGTTATAATAATGTTATTAGTAATTAATCGATAAACCAACAAAAGTACTTTTACCATTGGGTAATCTGTGTTTTTACAACAAATCCTTCAACCAGATACAAGTTTCGATTAATAGCGAAAAAAAAACGTTATTACGCAAAAAATAGTACATCCCTAGTTTCACCTACTCTTTCCTTTGAAGACACCGACAAACTCACCGCGTGCCGGCATCACAAAAGGGACCGCCAAATATTGAACATAAATTTATACATTTAATATCCAACAATAAATCAAACGATGATACCGCCGAAAATGGTGTTGTCACATTTTAAAAATTTACCTAATTTTGGGGAAGTTCGCGGGAAAAAAAGATAATTTTAAAATTCACTAGTATTGTTACTATGATGATTATGTAAAATTTCATATTTTATTTGGCCATGTGTTTACCTAACCTTTATTATCCTTACGGGTCGGACAGGGTTTTCTTAACATATTGTATATATATATTCTTTAAAAGCATGTTTTTTTAGTTTTTTAAACTATACTCGTATTTATTTTCAACCTTTTAGTTCGATATTCTATTAAAAAAAAAACGAACGAAAACAAAACGAAAATGTCCAACCGTTTTCAATACATTCAGTATTGAAAACGGTGGGATATTTTACAGTAATGAGCCGATCACTCGTAGTCCAAAGAGTTAGAGACGGACAAACAAACAAACAAACAAGCAAGCAACCAAACATACAAGTGAAGCTAATAAAAAGCATGTAAAAATAGTCCGACCAGAACTTCCTATCGGAAGTCTAGAAAAGAGCTTATCGTAATCATATGTTTTTTCAATTCAGTTTATAAACAATGTCAAATTTAGAACATATATTCTCATAAAAACTGTTACCAATTTTTCAGTATTAAAAATATCCTTAATTACATAAGCACTCCTGTTTTTTATCGCTACAACCGACCTGCCGTTGGAATTTGGATTTATTTTCATAAAAACCAGTGTTAAAAATAACGGGTGTCGTTTTACTAAAAAAATGTCAAAGCTCTGGTAAAATTCGACGCTAGCAAGTCAGAATCATCGACAACGCTCATCAATATTCATAAATATAGACAAAGTTGGAAAATATCATAAAAACCGATACCCACCTCTGTTCGATGCTACGAGAGCACACTGCTACAAGACTACTCGGCTACGCGGCTACGTGGCTACGAGACGTGCTACGGCACTACTACGCGCTTTCAACTTCGAGGAAATATAAAGAAACTCATCTGAAGTTTTGACAGTAATGGCACAGAGTAAGAAAGATCAGAAGGCCAATAACCGAATAAAACAGTAGTTGTAACAGTAAAGTGTGAATTATTAAAAGATAATTCGAGAACTGTCCCTCAGAAGATCCATCCTTCCCAATCAAAATATGAAGTTCACACGACAACATAATCAAGATATACAGTTCCCTCTTTATACGAACCAATACAATACGAGATCAGTTAAAACTATAAATGAATAACTTGGAATATCGCTGTGTGGATTACTCATAACCGTGCCACAATTATTAATTACATATATTCATAGATGACTTGTAAACATTTCAATAGTAATTCAATTATTGCTCATGCTCGTTAATGCTAGTTAAGACTTAGCAATTTTAGTGCAAAGATCTAATTCGGAATTATTACCATCATCTTGTTTTCTTAAAAATCACCAAATGTTCAACAACAGCGTCCATACGACAGCGTCCACACGACAGCGTCATTCGAGCGCCAAAAATTTTTTCATAAGAAGGGAAAGTAAGAGAGAGAGAGTAAGAGAGATCAAAATCGTAAATGCGTACAATATTCCTTTTTGAAGCCGTTTACAAAAAGTAAGGTTTATGCCATAATAGATAGCGTGTATATATACACATGTACAGTGCCTTTTACAAAAAGTTAAATTAGATGTCGGTCCTACATTATTTCACGTATTTAGGACTTCTTCGTTTCCTGCTTATTGTGAGACAAGAAACGTTCCTTTATTTTTAAGCATTACACGTAAACTAAACTAGTTAAGATCTTTCTTTTTCTTTGAGATCCAGATAAATGGAGGCGTTGTATAACTTGCGCCGAACCACGTCGCGGTGCTAGTGGAGCGGGAATATGATGATTATTAGATGATAATGCTATAGTTTTTCTTTCCTTTGTTCTGAGTGTAGACATTCATTTATCGTCATAGTATGGCAGTGGCATCGACGCGTGAGGTTTTGTGTTCCACGTATCCAACGTATTCCTGCCTTACATTATGACTTGTATGATGTAAACCAGACACATTCGTCAAAGTAATACTTGTTAGAGCAGTGGTATCAGCCCCGATCCTCACAAGTTATAAATCGTGAATTCAAATGAAGGCGTTTTACTTTATTTGCAGTTATTCTTTACTATTGATCTCAAAGTACTCAATGCCTGGTGAGGATACCGGTAGGTCCTGAAACCTTCAACGAAGCCATGTGATGTATATAGCCCTTACAGGGCGCGTGGTACCATCATTATACGCTGAAGATGTTATGCGTTTGTTGCGTAGGTAATTAATCTGCTGGTCTTTGACGTCCACAGACGAAAGAACCAATTTCTCGAGCACAAACTAGTGGTATTGTATTTATCAATCTACTTCATCATCTCACACTAAACTAGTCCCATAATCTGCCGGACTTATCCTAACTATGTTGTGATTCAGTCTAACCGGATGCAGCCTATTATCAGTATTTTATATGGAGTGACTACCTGTCTTTCTTTCACAACACAGTCACACTTTTAGACTTATGACGACCCCTAACGACTGCAAAACATTCACGAGTGGTAGCCGGAACCAATGACTTTACATGGTTTCCGAAGTCACAACAATAGTCTCCTCACCGATCCTAAACTAGTCTATATCTATACTTAATATATAAAACTGAAGAGTGTTTTGTTTGTTTGAACGCGCTAATCTCAGTAACCACTAGCCCATAAACGCAGGAAGGCTTTAGGCTATATAACATCACACTGCGACCAATAGGAGCCGAGCATAATAACTAACTACAAGTGAACAAAGTCGCGGACGGCCGCTAGTACTTAATATATAAAGCTGAAGAGTTTGTTGGTTTGTTTGAACGCGCTAATTTCAGGAGCCACTGGTCGGATTTGAAAAATTCTTATTGTGTTAGACATCCCATTAATCCAAAAAGGCTTTAGGATATATAACATCACGTTGCGACCAATAGGAACGGAGCAAAACAAAAATTTAATAATGTATCAATAGAAATTGGCACCTTTGGGGTTAAAATAAAATGTTCAAATAACTTAGTCCATGCGGCCCAAGTCGCGGGCGGCCGCTAGTACACGATAAACATAATCAATTAATCTACATTAACTGCTGCCTCGCTCACAGTCAGACTCGTGCTTTATAATAAAACTAGACAACGACTCACAGTTTCACGGAATAAGAGGAAACTTGTTATGACTGGCAGTTATTGTCTGCACACATGTACGTGAGGTGTTGCGGAACTCATCCGTGTGTATGGCGCACCTTACGGATTATAATGTTGATGATCATCAAAAAAATGTTGACCTGATCAACCTTTTTTTATCATCCCACTGCTGGGCACAGGTCTCCTTTCATACAGAGTAGGGTTGAGCGTAATCACCAGGCTTGCTCAATGCGGGTTGATTTCAGACCTAAATTCCAGATTTCCGCATGGTGTTTTCCTTTACCTTGTTATCAGTCATTGTTGTCAAAGATGTACTTAAAAAGTACATATAACTTAGAAAAGTTACATTGGTATAATGTTAGTTCGCTAACATTAAGTGGCAGTGGGCAGGACACATTGCTCGTAGAACCGGTGTCCAATGAGCCAGTAAAGTTCTGGAGTCGCGGCCACGTACCAGAAGACGCAGCGTAGGAAGGCCCCCAACAAGGTGGACCGATGACCTGGTGAAGATAGCGGGATGCCGATGGATGCGAGCAGCACAAAACCGGTCATCGTGGAAAGGCTTGAGGGAGGCCTTTGTCCAGCAGTGGACCTCTATAGGCTGATGAATAAAAAGAATGTTAGTTATAATGTTAAATTTCAATAAAAAATTTCTAATCTTTCCTCACTATGCTAAGCTGGGTTTCTAGTCTAGCCAAGAAACGAGCTGAACACCAATATTTTGCACGGAGCCACTGGCTATCTGACCTCCACCTCCCAGGTATTAAGTAATATGATATCCCTTGTCTCGACTGCAGTAGTTCACGGTCCAGTTTCCTTAATCAGAAATGCAAATCGGTGCCAACAGTAAAAGGGGAGGTTTGTGAATGTCTGACATAGCGCTGAGCAAATCTCTTCGGGTTAATTGTTGATTAATTTAAGAGAGTTGGCAAAACGCCAGCTGAGCTCGCATATAACGAAATATAAATAAAAAACGCCGTTAAGTTTGAGTTGAACTTCAGATCAGTGTTCCGCAGTAAGAGTGTCTACCAATAGGTAATATATTATAATAAACATTATGTATTTTACAAACTAACAATACTAACCAGTTTTTGTTTAAAATCCATATCTTATTATAGTTTCAAAGAAACAAAACACAGTCACACTTTGTATTTATGATTCGAACTCAGATTTTTTAAGGTACCGTAGCCAAATGGCAAAAAACGGAACTCTCATAGATTCGTCATGTCTGTCTGTCCATCTGTCCGTTTGTCCGTCCGTCTGTCACAGCCATTTTTTCCGAAACTATAAGAGCTGTACTGTTGAAACTTGGTAGGTAGATGTATTCTGTGAACCGCATTCAGATTTTGATGTAAAAATAAAAAAAATAATAATAAATATTGGGGGCTCCCCATACTTAGAACTGAAACTCAATTTTTTTTTTCATCAAACACATACGTGTGGGGTGGGTATCTATGGATAGGTCCTCAAAAACAATATTGAGGTTTCTAAAATATTTTTTCTAAACCGAATAGTTTGCGTGACAGACGCTTCCAAAGTGGAAAAAAGTTGATCCCCCCCTCTAACTTCTAAAATAAGGAAATGAAAAATCTAAAAAAAACAAATGTTGTACATTACTATAAAAACTACCAACGAAAATTATTTTGAACGAGTTCTAGTAAGTATTTTTTTTAATACCTAGTAAATCGTAAACCGATTATTACCGTGTAATCTTTCATACAAATAACTTAAATTCTTTAATTTCATAAATCAATGGTACGGAACCCTTTGTGCGTGAGCCCGACACGCACTTGGCCGGTTTTTTAATCGTGAATCATTGCTTAGTTCAAACAGCTAACAGGATATATAGATACATTTACGCGAATTTTACTAATGGTAAGAACAGATTGCAACTATGACCGTATTCTAAAGGCAATAGACATATAAACATCCACACACTCACGCACGTGACATAGTCCTTAGCATGCCACTCGACTTTTGAACGTTTACTGTAAGTACAACATAGCTTAATTACAAGTGAAGTTTTCGGTTGGTGCCTCATTTTTAATTAAAAAGTCTACCGAGCCCTCGTCGGCATCCCAAAGGACCGGTACCCTGGGGTCCCGAGAAATGACAATACGGAAGTTAATAAATGTTTCATCCGGTAACGTTCCGGTTTAACTGTAAAAAAGGAAAAACGTATAATTATTATATACGGCTATACATTATACAAAATTATTTGTTTAAAGTATGACAGATTGAAAATTATAGAAAATAAAACACAAATTATTACATTAAAATGTATAACTAATACATAGATGTACAAAACAGAAAAACCAGTATTTTATCCTTATCCTAGTGGACAGTCAGTGTGGGTCACTAATACACGAACTTTCTATACACAAACCCATTCATCTTTGTAAATACCCTCTCAAAGTAATTCATAACCATTCCTTTTAGAGCTCTCTCTCTAAGCCGCTCTCTCAAAAGGCAGTAATTGCGTCAGTAGCACCTTTCAGCACGGAACCCTAATGCTGTACGTGCTCAGTACGGCTCGGCTCGGTTTGAACTCGGCTGTGGGTGAACTAAATGACGGTAAACGGTTGATATCTTCAAGCAGGGTATTGAACAAAACTAATTAAAGTCTGGTTAACTGTAGGTTAAATTTAGTACATACACAAAACCGTTTACAACCTTATCTTTACGACAACCAATATCGAAAACTCTTTAAAAATTTACGTAAATTAAGAGAATTTTGATAAATTTTGACCCAGTTTAGAATAAAATTGTAATTTTGTAAATAGAATATCAGATATATATTAAACATTAGGTGTCTATTGTATGGCGATTAGGTCAGCGTATTCATTGAAACCACGTATTCTTTAACGTGTTTTCAATGTACGCAATTTAATTAATAACAATTAACATTCCAGCCGTAAAACCTTTTTTCCGTTTTAGTACAACATTGACCTAATTTTTGAGTATTTTGTAACAATACTCTATACAACTTGTGATACCACCCGCCCGCACATATCTAATGCCTTAGTATCACGGGTTTTTAGGTTTTTTTAGGTGCAACAAATTCAGTTTTGTCTGTTTAGTCTAATAGATTATTTTATTATTGTAATAGACTGATAACACTTGTCATAATCACTGTACTGTTTACTGTCGCCACACTGATTATAAAAAAATAAAATAAAAACTAAGTCACTTGACATTTCCTCTTTTATTAGCTTAGCATAGTAATTGTATAAGGTCATGTTTTTTTTTTTAAATGAGGCGAAAGGCGGAGGGACTGTCGTATGTAAAATATTAACGTCCGAAAAGTGCTGATTCTCAGTCAAATTTGAATAAATGATTTTTGATTTTGACTAACCCCGAGAAGCAATGACGTAGCTTTTGAAGGTACATCTTGGACAGATTATTTTAAAACATCTAGGTGTCTAAAAAAGCGTTATGAGGACAGACCCAGGCAGATTTGAGATGACCTGCCCAGTGAGCGCTCGCATTTGCTTATAATGCTGCAAAGCAACTCAGAACTTAAGTCAACCAGCTCAAGTCTACCAGTCTGGAAATGATCGTGGTTGCCGAAGCACGATGGAACATTTAAGTTGTATACTACGACTTCTAGGTTTCCTTTAAAGTATATAAACTCTCCTTTCTGAAGAAAACTTTATTGGGAACGAGAACTTGGGATTCAAAAGCTTTGAAGGCTCTAGATACAGTCAGAAGCTAAAGCTGAGCCTTGAAAGTAAATATCTAGTTGTAATATATTAAGAGTTTAGTCCCCATTTGTTTTTCCAGAATCGCAACACAGAGTAATTACGCAATTTGTATTGTCTATGGGTCGAAACTCATGCGGGTGAAACGGCGCTGCGCAGCTAGTATGTTCATTAAACGAAAACGAGAGAAATCGTTTACATACTTGTGTTAAATGTCGTCATTAAAGCGTCGAGCTGTATACATTTTCATTTTTTGTTTTCTGATCACTTTCATGATATCAGGGGAGGCGCTGCCGTGGCACGCCCACAAGGACTCACTGTTCCGACACAATCCTCATGCTTTAGAAGCTGCTGCATACTACCATCACCACGTACTTTTTTATTGTGAAATATAGACATTAGGGAGCTTACGTGAGCCTTCAAGAAAGTATTTTGACTAAAAAGATTAAATAGTCTTTTTGACATAAAGTATATATTTTTTAAACTAAGTACACGGAATCCTATCAAAAAGTCAAAATAAACATACCATTAGTATACAGCAAGAACTTCAATTCAATGACTAACTGTTATTTCAAGGGGGAGGGCTCAAACTCCCCAAAATTATGTAAAACTGCTGGAATCCCGTTCGACGTCGCACTTTAAAATATTCAGTCTCTGACGTCATCGCGAATATTCGTGAATTATTCAGCAGTACATAAAACAAACGATCAGTGTTGGAGAAATTAATCAATCCTGATTAATGATCTACGCGGTGATAGATAGAAGGAGTACAGGGGTTTGAATTTTTTAACAAAATATTTAAACAGTGAAAAGTTTTCGTCTTAAATATAAAACAAAAATAACGGCGGTCATCATTGCTTGGAGTGAGTTTGTTGTTTTTTAAGAGAAATGTTTCAAAATTAGTATCCGTGTGAACTGGAGTATTGGAATTCGTCTGAAAATTATTATTTTTTTTAGATTAATTAACACGTTCGCTGCGTTGTGTGGTCATATTGGCTCATAGCTAACTTTCATTCAGTGCGCACCGCAAAATAGCGTTTACTCACCTGGTGCGGAAGGCATAACTTGCGGTGCTGCTATCGTAGAAAAGAGATACATATACCGTTGTTATTGTCGCTAGAACGTGAACAACTCAGCATTTTTCAAAACTCGTGAACCAATTTGACCTCACCCGCACTTAAAAAAAAAAAATTTAAATCTGGTGCGGTGTGTGGCCAATATGACCACGCGCTCTCCGCACCGCACATCCGCACTAGATGATGCGCGGGCGCCATTTTGTGACGTTAGTGGTGTGCCGCTTCGTCATCCGTGACGACGTGTTTTTTTGAGTAGACCAAATTTGTTATATTTACAAGATGCACTGGCTGTTACAATAAATTAAGATTAAGGCTTTCTAGTATTGAAGCAGGGAAACAAGTAAAAAAAGTGCCTACTCTCTGCAGACAATGTTAAAATGATTTATGTTTGCCATGTTTCAATGAAGAACACAAGTAATTATATAATTATATAAGGCGATTCTTCTGTGTTTTGACGGAAAAATCGCACTTGAATGTTGCAAAGATGTACCAATATGTTAGCACTGGTGCAAGACTGTACACCTTTTATTATTTTCATTATACATCAGATCAATCAACTGCCAGCCTCCGTGGCGTAGCGGTAGCGAACGCGGCCGCTGCGCAAGGAGGCGCAGATTCGATTCCCGCGCAGTGCAAATGTTTGTATGCATGAAGATGAATATTTAGCACTGGTCTGGTCGTGCCTGGGAAAGCACGTTAAGTCGTTGGTACCGGTTGCCATACGAACATCTAATGGCAATCGTTATGGGTTGCTGGAGCCCTCAAATATCCAACAATTGGTCTAACTGCAATGCTTCGATATCGCCTTCCGGTTGTGGAGGTCAGATGGCAATCTCTCTACGAAAAATATTGAAGTTTAGCCATAATCTGCAGTTATTCTGGTAAAAGCTGACCCCAGACTCCAAAGCTGAAAAAGCTTCGGATGCGTCTGGGATTAACGTTGAGGTGATGATGATGATCAGATCAATAAACTAAAAGTCACCAATTTCTATTTAAATTTAAACCGTTTTAATAAAGCACACACATCACAATTTATTATAATCTCGTTAAAGTCCGAGTACATGACACACATATTTCATAATTAAATCATTATCTCTCCCTCGTGATTGCACTCGAACGAGTTTCATGTGCTTATCACATCAGTAAGGGTTTAGTAATCAAATTGTGACTTATTGGATGAGCATGGTTGGGGAGGTACTGGATAAATATTTTAATCTAATGTCACGCAGTGACCCATCAGTTGTGCTTCATGAGAAGTAGACGACTTCAAGCTAGGTTCATTTATATGAACCTAGCTTGAAGTCGTACCTTCAAACTGGTATCATTAGCTTATTTATTTATTAGATTTAGCTCAAAAAGGTCTCCAAAGCTCCAGGCACAGGTGAAGAGTAGCCAGCCTGTCGGTGTTCTATAGGATGCATTTTGGAGAGTATTCAAGGGAATTGCATGATTTGATTCCCCCATCCCCGTCCCATCATCCAGCGACCCGCGTCGTATGGCGAGTTTCCACCCTTACATTGTTGACACCACAACGATCCGAACGAAGCATTTCGCCTCGTCTTTTATCCCGCATACATCGAGGGACTGAAACAATTTGCCAGCGGCGGTTTTTCCGTCGAACTACAATTTGAGTGTCTTCAAGGCTAGAGTGAATAGGCTCTTAATACACTAGCGCGCTTTACCATCAACGATTGCATCACTGATAACCATTAGGTGGAATTCCAGTCAGTACTATACCATCGCCTAGCTCCATAAAGAATAGATTTAAACAAACCAATTTAGGGTTATCACAACACACATTTTACAAATCTCCTGTTATTTACATGATTATAGACTTTTACATCCTAACTTTTTATTAACAATTCCTATTGCAGCATATTTCAATAGAATCACTAAACTAACATGCATAATAACTTGGTATTTAGAAAAACCATTAAAAAGTCGACATTAATTTTACGTGATAGCCCTACAAAAAAAGAAAGATGAATGAAATCCAGGTATTAAACACATTTTATGGAATTCAAAAAATGAATAAAATTGAGGCGTTTGTCAATATACCTAATTTTGCATATTTTAATTACATTCAAATCAGCTGCATAACACATGCATTGTAATACTATCAAATATGGACTAATTATAATATATCAAAAAATTTAACCTATTAGGAGTGTGTAACCTATTACATGTGTGTCATATTTCATTCAAATCGGTTAGGCATTCTATGCAAATCATAAATTACTAAACATAAATAAACTGTTTAGATTAGTAGGAAGTAGGATTATTACTTTTATAAAAATCATCTATGTAAAAAAGGTTGTTAACATCTGTCTTTTAGGCGTAAACTACTCGTTGCCTAGCAACGGTTTGTTTACCTCTATTCTTTATCGAATTTGGCTCATATATAGTTTATAATGTTAAAAAAAAAACAAACATACCAAGCATATTTTGGCTTTTTTTGTTATTATTGCATGTTGTAGTGAGCCTATAAAGTGGTTTAAGGGATCGCAGGAGTTGTGAACCGGCTCAAAGTTTATGTTGTCGTCAGTTTCAAGTTTTACCATATTGACTTTGATATAGCTGCACATGGAGTTTTTCTAGGCAACGATATTTTTAAAATTATTAATTAGCCAAGAAGGTTCTACATAAGATACATATTTGATTTCATCAACATTACAGATTTTAGCTTTCGACACAGAAAAATTATTTAGGTCACAAAGCAGTTTTTGGATAACTTAAAATATTGTTAAGTATTAAGGAAACCAATATTGTGAAAAGAGAAATAAATAAATAAAAAATAAATGATTGTTTAAAGTATTAAATCTGATAGAGTGCTTAAAAGGATATGAGATCTTTAGCACTCTTAGCGCTTTCATAATCCATAGAGTTTATTTATAATAAAATTCTTCTCTGCAAACTTGCGTGCCTGGCAACTAGCATTACCAGTTCAAGGGGCATTTACGGATAGCGTTTTTATTATTACAATCCTTAAAGAAATGACCATTACCTCCGCAGTGGTTATAAGTAAGCATAGAAGTACTTAGTAAGTATGTGTTATAATAACAAAGACTATTCTCTATCCTATCCCTCATCATCATCATCATTTCAGCCGAAAGACGTCCACTGCTGGACATAGGCCTCCCCCAAGGATCTCCACGACAACCGGTCCTGCGCCTGCCGCATACCGCAGATTATGGCATTAACCCCTCAAATGATCGACACCATTATTCTACTATTTAATAAAATACAAACATATTGCCAGAGTGTAGCATACGTAAGATTTAATTCTTATCGACTAAATAAAGCGTAACTACAAAATACTCTTTTCTAAATGATCTGCTTCACCTTTTGCCCACCACTTTTACTTTTACTGTTACGGGGAAATACGATACCCGTTGCGGACTGGTTGTCAGAATTTCGAGGTTCTGACGACCCACAACTGTCAAAGATCCATGACAGCCGGGACTAATGGTTCAACGTGCTTTCCGAGGCACGGAGACGTCTCGGTCTGACAAGATGATTAACCATCCACAGGCTCTTATTATTTAATCGGCCCTTATTACTTCTTTTTTTATAGTAAAATGTTGTTCCACACTAGGAAATTCTCCTGAATCGTCGATGTGTTTACAAACATATACCTCACATATATAAACATCCAGACCGGTAACAACTACTTGTAGGTCATATTTTTTTACTTAATTATATTTCCATTTTAATAATATTACTATTTTTTTGCTTTGTTGTTATTTTGACGAGGCTAGCTGGCATATGGTAAGTAATTTCATTGTAGTTGTGTTTTCTTGTGTTCATTACTATACGTAGCATTATATAAATTCATGTGTTTTTTTAAATAAACTGACAGCTGTGCCGCTGGGGAGTTTCTTCCGCCACTTCTTCTTCCCAACGAAAGCACTATTAAGTGGCGAACAGCGGGCGTTTTGGGGGACAGTCTTATGTAAAATTGACGTTCAAAAAGTGCTGATTCTCAGTCTAATTTGAATAAATGACTTTTGATTTTGATACAAATAATTGTTCCGTGCAAGAATCGAACTAGCGATACGCAGCGCAGCAGTCGATAGCTTAACCGCTATGCTAAGCATGCAGTCTTTTATATCAATATTTCTCATTACCGAAACACGAGCTTGAGAAATTATCCGTTGAAATGTCATATGTGTGCACTCGGCTTATGGCAATATCTGTTCCGTATTACAAATGCAATACCTCGCTCGTCACGTGCTCCGAGCGTGCTCACTTGTGATTGCATTGCTCCCGTCACCTACACATGAGCCTTATATGAAATTATGTAAGTACTTGCTCAGTCCCTGGGTTTTAGCCGCATTAGTTATAATCCCGTGGGAACATCGAGTTGAAATGTGTTCTATGTGTTAATCATGGATATACAATAAACTTTATGTGTGAGAAATTTTATCCAAATCTGTTTAGTAATTTTGAGTAACAAACATTCAACCAGCCTCACAAAACATCATCCACCACACACAAACTTCCGCAATTATAATATTAGTGCGATAATGTTAATATTAGGATTAGTAGATAAATAATATAAAAAGTAACATTCACTTTGTTTCTTTTTCTACGATTGTGTTTCATTTTGTTTCGTGCGAGTTCCAATAAATTCCTTTTTCTTTATTTCTTTAAACGGAATGTTATCCAATTACGACCCTGTGAGCTACAGCTAGGACCCACGTTTTCATCCAACCAATAAAAACTTAGGAACTTGTTTATCCCCCGCGAGCTATAAATTACTTTTTCATCAAACTTACATTGTGACCAATAGTTCCCGACACTATACGGGGACAAACTTTGCCACTGTCGGGAAATCTCATAAAACTTGCAAAAAAAATAACAACTGAAATAATTGTTTGCCAACTAGCTGACTTGGTACATCTACGCATTGGGCTCTTTACGTGTGAAACTTCCACAACACAGGATACCAGGATACATAATCCTGTGTTGTGGAAGTTTTACACGTAAGCGTATATCAGTTAATAGAAAAATAACTTTAATTCATACCCAGTAAAGTCCTGTGTGAGCTGCAAATTCAATTCTCACTGAGATCAATTTTATTTTTATTGAAAAGAAGTTGATATTTGTTTAACTTGAAAATGTGGAGGTGTATACCACTATACACTACAATTTTATATTGCTTTGTTGTTGGGTTCGATTCCCGGATATTTTTCAGAGACAGCGCAAAAGCTGGATTTTTCCAAGTTCATGACTATTAATAAGATTTTCAATATAATATATATTGACGAGTTTGGCAACTCTGCCTAAACCTCCGGGAAATACAAGCGCGATGTTAAATATATTGTTGTTTTGTCGACCAAAAGTCCACAGGCAATCTCATCAAGTAATTGCATGACATTTACTTTGACTTAAGTAGGCGAGACTAAATCTAATCAACTCAGCAATTTCTGAATGTTGTTAAAAGACCTATCATCCCCACTTTATTTGGTCGTGTTAAGTGTGTAAGTTGTGGAGGGAAACCTGCCGAGTGCTCGAGCTAGTAAGGAAAGAAAAACTATAGTAGAGTGTACGAATGTCGCACATCAGGCAACGGACAAGCACTAACTTATTATATTTATAAAAAAAAAACTATAAAATATTATCATGGTTTTATTTAAGCACATTGTCGACGTGGTAAATGCACATAACCATTCAAATTTCCGTCATTCTAGCACAAACCGTTCGGAGGGTAAGCCGAGAGCGGACGGATGAACGGACGGATGTGACTATTAGGCTTCCGAGACGTAAATTACACAACCCTAAAATGTAAGGGTAGAAAAAAGAATTTTTCACTAAGCAATAATTTAATGTATGTAAATCTAAAGTAATTGTTCTCTAACATAATAAGCTTCTGTCGTACAGACACACATTATAACGGCATTGTTCTGCTTCACAGACACCCATCCCGCTAACTTAGGTAAGGCTTGCCTCATTGTCATTACATAGTTATTATTATTAATCAGCAAAGCGTTGCGTCAGGAAATGGAAACTTCACACAGGAAATTACAGAGACACAGACGGATATAAGGTGAACCTTATAGTTATCTTAGGACGAATTAACAAAAGAGGTTGCCAAAAAAAATCAGAAACGTTCTTTTGAGTTTTGTATAAGTAGTTAAAATTGAAACTCAAAGCATATTAAGTAAATCATTTATAAGCACTTTTGCGTCGGAGCAGAAGGGCAAGGGCATGTCAGACTTTTACTGACTAAAACCTACCCGTATTCCTTCACTTGCCTTTATTTATTTATTATTATTTACTGTCTAACTGCACTTCTTCGACATCGCCTTCGGGTTGTGGAAGTCAGACGGCAGTCGCTTCACGGAATATATCGAAGTTTAGCCAAAATCAGCAGTTAGACTGGTAAAGCGGGCCCCAGACTACAAAGCTGAAAAGCTTCGGATGCGACTGGGATTAATGCTGAGATGATGATGATAATGATGATTCCTTCACTTGTCTGTGCGCCAGCCTCACGTTTTCTCTTTAGACATCGATCTTCGAACCCGTCACGAAGCGCAAACATGCGCGCGTGAAACGCAACGCACCGTCGACCCGAGCCTGGTGCTTACCGGGCGGCGAGCTGAAACCCACACATATGGTGGCCGGGAGTCCGATGTTGTGTCCCGACCAGGGGTCTCCTGCGGCGGTTTAGAAGAGATTGTCACTCTCTCACTCTCTCCGCTTCCTCCTTTGTCAACATCATTATTTCTCAGAAGGCGGTGACAGCTAGCCATGCACTCTCGCTCTGGATCATGGCCTGCTCCAGGGTCGGACGCGAGAGATCGCCGTCAATCACCGCCATGAGGATACGACGGTGATTCATTCAAACCAGGCAGGCCTCTACCGTATGCCCCACCATGTCCTCAGGGCGATCCCTCAGTGGTGACATCCTGGCGTTTCGTTCCGCCTTATCCGGATCTGAAACCTCTCGAAACAGACGTGTCCGGTGAGGACCTGCGTCAGGTAGAAGGTGAGTGTGTCGTGGCGCCTCTCTAGCCACTCCTCAAAGAGGGGACTGACCGCCGCTTCTGTGTCGTGCCACAATCGCGCTCTCCATGTTATCATGAGATCCCGCCGGAACAGTGTTCTCCCTCCTCTCGCCACTCTCAAATGTGGGTAAGAGCTTTAGCCCTCAGATCCAGACACCTCATCGATAACAGTCGCCCTCACCTCAATATGTATTTGTCTGCATTTTAAGTATAAATATAATCCATATCTTTAAATTCATACGAGTCACTATCCAATAACTACAGCAAAATGACAGATAACGATAATTTCGATAGAGTTAGTAACTATTCTTGACTCATATCTACTTCACAGAATGAATTAATATTTCTAAATTCTTTATTTGGTCTTCTAAGATTTTCTACTTCCTACCTTTACGGAATGTGTGAACAAAGCGTATAAGATAAAGAATATTATATTTAGGTCCCATTACTTCCAATCGAGTAAAAACAAACAACTGCGTGAGATTTGAACTCACAGCTCACTGATTCTCGTATCTATCTATCTGCACGCGTTACCAGCTACCTTATCTTGGCTCACATTCATGTCATAATTTTAAAATTATGAACTACAATTACTTGCACGTGTTTTCCTTGAAAATAGAAGGACAATGGTGGCCCAGTGGTTAAAATACCAGCCTCTCAAGTATGAGTGTGCGGGTTCGATTCCAGGTCAGGCAAGTACCAATGTAACGTTTCTAAGTTTTATGTACTTTCTAAGTATATCTTGGACACCAATGACTGATGACAAGGTGAAGGAAAACATCTTGTGGAAACCTGGACTTAAAGTCTGAAATGGCCAACCCGCATTGACCAAGCGTGGTGATTACCCTCAACCCTTCTCTGTACGAGAGGAGACCTGTGCCCAGCAGTGGGACGATAAAAAAAGGTTGATAATGATGATGAGAAGGACGCCAATCAAATGAAATTCAAGATATTGCTTTGTGATATGGCCTATGGAATTTGTACCTTATACTAATTTGTAATCATAAAAATAGGTCAAGCCTTCATCCTTTCCCGCAGTTGAGTGAAAAGAAATTGTGGGTGAACACCGGTGCAAATAAAATATGCCTTGAGGTTCTTCAATTTGTTTTTATAGGAAGACGAGGAAGCAAATATTATTCTAAAAGGCACTCAGCTATAATTACTTCTGCACTGGAATTGTACAAGTGTATCTACGTGTACGTATTACACAATATTGTCATAAGTTCATGTCTTTATCTGTCTAGCTATTGAGTGCTGCGCTGTGTGTCGCGGGTTCGATTCCCGCACGGTATAAATATTTGTATGACGTACAAGTAGTTTGTTAACGCATCCACGATACAGGGGAAATTCCTAGTGTAGGGCAACGTTTTTATAATAAAATAAAAATAAATAAAATAAATTGGCAATCAGATGCAGCACAATATTTAACATGAAGCGACTGATATCTGACCTCCAGGACCCATTTACTGGTTAAAAAGATACCTTTTGAAAAGTCTATCAGACTTTTGGTTGACTTTTTAGGGTTCCGTACCTAAAAGGTTAAATGGAACCCTATTTTTGAGACTTCGCTGTCCGTCTGTCTGTCTGTCCGTCCGTGCGTCTGTCACCAGGCTGTATCTGAAATTATGTATTTCTGTTGCCACTATAACAACAAATACTAAAAATAATAAAATATTTAAGGGAAAAAATATTTTAAACGGCAAAAAAATCACGTTCACACATAACACACATACAACACACACAAACATACAACAACACACACACACAACAAACATACATCAAACGTAATTTTTTTGCCATTTTTTTGCTCCATATTAAATATTCATAGAATAAATATTAATAGTTTATAAAGATAATTATATGGAACCCTTCGTGCGTGAGTCCGACTCACACTTGGCCGATTTATTTATTTATTAATTATTAATGACAACTACAAAACGAAACAAAATTGTGACCAACTTGTGACGCGGTAGGGTGAATCTAATAATTTAAATCCTTGTTCAAATGGACAAAATGCGTCATAATCTGAGGGCACGGCAGTGCCCTCGCCAAGTCGAGCGCGAAGCAAACACTGCCGTACCATCTTTACCCGAACCATTTCGCTGTATTTTCAGGCCCCTAATTAAGAACCTCTGGATAGTACCAGAACGCTGAAATTTTGGTCATCCAGTAAGCTGTATTAACACACTTCAAATCTAAAATTTTAAGTCTGTAGCTCATCCAGTTCTGAAGTTAAGCGAAAGTAAATTTCCGTGTTTTCGACACTCACTCACTCGTGATCATCAAAATAGAAGTAGTACTTCCCATAAACTCAGAGAGCTGAAATTTGGTACACAGCCAGGGTTTAATGGTCACATAAAGGGAAAAATATAAAAACTAGAATAATCGAAGACCTGAAGTACCTGGTGACCTTGATTAAAAAGCAGAAGAGCCCAACCAAACTAGTAGAGATTGACGTACCACCATCAATAAAATATTCAACTTGGTGGGCCGCTTTATCAACTGACTTCAAAAAAAGGAGTGGGTTCTCAATTCGTCGTAATCTTTTTTTTTATGTAGGTGTGTTCACCGATTACCCTAAGACACCTGGATCGATTGAAGTAAACATAAATGTTAACTTCCAGAGTATAAAAACCCAAGCTTCAGCGATCACTGAATACAACCACTCACGCCACGCGAACGGGCAATACATAAAACTATTGCTACTGTACAAGAATCAGAACCGGAAAAAAGAAAATGAAGATTTGTAATAACTACTTCTAAAAAGAAAAAAAACTGTGTTATATAATAAAATCAATATAATACGCTTCTACAAAAAGAAGTGAAATCCAACCAAAAACATTCTGTAAAAAAATGCCAAGCCTCGCTGGAGCTGCTGGTTTATCTCTAAAAAGTAATGAAATCTAGACAAAGCCGTGCCAAGTTGAAGGTTCCTTATTGCGATTTCTTCAATATTATTATAGTTAATATTGTGTGACTTGGCCATTGAAGGGTATACAAGGCTACAAATTCAGGTGCTTCATGACACCATTGCACCAATCTGTCGCCAGAACCGCTACCCATTGACCATGGAAAATTGCCACTTGGAAAACGTTGATTCAATAACCAGGGCTTGATAAAGTTGCGCATTTCAAAAATACTTATGTATAGACGAGCCGGAAACGAACAGCAAAAATGTAATTATCCGTACAGATGGACTTATCATTCATAGAAATTCGTCTGTATGTCTATTTTATATTAGATAGGTGGTCGATTTGACGCTCCAAAAAGAACAGAAGTAATCAATGTCAATGATTAATACATGTCTTAAGTCCAATTACAAATACCAGTATAGGCTATTATTCTCACATAACAAACATAGGTAGATATAACAGATATAACATTACGTGTTAACAAAATCGCACTAACGTATAATGTTCAACGGCCAAGTCACACAATATTAACTATAATAATATTGAAGAAATCGCAATAAGGAACCTTCAACTTGGCACGGCTTTGTCTAGATTAAATTACTTTTTAGAGATAAACCAGCAGCTCCAGCGAGGCTTGGAATTTTTTTACAGAATGTTTTTGGTTGGATGTAAACTTACAGGAATGACCGTGACATAACACAGGCTTAAAAATCAGGCGCCAAGTGCAAACTGAGGAGAGGCTTGATGTTGCCTGACTTGTCAAGATCATATCTGTAGCGAGGTCGAATTACATTTTGAGGCAGGGTTTGGAGCGGGTACAATGCGTACGTAGGTAATGTCTGTTCCAAAACTGTCTAATGGAAGCGTAAACAAACTCTGTTTAGGTTCATCCCTACTAATATTATAAATGCGAAAGTAACTCTGTCTCTCTGTCTGTCTGTCTGTTCCACACTGTTACATATTGAGACAGGGTTTGGAGCGGGTACAATGCGTACGTAGGTAATGTCTGTTCCAAAACTGTCTAATGGAAGCGTAAACAAACTCTGTTTAGGTTCATCCCTACTAATATTATAAATGAGAAAGTAACTCTGTCTCTCTGTCTGTCTGTTACGCTTTCACGTCTAAACCACTGAACGGATTTTATTGAAATTCGGTACAAAGATAGAGTTGACCTTGAGAAATAACATAGTATAGTTTTGATTCCGGACTTTTGAAAAGTTCTATTGGAAACGCGATATAACCAAACTCGCGCGGGTGAAGCCGCGGGCGGAAAGCTAGTACACAATAATTCATTAAAGAGAACTTGTAGGTACTTGACACATTTGAAAATGTCAACTTTTTATCTCTCCACTTGTAAAAACAACGATAGCAAGAATTTGCACTCGCTTTAACTATAGCTGCTTGTATATGTGAGCTCATATATTTGTAAAGACAACGATAGCAAGAATTTGCACTCGCTTTAACTATAGCTGCTTGTATATGTGAGTTCATATCTTTGTAAAGACAACGATAGCAAGAATTTGCACTCGCTTTAACTATTGCTGCTTGTATATGTGAGTTCATATCTTTGTAAAGACAACGATAGCAAGAATTTTCACTCGCTTTAACTATAACTGTTTGTATATGTGAGTAAAATATTGATCTTTTTAATAAGATAAGTGACAAGCACAATTTTAATACTAGGAATAGAGACAACTTAGATCAACCTCGGTTCAGACTGGCTAAAGTAAATAGTTCTTTTATGGGGTACTGTGTAAAATTTTATAATAAAATACCGCTAGCGATTCAACAACTCAATGAGTCTAAATTTAAAACATGCATTAAACGCACGCTGTGTAAACAAGCATATTATAAACTGGAAGATTATATTCTTGATAAAAATGCTTGGCTAAATGCCAGTCCTGCTCCACAGCCACAGAGAATTTTGTAGGTTTGGACGAGGTACCATTCCCCCTTTTTGTTGTTTTCCAAATATTCCTTTTTTATTATTTTATTTCAATTGTGCACAAGATTTTGCTACCATGATTTTGCAAATAATATAGTATTGTATAATGTAAAAGCACTTTTCAAGTTTGTGAATTTGAGGGACTATGGTTTGTTTTTTTTTCTATATTTAACTTGTTTGACATTACTAGCATGGCAGTTGAGAGTTTGTCATGCTCACCCACATGTCTTGCTGATGGTGGCGCGTGTTGTTGGGTCATTTGGTTCCCTTCAAAATGGTTGAGCTAAGTGGGGCTGATGCACGCGTCATGCTCGTGAACGGGGGCCGTCAGTGGAGACTGGTCATCTCTTAGCTGCCAGTGGGCTTAATTAATTTTCTATCTTTTCGTTATATTTTATAATTATACATTGTGCTCACATGATAGAAGCAACAGAAATATGTAACGAAGACATGTAATCCATATTATGATTTTAAAAGAGTGTCCATGGATTTTCTTGCACGTTCTTCTCCATAGAGATCTACGCTTTAGAACGTGCAATTTAGTTTCACTTTTCTTGGACGGACCGACATTGACTATTCAAAAGCACCAACTGTTGGTTAATTTGAAATAAACAATTTTGATTTTGATTTTTTGATTTTGTTCATATCTTTGTAAAGACAACGATAGCAAGAATTAGCACTCGCTTTAATCATAGCCGCTTGTATATGTAAGTTCATATCTTTGTAAAGGCACCGATAGCAAGAATTTGCACTCGCTTTAACAATAGCTGCTTGTATATGTGAGTTCGTATCTTTGTAAAGACAACGATAGCAAGAATTAGCACTCGCTTTAACTATAGCTGCTTGTATATGTGAGTTCATATCTTTGTAAAGACAACGATAGCAAGAATTAGCACTCGCTTTAACTATAGCTGCTTGTATATGTGAGTTCATTTCTTTGTAAAGACAACGATAGCAAGAATTAGCACTCGCTTTAACTATAGCTGCTTGTATATGTGACTTCATTTCTTTGTAAAGACAACGATGGCAAGAATTAGCACTCGCTTTAACTATAGCCGCTTGTATATGTGAGTTCATATCTTTGTAAAGGCACCGATAGCAAGAATTAGCACTCGCTTTAACTATAGCTGCTTGTATATGTGAGTTCATATCTTTGTAAAGACAACGATAGCAAGAATTAGCACTCGCTTTAACTATAGCCGCTTGTATATGTGAGTTCAAAACTTCGTAAAAGCACGTACGATACAGGAGTAAATCCTAGAGTGGGCTAACGGAATAAAAAAAATCTATTTAAAAATCATCGATCAAAGAGAAGATTCGCATAGAAGAAAATTATCCTCAATTGTTAAAGTAAAGGCAGTAATTAAGTAAAGCCAAATTCAAATAGCTAAGCATTTAAAGGCGCTTTCAGATATTAACATTTACAAGAAAATATAACTCTGACGGCAACGTTGACGCGGTGGTTATGCGAACAGCTGCTGTTATGCGCGGATTCGATTCCCGCACGTATACCAATTGTGTAAAATTGCAATACCAATTGCAAGACCTTTAAGTTTTTCCAGGTCTGGCTCTGAGTTTGATTGTTTGTAAATGCACGAACAATACAGGAGAAATTTCTATTATGATATGGAAAATTCTAATTGCATTTGATAGCCCCATTAGAGATTCTGGTGTTCAAACAAACGAAATTTTTAGATTTATTATTATTATCATGTACGAGTACAAAGATAGATCAATTGGTTGACTTCCAGTCTGAGCAGAGCATCATGTTCCTACTTTCAGCGACCCTTTAACTTTTAGAGCTGATTGCAGTTTACTTGTTCCCATAACAAACGTTTCGATATTGTCATGAATGACTATTATAAAGCTGAATAACTAATTCCTAAGATATTGTTCACTCCCAGTCCTGCCGAAGTTGACTCTGTTGTAACGAGTCTAAACTTTACACATTATGTCATTATCCTTTATTAAAGGGTTCGCATTCTACGGAACCACGGCCCGACAGCAAATACGTAACCATTTCTTATTCACCAAGGAATTTCTACTTTAAGAAGGTTGTTATAAGGTGTCGTTTTGTCTCACATCTCGCCATTCTGAAATGTTAGTTTCATTGATTTAAAAATGTTGTACGTATACAATGATTTTTAAATAAATATAGACTTTATGTTTTGTGGAATAGCGTTGGGTTTTAGATGTTAAAGTTAAAGGAGTTAGAAACGGACGGCGCTATAGTGTGAAGTAACGTTAGTATCACTAAAAAGAAGGGTGAAAATAAAATGGTCGCGGCTGAGTTTTTAAGGAAAAAATGCAACGAGACTCGCCTATTGTGGGTTAGTGGGGTGACCATGAGTTTTTATTTGCTGAGACGATTTGAATAAGGTCTTCCTATTTGCTTTTTACAAGGTTTTTCAACATAACACTTTTAGGTTCCCACTTGCAAAATAAGCATTGAATTGTAAGAAAACAAAAAAATATGTATTCGAAAATCAAATTGAGTAAATATATACATAATTATAGTTTGTACCTTTGAAAACAGAACAGAAGTAAATAAATGAACTAAGCTCACAAAATCACTACTTTAGTTTAAAAAAAAAGTGCACAAAAATGCCGAAGCAACAAGATAACAGCGCAATATATTGTAGCAACAGTCTTCCGCACAAATTTATAGTTAGAAGTAACAATCTGTTCTGAACGATACGATCGACTACAGTTATACGGAGCAGCGAGCGGTGTGTTACACTGTACCGCTGATTTAGAGAAACGGATAAAAATGTAATGGCCCCGATTCCGTTGAACAAACTGAACAATTTAAATTAATTTTCTTCATTCTATTTTATTCTGGAAGGAATAGAAAAAAAAAACATTTAAGAATTTAAATATTTCATGGACAGTTTAGACGTGATTAAAACATGGCGATCAAAAATACTATTAGTCGTGGTGGCCTAGTGGTTAAAACACCAGCCTCTCAAGTATGAGTGCGTAGGTTCGATTCCAGGTCAGGCAAGTACCAATGTAACTTTTCTAAAGTTATATGTACTTTCTAAGTATATCTTGGACATCAATGACTGAAGGTGAAGGAAAACATCTTGAGGAAACCTGGACTTTAAGTGTGAAATCACCAACCCGCATTGAGCAAGCGTGGTGATTACGCTCAATCCTTCTCTGTATGAGAGGAGACCTGTACCCAGCAGTGGGACGATAAAAAGGTTGATGATGATGATGATGACCAAAAATACGTCAATTAACTTCAGGCGCTGACTAATTTGATAGGACTCAACTAATATTTATCTTCTGTCCTTTTCTTAATGAAGAAAAAGATACACTAAACTTAATTTTATATTTGAGCCAAATTAGATAAAGAATACAGGTAAACAAACCGTTGCTAGGCAACAAGTAGGTTACGCCTAAAAGACAGATGTTAACAACCTTTTCTACATAAATGATTTTCATAAAAGTAATAATCCTACTTCCTACTAATCTAAACAGTTTAGTTATGTTTAGATATTTATGATTTGCATTTGCTAACCGATTTGAATGAAATATGACACACATGTAAGCTATTTTCCTAATGGGTAATTTTTTTTATACATATACATTATAATTAGTCCATACTTGAAAGTATTACAATGCATGTGTTATGCAGTTGATTTGAAAGTAATATTAAAATACGCAAAATTGTATTGGCAAATGCCTCAACTTTAATCATTGGTTGAATACCACAAAATATGTTTCATACCTGGATTTCTTCCATCTTTCTTTTTTTTTTTTTAAATCAATGTCGACTTTTTAATGTTTTTTCGAAATACCAAGTTATTTTGCATGTTATTTTAGTGATTTTAATGAAATATGCTGCCATAGGAATCCGTAACTAATATTATAAATAGGAAAGTGAGTTTGTTTGTTTGTTTGTTCCGCTTTCACGCCGTAATACTGAAGCGATTGTTTTGAAATTTTGCAGACGTAAAGTTAGAAGTTGGGATTAAATAATAGGGTACTTTTTATCGCGGAAAAATTTTATATTCCCGTGGGAAATCTCAAAAGCGCGATATAACCGAACTCCACCGTGAGTTGTGATAGCCCTAAATTGGTTTGTTTACCTCTATTCTTTATGGAGCTAGGCATTGGTATAGGTTAGATTGTGAACAACGGATTCGCGGCCTATGTCTAGTTAAATGCAATCGTTGGATCACCTTATTAGTTACCGGATACAATAAGCTTTGTGAAACCTTGAAAGGTGAGGCTCGCGGGGAATCGAATCGAAACTCGCCACCAGGTAGGGGCTTGCGGGCCGTGAGCAGTGGGCAGCTCGCCTCCTGGTAAGGACTAGGCCCGAGTCGACGGCGCGTCGTCTGTTTCACGCGCGCCTCAAAGAAATGTTAGCGCATCGTGACGGGGTCCACGAAGACCGATGCCTCCTGGGTAAGGGTTACGGGTTGGTTAAACAAGAAACCGTGGCCCTGGCCTACAGACAAGTGAAGGAACACGGGTAGATTTTAGTCAGTAAAAGTCTGACACGCCCTTCCGCTCCGCCCAGAGCGGGAGAGCTCATTTGATGATTTCCCATCCCAAACAAAAAAGGCCCGCGGAGAAAACAAACACATTCCGTCAATTACATTTAAGTCCTTTGTCCTGTGGTTAGCCTTGTCTTTTTCAGTATATCTAATATATAATCTATTTAATTGTCTATTGGATCTTATATCAAGACCCTGGCTTTGACAACAAGTCAACATTGTTTACAAGTTTTCGTGTTTGAGTACGAGACTTTTGACTTTTTTGTTTTTTTTTTTTGTCTTTTTTTTTAATTATTATTTATGACTCGCTCAAGTTAACTGTGCACCTCGCTGGAATGCGACCCCTCTCCGCTTCCCCGCGCGGCGCCTCGCATTCACCGTAAGCAATGAGTAGCGTTAGCATCTTTGTTACAATTGCCTAAATACAGTTTTAATTCCCTGTTGTTATTAATGTTTCTGTGGAGATTTTGCTTTGTTAAGTTTTTTTTTTATTAAGTTTGTTTTTGTTTTTTAGTGTAAAGCCTGTTGGTTGCACTAACTATTTCATCTATTGCAACTATTTCAGTCCATAAATGTGTCAATTTAATTGCAAAACGTCATGAGTAAAATGATCTAGTATTATGACGCTTTATCATAAAATTGTCCTTTTATTATCTTAAAAAAATTAATGTAATTTATATTTTTTTAACATAATTCTAATTTTTTAAACGGTACCGTCCGAATGACGTCACAGAGCGAGGTGCACAGGTAAGTCGCGCGAATTGTACTTTTAATGCGTTTTACAATATTTCTTTTTTTTACTATCTGCGCCTCGATGTTTCTTCCGCATAAGTTTTCGTCTTGTAGAACTATCGTGTTATAAAGTATACCATCTGTTATTTTCATGGGCATAAACTGGGTACCAAGTTTTATCTAAATCCGTTCAGCAATTTTGCCGTTAAGAAGTAGCATACATACAACCAGACACACAGACTCGTGTTTGTGTTTATAGGTGGCAAGCGCACTGCTATCAACTGGCTCCAGTTGAAACAGTGGCACGCGTACCGTCGATGGCACAAAACAAAATAGATTCGGCACGCCATATTCCAAAAAAAAAATCATTAAAAACTTCCAATAGACCTCGCTAAGTTGGCGACTGTATGCTTCCGAAAAAATTCAAGAGAGATTTAAAATAAAAAGTACCTATAATTATAGTCGTTTTTTCCAGTAATCACTAAGCCAAAGTAGAGAGCTTCAAATATTCAGGTGAAAAAAAATAATAACCCATTTCTAAATCATCATCTGCCTGGCTTTCTTCCAACTTCATTGAAGTTGGTTTCGAATGTAACCAGATGAGCTGAATACCAGTATTTGTGCCTATCTGACCTCCACAACCCCGTTACTGGGTATCACAATAGGTACCCCTTTTTGTTTGGGATAGGAAATCATCAAATGACCTCTCGCGGAGTGGAAATGCGTGTGACTTTTACTAAAATTCACCCGTGTTCCTTTACTTGTCTGACCTACTTTTTTAACCAACCCGTAACCCTAACCCATCGGGCCTGGTCCTTACCGGGCGGCGAGCTGCCCTACCTGAGATGCTCACCGCCCGCAAGCCCGCACCTATGGTGGCCGGGAGTACGATGTTGTCTCCCGACCAGGGCGTCTCCTGCGGCGGTGATAAGATATCCCTTGATAAGATTGGTTGTAAAGGCTCTCGGATTTCTGATCCGTAAGGACTGCCAAAAATCCACGAAGACCAGCCAAGAGCAGCGGCTTCAGGGGCATTCAGGGGTCTTCGTATTTAGGTATGATCACCCATTCATGGACCAACTGCGGCAAGCGTTACTTAATCAGATCAGTAGACCTGTGCAGCTTATGGACAAAGACTTCAAAGAAAGTAATATTATCGTTTCCTCAGTACTCTGTAGCACAAGAGGATATTGAACTTCTCATATTGTTCGAGGGGCGAAGTCACACAGCTTTATAACGGATCTCGAGGTAAACTTTTACTATCCCTTGTAAGTTTCTCCCTCGATTTGCGATCTATTTGATGTACTGATTTATTAATTTATACGCCTGAAAGTGCTTTTCTTGTGACTAATTTGTTAAACTAACAGATTTTGGAAATTTGCTTTGTAGATTTAGTTCGGGTTGTAATGTTTCTTGTTTCTTCGTAATTGGTTAATTATCTGTTCCAACTGGTTACTTAACAATACCGTCTGTAGTTCTTTCAAAGTTATTTTACCCTTTTTGATTTAACAATATTGTCAAACCACCGTCATCATTATTTTTGTTACAGTTCAGGAAACTACTTGTGTCACCTTGTGGACATCAACGCGTAATCATTCATCATCATCAACCCTTTTATCATCCCACTGCTTGGCACAGATCTCCTCTCATACAGAGAAGGATTGAGCGTAATCACCACGCTTGCTCAATGCGGGTTGGCGATTTCAGACTTAAAGTCTAGGTTTCCTCAAGATGTTTTCCTTCACCTTATAATCAGTCATTGTTGTCCAAGATATACTTAGAAAGTACATATAACTTATAAAAGTTACATTGGTACTCTCCTGATCTGGAATCGAACCCGCACACTCATACTCTGGACTCATACACGGACCCCGGGCTCCAACACGAAAGCCGTGGTTGCAACCGGGATAATACGCTTCGATGATGATGAT
The DNA here is from genome assembly GCA_017933935.1 of Sesamia nonagrioides. Classification (NCBI taxonomy): domain Eukaryota; kingdom Metazoa; phylum Arthropoda; class Insecta; order Lepidoptera; family Noctuidae; genus Sesamia; species Sesamia nonagrioides. Next base: position 602,466 of record JADWQK010000742.1, on the reverse strand, counting down.
ATAACTTAGAAAAGTTACATTGGCTGGTGTTTTCAACCACTAGGCCACCACGGCTTTATCATTATTTCTAAATAATGTTTCATATTTTTTTTATGTCTATTTGTATTTATTTCTTCCATAATTTAATACTTACTCATAAACTGTCCAAACTTATAAGAGTGTGGTGATGCTAGTCAGGTGAACAATTATATTCGTATATTCGTCGGCGAGTATTGTAAATGTTGTGTCTCGCCCAACTGTCCACTGTACCCCAGGCGTAGTGACGCCTACGGTTTGTTCACAACTGTCCACTGTACCCCAGGCGTAGTGACGCCTACGGTTTGTTCACAACTGTCCACTGTACCCCAGGCGTAGTGACGCCTACGGTTTGTTCACAACTGTCCACTGTACCCCAGGCGTAGTGACGCCTACGGTTTGTTCACAACTGTCAACTGTACCCCAGGCGTAGTGACGCCTACGGTTTGTTCACAACTGTCCACTGTACCCCAGGCGTAGTGACGCCTACGGTTTGTTCACAACTGTCCACTGTACCCCAGGCGTAGTGACGCCTACGGTTTGTTCACAACTGTCCACTGTACCCCAGGCGTAGTGACGCCTACGGTTTGTTCACAACTGTCCACTGTACCCCAGGCGTAGTGACGCCTACGGTTTGTTCACAACTGTCCACTGTACCCCAGGCGTAGTGACGCCTACGGTTTGGTCACAACTCTGCGTTATGCTCGTACCACTCGATGGTTTCGTATATACTTATACATATATAATTATGGTGCAATGGACAGGGCTATACTTGGGGTTTCACTGCGTGATCAAATCAGAAATGAGGAGATCCGCAGAAGAACGGGAGTAACCGACATGAACCGAAGAATTGCAACACTTAAGTGGCAGTGGGCCGGGCACATTTGATTGCCCGTAGAACCATTGCCCGATGGGGTCGACGGGTTCTCGAGTGGCCAGTAATCATACGAATTATAATAAAATAAAATACGTCATAATTATGAAATTTATTTAATATAATCTATAATACAAGTCAAAATGTCAATAATGCAATTTCATTACATCAAAATGGCATATCTAGATCATAATTTGAACAACACCACCTGCGCTCTTCATGGACATAAAGTTGTCTCTGTTTGCGTCAATTCGCCTTCTCTATGCTTGTTATTCATTTTAATGTCATTGAAATGATGTTATAATCCATGACACAGAGTCAATATTTATTGATTTTATTTATAGGAAAGACATTAAAATCATAATCTCTTTGATTTATAGCGCCCCATGGTTTCACCCAGATAAGGTTTGATTCTGTGGAAATATCGGGATAAAAAGTTTCATATATGCTAATCCTAGTTAGAAGTGTTCTGTGTAGCGAAATTAATCCAAAACCGTTCAGTAATTTTGGCGTGAGAGAGTAACAAATTATAAGATAGGAAGGAAGAGCAAGATGGGATTTGTTCCACAATTATTTAAGCCCCAGATGCAGCGCATGACGTCATTCAGTTAGATGTGTTCTACCGTATTTACTGCAGCAGCATCGGAGCCGGCTTACGGTTCTACATCCCGAGGATCCCCGGAGGCTGCGACGTGTTCAGGCTACACCCAGTTCTTCTTCATAATGTCTGTTATTGTCTGCACGTTCATGTTACCCATTAAAGTACATATATTCCTTTGTCTGTAGTGTTACCTGTATTCTGTTTTAAGTGACTACAAAATAATAGTTTTCTTCAGTTAACTTTTCCAAGAAAAATGGTAAGATCGGGAGTGTATTAGTAACATTCCACTGTCCGTATGTCTATCACCAGGATATAGTTCATAAACCGAGATAGCTAGACAGTCAATTTTTCCACAAATGATACGTTTCTGTTGCTGCTATTACAAAAAAAAGCTGGAAACAGAGCAAAATATTCCACACAACAAACATGATTTTTTGGCTCGATAACTATTAATAACGGAAAGAGATATTTGCTTTAAAAATGAAATAAAATCCCTCTGACGAGAGGAAGCCTGTGTCCCAACAGTGGCAACATTATAGTCTGATTACATTATGTATGTTATGTGATTATACACATATATTATAATACGAGTACATTATAAACGGAATGTAAAGTTAATAAAGAAAATCAATTTTTAAACTGTTTTTTTTTTTTTCTTATAAATTAGCGCTTGACCACAATCCAAAAAAAAAACCTTATCAACATTTCAATTTCCTATGATTATGTTTAGATTTCGATACATTGACGTTTAGGGAGTTTCACTAACTTAGGTAAAGAAGTACAAAACATTCTAACTGATTTCATGAATCCTATAAGTTTCCAACTTATTTGAACCGCATAGATTGCAAGACAAACTATCTTTTGCAATGAATCGTTTCCGTTGGCACTTCAATAAAATGTCGATTGGAATTATTCAGGAGTTCAATTTCGTGGGGAACTTGAGAAAGTTTAAGGAATCGTTCGTTCGTTCGATCGC